>LNAC01000846.1:94030-167923 GCA_002007465.1 Ailurus styani | reverse complement strand
TGATTTTTTTTTTAAGATTTTTTTTATTTATTCATTTGACACAGAGAGAGAGATTACAAGTAGGCAGAGAGGCAGGCAGAGAGAGAGGAGAGAGGAGGAAGCAGGCTCCCTGCTGAGCAGAGAGCCCGATGTGGGCCTCGATCCCAGGACCCTGGGATCATGACCTGAGCCGAAAGCAGAGGCTTTAACCCACTGAGCCACCCAGGCACCCAAAAACCCTAGTTTTACCACAAGACAAAATTCTGTGGCTTTGCAGAGGGTCACGAAATCCTCAGAAAAATAGTTGTCAGGGGAAGTTAGGTTCATTTTAGTTAATGCTTTAGAGAAAAATTAGGATAGCATTTGATACGGCAAGATAGAGCTTCTGGGGAGGGGTAACGTGGTGTGCAAGTAAACGGTAGTGTTGGGACCTTCGTAAAGGATGAGTGTTTATTTATTTATTTTTAAAGATTTTATTTATTTGTCAGAGCAGAAGCAGGGGGAGCGACAGGCAGAGGAAGAGGGAGAGACAGCCTCCCTGTTGAGCAGGGAGCCCGATGCGGGGACTCGATCCCAGGACCCTGGGATCATGACCTGACCCAAAGGCAGACGCTTCACCAGCTGAGCCACCCAGGCGTCCCAAAGGATGCGTTATTGTGCAGTGGTTTTCCACGTTTTGTGTTTTTTTCCCCCTCTTTTCATCAGTGAGCCCCTCTTACGGGGCGAAGCTCAGAGCATAAAGGAGCTGCTCTGGTTGTGGGGTCAGAGGCACCTTTCCCTGGACGTGCGGGTCGGCGGCTCTGGCATCACCCTGTCAGGGCCTTTCTTGGTGGTTTCCACACCCCTCGTGGGGCCCAGGTCCAGGACGCCCATCCCCTGGCTGGCACTGGTGCACTGGGGTCCGGCTGTGCTGCAGGCGAATGGTGGCTGGCAGCCCCCCCCGTGCCCCCCACCCCAGCTGGGCCTGGAGCTGAGGGGGAAGCTGGCCTGGGCGGTACCGGGCAGGCCGCACACCGTCTGCTCTGCTCATGCTCAGAGACCCAGGCACGTACAGCCCGCCCTGCTCAGGCCTGGGGCACGAGGCGACTGAGGGACACGCACTGTTGTGTTATTTTGGGGGCAGGGACATTCCTGTTCCAGGATGGATGGTACGCCGCTGCTCAGCATTTTGAATCTTCCGCATACTTTCCTATCTCGCTCGATTCAGTAGCAGCCCCAGATGAGGGCTGTTTTGTCTGCATTGCGCTGAGTTCCACACTCACATCTGTGTGGCGTGAGGATAGGCCAGAAGTTGCAGGGCAGAAAGGGGCCCGAGGTGAGACTAAGCCCAGTGCTCTTGATTCCGTGTTGGGATATTTTTTCCTGTTACCCGATTAGGCCCCTGCAGTTCAGTTCAGGCCATTTCCTGTATTGGGAAACTCTGGGATTTTGGAGCCTCTCGTCCCGGTATATGGATCTGTAAAGGAAGAGGTGGTCTCCCTTGCCCCCGCTCGTGGTAGTAAGAGGGGAGAATTCTTGCTCTTGTCCTGTGAGTGGCTCAGGTGTCTGACATCTTTTCTGCAGGTGAACTAGGATCTTGTTTGGTCGTTCAGAACCCGCTCAGTCCCCTGTCTTTTCTCTTTGATTCAGTTACTAACATCCGGGCTCTCTCACTTGGCGATCCTTGACTGCCTGCCCCTGGACTGAGGGTCCCTTTCTGGTGGGAGCCTCAGTGTCTTCGTCTGTGAGATGGGGCTAAGGGTGCAAGGCAGCCTGCTTCAGCCCCTGGGGTGCACTGCGGAGGACTGAAGTGCCTGGTCCTGTGCTCAGTGCCAGTGCGGCTGCGGTGCAGATGGAGACAGAGGTGGGGAGGATGTAATTCCAGCCCGCACCTTGCCACCTCTTTGGGGGATGGGACACTCGGGAGAGTGACAGAATGAGATAGATCCACTGAGCGATACGGATGCAAGCAGGCCTTTTCCTTCTTTTAAACTTTGTACATCACAGGGCCCCTGGGCGGCTCAGTGGGTTGAAGCCTCTCTGCCTGTCATGATCTCGGGGCCCTGGGATCGAGGCCCGCGTCGGGCTTCCTGCTCGGCGGGGAGCCTGCTTCCTCCTCTCTCTGCCTGCTTCTCTGCCTCCTTGTGATCACTCTCTCTGTCGAATAAATAAATACATAAATAAATCTTTAAAAAAAAATAAAAAACTTTGTACATCACATACTCTCCCCAAGTCTTCTCATCCACCTCTAGTGGCTCTAATCACCACCTAAGTGTGAGCGTCTCCCCAGATCATGTCACCAGGCCTCTCTTACGAGACAGAAGTGGCGGAACTGGGTGGTTGCGCCTGTGTGCCCGGAGATGAAAGTTCCCTTCTCGCTGCCCACCGTGCCCCCTGCTCAGTGCCCTCGAGAGCGGCCCACTTCTGCCTCCCCAGAGGCTGCAGGGGGCACAGCAGTGGCTGCTGGAGGAAGCCTTCGAGGAGGGACTGGGACTCGAGCTGGTGGTGAAGAGGCCACGTGAACATGCGCAGGCAGAGGAGATGAGGACGTTCTGGTTCAGGTTGCGGAAATGAAACCGGTCCGAGCAGAGCAGGGGTCGGCATAGGCTCCGGGGGCATGGGGGCACAAGGTAATCTGGAGTGACCATGATGGCTAGGCCGAGCGAGGGGTTTGGGGAGGCTCTAGGAACTTAGACACTGGACATTTGTCCCAAGTCAAAGCTGGAGGAATGCTTTTTCTTAAAGGAATGACCTGCCAGGCTTTTCCAGCAGGGTGAGTGTAGTTGGCTGCTGATCCTCAGGTATGGATTATTTATTATCCATTAGAGGTTGCTTGGGCCTTTTGTCCTCTCTCTGTCCTCTTCGGGTGCCTGCTGCATCATCTTCATCTACTCCAGCCTGGAGGGTCAGCTGGAATAGGGACATACGGGAAAGTTCCAACCACTGTAGTTTTTCTTTAGGTTCTTTTAATTGTGTTATTTGGGAGGAAGTAGTGGAGGAACTTGAAAGTAAGGGTTTCTATGGGAAGGTTTCTAAGGGAAAGAGGTCTCTAAGAGAAGGACAGATTTTCTGTATCCTTCTTTTTTTTTTAATTATTTATTTATTTATTTTTTTTTAAAGATTTTATTTATTCATTTGACACAGAGAGAGAGAGATTACAAGTAGGCAGAGAGGCAGGCAGAGAGAGAGGAGAGAGGAGGAAGCAGGCTCCCTGCTGAGCAGAGAGCCCGATGTGGGCCTCGATCCCAGGACCCTGGGATCATGACCTGAGCCGAAGGCAGCGGCTTTAACCCACTGAGCCACCCAGGCGCCCTTTCTGTATCCTTCTATGTGTATTTGTTCAGGACACCTTTATCGCAAGCGATGGAAACTTAGCTCAAAGCATAGGAGGCAGAAAGGAGAAATGTATTATATAATATTCCAGGAGCTTGGGGCTTGGGGGGAGAAATTGGCTTTTGGATGATTGATCCGTGAATGCTGTGGGCCTTTTCCGTGGAGTATCCCCTCAGGACTCTGTGGACTTCATCTTCACGGTCCCTGACCGGAGAGTAAAGGGAGATCCATCTAATGAGCCCAGGCGGGTCTGTGTCTATTTCAGGTCCAATCACTGCGGCAAGACCTAGGGGACAGAGGTTGTCTCAGCAGTTGACCCAGCGAATAGGGTCGGGTGATGGGTGCTGTGACCGGCAGCCTGTACTGGATCCTGTGGCTCTTGGCATAGGGGAGGGGGAGCCGTTCTCCAAAGCAAGGCGAGCAGGAGGGATGTTGGTGCAGCTAAAATAGCAGGTGAATGTCCTCTGTATGTGGTCCCGTCTTGGTGTGACGCTACAGTTTGTAGACAAAGTCATCCCTGGGGTGTGGTGATGGCACAGGTGGTCATCCTTTACTAAGTTTAGACTTCCAGCGAGGCTTTTAACCCCTCTGAGCTTGTGTCCCACTGTACAAGTAGTTGAAACAGTAACTGCTTCACTGTGCTATTGGACAATCAGTAGTAAGAGGGAGAAGTATTTCGTTACTGTGGTGAGCAGTGCAGCCTCCAGCTAGCCTTAGAACCAGAAGCCTGCTCCTGATATTTCTGAGGGTTATGTGAGAGCTCCTTGTAGACGGCGCTGAACAGATGTTAGCGCTGCTTTTCCTGTGGCTGCGGGTCACCAAGAGTGGAATGTGATCCCCCTGTATTCCTGATGTCTACCCTCGAGCCTGGCCCAAGATAGGTGTTCAAGAAATTTCTGTTGAATGGATGGGTTGTGTGCTGTGTGTAGAAGGGGTCGTGTGTCCACCTAAGTCCAGATCCTCTTCAGAAATATGTTCCTGAGTGGTGACTGCATAGTGACAGAAGGCTGTCGGAGTGCAGGAAGGCCAGGGTGAGTCCCAGATGCACCACGGATGTCACCACCCACGGCATGTCTGTGATGGAAGCAGGCGGTGTGACATTGATGTCTGAAGTTCCCAAGGTTACCCATCAGGTATCAGCGTGTCGGGGCTGGCGGCCAGGCACCGTGCGCAGTGCCCACATTGTCTGTTACGGGACTGCAGAGACCTTTCCTTTTCACACTCAGAGTCTGTGTCCTCGAAAGAGCCCTGGGTGGGGATCTGCTCCTAACTGTGCCGTGTCTTGACCTTGGATGAGCTTTTTAGCCACCTGGTGCTTGGGGCTTTTTGTCTTTGTTTTTTTCAGTACAGACAGTCAAACCAGAAGTGTAGCCTTGACTAAAGGGCTTACTCAGTCCTGTGGGATTCTCAGCGCTGCCAAGGCGGCATTCGGGCCAGGGAAGTTCGCGGTTGGACAAGATTCTGAGGCTTCTTCTAGCTCTGCACCATGGTTCCTGTTTTCTGATTTAGTGTTAGGGTTGATGGATTTTTTTGATACTCTGGCTTTCTTTTTCCTGAAAGGGTAAGCAGCACAGGAGAAATATTTTGTGTTAGGTATTTTGCCCTCCCCCCCATATACTCTGCAAGCCAGTGCAAAGGGCTCTTTAATAATTTTTGTAACCTTCGGAAGATGTGAGCCACAGAAATATTGGGCACAGAGCAGGAAGGCTGAGCTGCTCATCAGTCTGTGCAGTGGGGATGTGGCGTGCGTTCAGCAGAGAAGAATTTTAAATGGGATTGGGCTGGGGGTGGGCGATGGGTATTACATCGTTTTTCACCTTTTACCAGAGCCAGGTAGCATATCTCTGAATTGTGTGTCTCCATCTTTTTGTGACAGAGTTCAACGAAAGTGCTATGGAAACATTTTAAGTTAAACAGAGATGTTTGGAGTATCCCATGTTGGTCATCCAACTCTAAACCCTTGGTGGATAATTGAGAGGTGACTGTTGACCTTGATCTTCATTTCACACTAAGGGTTATAACCCGTTCGCATTGAGTTTTATTTTGTTTTTTATTTTGATAAAATATACAAAACCTAAACTTAGCATTTGAACCTTTTTGTTTTTTTGAAGATTTTATTTGTCTGAGAGAGAGAGAGCACAAGCGAGGGGAGGGAGTGAGAAGCAGGCTCCTCGCTGAGCAGAGAGCCCGATGAGGGGCTCGATCCCAGGACCCTGGGATCATGACCTGAGCCGAAGGCAGACGCTTAACGACTGAGCTACCCAGGCGCCTCTGAACCATTTTTTCCCCTGTGTTTTTATTGTGGCAAAATAGACATAACATGAAGTTTACTCTGGTCACCATTTCGAGTGTACGGTTCAGTGGTATTACGTACATTCCGTTGTTGTGCCGTCATTACTCCCATCCATCTCCTGAGCTGCTTCATCTTCAAAACTGAAACTCTGTACCTATGAAACAATAATTCTCCATTGTCCCCTTCCTCCCAACTCCTGGCAATGCCCATTCTACTTCTGTCTCTAAGTCTGACCGCTCCAGGTACCTTGTAGAGGTGGGATCACACAGTATTCGTCTTTCTGTGATGGGCTGATTTCAATTAGTTCATCCCTATTGTAGCATGTATCAGAATTTCCTTACTTTCAAAAAAATTTTATTAGATTAAAAAATTTTTTAATTATGGCAAATAAAAAATTATGGCAAGTTAAAATTTACCATCGTAACCATTTCTAAGTGTGTATGGTTTGGTGGTATTAAGTATATTAACATAGTTCCTTGAGAGATGATCTGAACTTTTCCGTCTGGCAAAACTGAAACTGTACTCATGAACCTGCTGCCTGTTTCTCCTCTGTCCTTCTCTGGTAACTGCCCTTCTACTTTCTGTCTCTATGAATTTGACTGCTCTTGGAACATCGTATCAGTGGAATCATGTAGTATTTACTCCTTTGTAATTGGCTTACTTCGCTGACCATAATGTTTTCAAGATTCATCCGTGTTGTAGCAAATGTCCAAATTTCCTTCCTTTGTAAGACTGAATAATATTCCATTGCGTGTACAGACCACATTTTATTTATCCATTCCTCTATCAGTAGACACTTGGGCTGCTTCCAACTTCTGACTCTTATGAATAAAGCTGCTATCAAAATTGGTGTACAAATGTCTCTTTGAGTCCCTGCTCTCAGTTCTTTTGGGAATTATTGGTCATTCTGTGTTTGATTTTTGAGGAACCGTCCTATAGTTTGCCCGAGTTTCAATCATGAAATCCATACTGTCCACAGCATCTGGACCCAAGGGCGAATGGCATGGCTGGAGTCCTAGTTCCAACATTTTCTTTCCTTTTTCCTTCTAAGACTTGTGGATTTTTGCCTGCAGCCTATTTTGGAAAGAGGAGAGTTTCTTTGGACTTGAGAGAAAGAGTGAGTTTGGGGAGTCCCCTGGGACGCTTGAGGCTAGAAGCTGACTGTACAACCCCAGCCGCGCTCACGTCTGCCCGCCCAGCGGGGCTCACACATCTCCGTCTTGTTTCCAGTACTAGGACCTCCGTCCCCGAAGGCCCTGAAGTATGTCAGTTATTTCTGCTCTGTGCACACTTCCTCTTCGTCCCCTTCTGGGTTGGTTTGGTTTTTCAGTCTCGGATCCAGGGCTCTCAAGACTTGCTTTCAAAAGGCCTAGGTCCACATTTCCCTGGGCAGCGTCTTCCCAGCCCTGGTCTGGTGGGGTGTTTGTGGTGTTGCTCCACGAAAGGCCTCTGTGGTCAGAGCATCTGAGCAATGCTGCTGCGAGCGGGTCACACAGGCTCGTTATTGGGAGCCCCTGGAGAGCCCTCATAGGCCAGCGTGCTTCGGGGTGTCCCTGCACTGGGCTCCCCAGGCGCTGTTTCCCAGACGGATTCGACCACGCATCTGTTTTCATGGAGCATCTTGCGACATCAGAGTTCTGAGAAGGGTACTTTCGGGAAACTTCGGCATCAGCGCACGGCACTGGAACATCAGTGTATACCACAGCTTCCTCACACTTTCTCCCAGCTCGCTCGCTTGCTCGCTCCCCCTCTGGCGGCCCCTCCCCACTGTGCCAGACCCTAACCTTCCCCATCTTCTGAACTCCAGCGCCAGCTCAGCTGAAATGGGCATGGCAGATTCTGGGGCCAGCAGATGTTGAGGTTGTGTGACCTTGGGTGAGGTATGGGAGCTCCCTGGGCCTCCATTTCCCCAGGGTGGCTTGTCAAGAATGAGGTCTGATCTCGTGATGGCTGATCTTTGAGATGGTTACACCTCCTGTGGTCGTCGTCATCTTCTTTTTTTAAGTAAAAGCTCTATGTCTGATGTGGGGCTTGAACTCCGGACCCTGAGGCAGAGAGTCCCACGCTCCACCGACTGAGCCAGCCAGGTGCTGCAGCCGGCCGTCTGCCGTACGTCGGAGCGAGCAGGACTGGGCTTTGGTCCTGAGTCAGGGCTCCGGGAGTGCCTCGTGGGGACGTGTGATCTGTCCTGGTGGTTTCAGAGCTGCAGGTCTGGGACCGGCTGGACAGCGGGCAGATAGTCTCTGCCCTGGGATGCTGGGAAGACGGTTGACACAGAGGAATGAGCCAGGTGGCTTGAGCATCACTGGTAGCTTTGGAGCCAGGGAGTGAGACCACAGGACTAGAGACTGCTCGGTGTCTTGGGGCTTAAATCCTGGCTCTTCCGTTTTAGGCTGTGGGACTTCAGCAAGTTGCTTACCCTCTCTGGGTCTTCTTTCTCCTTATCTGTAAAAAGGCTAATAGCATTCTCTTCCAAGGGCTTTGGTGAGGACTGAGGTGATTTTGAGCAAGCTGCTGGAGCCGTGGCTGCTCTTGGCGGCATCCTGTCCTTGAGTGGAGAGGCAGGGTCCCGCCTGTGCTGGGAATCGGGAGGCATCGCAGGGTGCAGGCCATACTTGGAGTCTGTCCACAGTGTGCATGGACCAGGAGGCCCCGCCCCCCGGAACTGCTCAGACACACACTTCCACAGTGTTTTGGCCCCGGAGCCTGCATTTGAAGGAGGGCATTGCCCTGGGCTCCAGAAGGACCTCAGGAGGAGCTCATTTTGGAGGAAAGGAGACTTAGAGGGGCTTGGATGCTTGTTTTCGAAAGGACACCAGGCAGTGGTGAGACCTGATTCTCTTGGACCCCTGAGCGCTAATCACAGGCTGACAGGTGGAAGATACTGGGAGGTAGAACTGAGCTCCATTTAAGGAGGGGCCTGCCGGGCCCCTGGGTGGCTCAGTGGGTTGAAGCCTCTGCCTTCAGCTCAAGTCATGAACTCCGGGTCCTGGGATCGAGGCCCGCATCGGGCTCCCTGCTCAGTGGGGAGCCTGCCTCCTCTTCTCTCTTCCTGCCTTTCTGCCTACTTGTGATCTCTTTCTTTGTCAAGTAAATTAAAAACAAAAATCTTAAAAAAAAAAAAAAGGGAGGGACCTGCCTCCCTCCTTCGTTTCCTTTTAGACCTCATATTACACAACTTTTTTTTGAATGTTTTATTTTATTTTTTTAAGATTTTATTTATTTATTTCAGACAGAGAGAGAGAGCGCGTGTGAGCACAAGTAGTGGGGAGGCGGGGCAGAGAGAGAAGCAGGGAGCCCTGTGTGGGGCTCGATCCCAGGACCCTGGGATCTTGACCTGAGCTGAAGGCAGACACTTAACTGACCAAGACTCCCAGGTGCCCCCTTTTCAGTGTTTTTAATGTTGGAAATAATTTTCTTTCAGAATTTTTTTTTAAGATTTTATCTGTTCATTTATATGACAGAGAGAGAGAGTGAGTGTGCACACGCAGGAGGAGCAGCAGGCAGAGGGAGTGGGAGAAGCAGGCTCCTCACTCAGCAGGGAGCCTGATGCAGGATTCAGTCCCAGGACCCTGAGATCATGACCTGAGCCGAAGGCAGCTGCTTAACCCACTGAGCCACCCAGGCGCCCCATATAACACAACTTTCAAACGCATGCAGCTATGGAGCACACGGTATAATGGACACACCCCATTCTGCCAACGGCTTTAGCTCTCCGCAGTAATGTCAGACAAGCCCCAGACAACGTACCACTTTCCCATAAATGCTCTAAGAGACAATAAGGCCTTTTGAAAAGGTGTAGCCAGAAGACCATGTTTACAGCCAACAACATTCATGGTAATTTAGTGTCTTCTATGCACTTGATACTCTTTTTTTTTTTTTTTAAGATTTTATTTATTTATTTGACAGAGAGGTAGAGAGCACAAGTAGGCAGAGCAGCAGGTAGAGGGAGAGGGAGAAGCAGGCTCTCCGCGGAGCAGGGAGCCCGATACGGGACTCGATCCCAGGACCCCGGGATCATGACCTGAGCCGAAGGCAGCGGCTTAATCGACTGAGCCACCCAGGTGCCCGCACTTGATACTCTTTACCTTGTCTCAGAAATGCCTTTTTCTAGATTGTTCAAATCAGGATTTTAGTAAGGCTCACACATTGCATTTCGTAGATGACTGTCTTCTGAGCTGCTTTTGTCATCCGGGCAGTTCCCTTCCCCTGGTCTTCTGCTCACGGAAGAACTTGTGAGTGCCAGCCCGCCACGGAGTGGACTGCCGTAGGTCCTTTCCTGAGAGTCCACATAGGTGACGGGTGAGCACAGGGTGTTGTTCAGAGTGTGGGCGGTGGAGTCCAACCGTAAGCTTCTTCAACTTCTCTTTCCTCACAAGGCTGTTACAACCACTTTTTTATCATTTACTTATTAATTTGTCAGAGAGAGAGAGTGAGAATGAGTGCAGGCAGGGGGAGCTGCAGGCAGAAGGAGAAGCAGACTCCCCGCTGAGCAGGGAGCCCAACATGGGGTTCGATCCCCAGACCCCAGGATCATGACCTGAACCGAAGGCAGACGCTTAACTAGCTGAGCCACCCGGGTGTCCCTGTTATAAACAGTTAAATGAAAACGTACGAAGTGTAAATATTTTTTGGGATTGATTGACTGATTTTTTAAGCTGTAGGGCTCTTTTCGCTGAGCAGCCTGTATATGAAAGGCAGATGTGTAAAGCGGACGAAAAGGTGCAGTGGTCATCGGGTGAGGAGGCCCGAGCTCCTCCCCAAGGGCCGTCTGCCGAGGTCTGTGGGGCTCTCCAGGGTCCGTGGAACACAGTGGGAGACCACTCGTTTGGATGCGTTTGTTTCAAGATGCTCCCCCCCGAGGGAGAGAGGAGCCCCCCGTAAGCCCCACCTTCCTTTACCTCCGCGGAGCTGGGTTGGCGAGTCGTGGCTGGACCCAGCGGCTGCTGTCGGCGACAGCTTTGTTTCCATGACCTAGTCCTGTCTTTACCTGCTTCCTCTGTTTACCTCTGTCGGTTTCCTTTGGGGATGAACCGTGCTCTCAAAAAGGACAGATGACCACGATGCGGCTGATAACAGAATCCCCCCTCCCCGCTCTCCAGGACAGTTTCGTGGGCAGGAGCTGAGTGAAACCCCCTCTGTTGGGGTCCCTGGGAGTGGGAGGGGTTACCTTTTTTTGAAACGTTTGTCTTTTTCCTCTTTTTTCAATATCGTCACGAGCTGGCACGACCCCTACATTGCATAAGAGAGCTGTTGGGCAGCGGCGCGCGCGTAACCAGCCCCTGCTGCTGTGCGGCCCGCCGGCGGGGTCGGGGTGGCCCGGGAGGGAGCCGCGTCATCGGGGTCGACCAGGGCGCTGAGCTGCTGCCTTGGTGGCCACGACCAGCCAGCGCCCCTTCTCTGCCCACAGGGTTTTTCTAGGGGTGGTGGGTCTCTCGGGCCTCTTTCTGAGTCAGCTTAGGTTCCTTGTCGAGATAATACCTGCCTGACTCCTTAAGATGGCCTGGGACCCTCGAGTGGGTCCTTTTGACCATGGTGAGTTGGCTGTCCACATGTGGAAATCTGTTCCGCCAGGAGGGAGTGATGTGATAACAAATGGAAATAAACTTCATTTTGTTTTTATATTGTGATGTAAGAACTCCTGCTTTAAAAAATTATAATGACCTTTTCAGTGCTCCCTGTTAATCTCTGTTCTTACTCAGGGTGGCCTCTTTTTCTTCTTATCTGGCCAGAAGTTTCATTTCCTGTTTCAGTTTCTTAAGCAGCTTGAGATTATTGAGGCTCATGGTCGGAAGGGGACTTAGGGACCACTCTGCCCAAACAGCTTATTTTTGTGGATGAGCACCAGCAGCCGTTCACGGGCACCGAGAGACGACCAGGCTCTTCGAGCAAGCCCCTGGCAGAGTGGTCACAGGAACCGGGTGTCTTCCCTGGTTGGGGCTCCTTCCAAGGTGTCTCTGCCAGCCACGGGCTGGGTGGGGAGTCGCGGGAACCTTGGCTGGTTTTTCCTGATCTGGGCCTGGCTTTGCAGGCACCAGCCTTTCCAGTGAGGGTGAGCAAGGAACAGGCCTCTCAGCTCACAGCTTCTCATCCCTGACCATTGAGAAAAGTCTTTCTCAGCCTGTGCAGTTGGTATTTATGTTCCACAGATGGGGAAAGCGAGCCAAGAGAGGCTTGTCGGCTTGCTCAGGGCCACCAGCTGCTGAGAGCTTGGGCAGGCTTTGGGCTCCTTGTCAGTTTCTTTATAAAGACTGCGTTTGTTCTGGACTCGGGCCCATCCGATGAAGGTCCCCGTTGAGATGTCTGTGTCCCGGGCCTCGGGCACCCTCCCTCCTTGTCAGAGCGTTCATTCACTCAGCACCTGTCACACGGGGACTCTCTGCTTGTAGGCATAGGACGTGCCACGTAAATTTAGTGCTGAGTCAGGGGATGGGTTTGCTGTTGGCAGGAGGTACCTCCTTGTCTCATTCTTTTTGTGATACAGCAAAAACTTCCAGGGCTGATGGCTGTGGCTTCTTACTGCTTAGTCCCAGGACAGAGTTCAAGCAGGAAAGTGACGCCACAGAGCCTCTTGCTCCAAGGAGAAAGCCTTGGACAGAGATAAGAGGGTAAAGGCCCACGGATGCCGAGTTGGGACCCACCTCTGGGGCTAGCCTTGGAAGGGACTAGATCTAGGAAAAAGCAAGAAAGTAGATGAAACTAAAATGTGCTGGGTCTGGGTCCTCCTGCGGAAAAATGAGAGCTGAACCCGAAGCAGCTTAGAATTTAGGGGCTGTGCGTGTGAAAGTGCAGAAGCCTGTCTAGTCTCCTAACTCGTTTCTGATAGAAAATGACAGACCGCCCTTACAAATCCTGTCCTATTTTCTCTGCGGTTTTTCAAGCACAGGGAGGGGAAACAAAGCAGGCAGCCGTTGTCCTCACTTTCTGTGCCAGGTCGTGGAATTTCACATAAGCACGTTCTGCTCTCAACCTCCCTCATTCGGAGGCTTCTCGTGAGAACTCACTAGAGCTGGCCACAGCATCTTCTTGCGTGAGATCGCCTGACTTTAGGGTGGAGCCCAGATTCAGACCTGGACGTTACCTGGCAGTCCATCTGCCCACCCATCATCCGGGCAGCATGTCCCTGGTCAGTGCTCTGCTAAGCGCGGAGCATGAAAAGGTGAGAAGGACATTAGCGTCACCTGTGACCGGCACCACAGACCCGTACTGGACTCTCCTTTTAGCTGGAATATATATCCTGTCGTTCATCAGATGTTTTTCTTTTCGGTTGCTCTGTCCCGGAGCTTTTGGAAAGGCCAGAAAGTAATCAGCCTGCCTTACTGCCTTCCTACGCCTCACCTTCTGTTTGGTGGCTTGAAGCAAATGGCGTGTGTTTTTTGTTTGCCGAAGTCTCTAAGAGTCTCGGAAGAATGACAAGGAAGACGGTCCTGCCCGCTGGGAGGTTCCTGTCTCAGTGGAAGGCCCCCACCTGAAGGAGCAGCTGTCCAGCCGTACAGACGCCCTGGCGCAGACGAGGCCGCCTCGAGGAGACCGGGTGTGCAGGGCGCTGGGCACGGGCAGGGCCGAGAGGCTGGGTGGGCTCCGGGGACGCACAAGGAGGAAGGCGGGCCTGGCGAAGGCGGACCGCGGGGCGGGAGCCGGAGACTTGCGGGAGAGTCTGTGAGTGGTGGGCGTTTACGGGAATTCCAGGCTTCGGCTCCGGATTGGCACTTAGCAGGCCCTGGGAAAGTGAGGCCAGGCTAACCAGGCCCTGGGAGGCACAGGGCAGGCCCGGTCGCTGCTTCCAGTCGTTCTGCCTGTGACTGGTTGTCTGTGAGGCATCTCGAGCACAGGGCTGGAGGGGACGGGCCGCGTTGGCGTGGGGTGGGAGGGTACTGGGCCAGAGGAGGCTGGGGTGAGCGGTGTAGGCCCAGCGGCCTTTGCACAGTCCGCAGAGACGTTTGATTGGCTTTCTGTGATTTGCTAGATGGATTGAAAAGCCGGGTTTTTCTAAGGTCCAAGTCTGAGAGCTCTCGCTGGGATGTAGAAGCCAGCCTGGGGTTGCCGTCCTGCCCTCCCACCTTCTGTCTGGTTAAGGAGCGAGGTGCTTGCGGGGAGTGAGTGGCCACTGGTCTCTGGCCGTGTCCTCTGCTGTGTTCCCGTAGCCTCTGCGGGCCTTATCCTTGTCTGTCTGATGGGGTCTGCGACACCACCCCCTTCCCAGAGCTGGTGTGAAAGGAGGTGGACGGGGCGGGGAAGCGGTCCCACGCACGTCGATGGTTGTGTGCTCTGGGGTGGTGCACGTTCCGTTGCAGAGGATGCTTTGTTGTTCTTGTGCTTATGGTCTCGTTTCATCTCACGAGCAACCCTTTGGGGGTCCTTACTCCCCCTGACAGCTGAGGGAACGGCTTGGGGAGGCCGTGTCCCTTTGGGAGGCAGTTCAGTAGAATGGTCAGGGCCTGTGTCTGAGCCACGTATCGGGCTCAAACCTGGGCAAGTCGGTTTCCCTGTCTGTGTCTCCACTTCCCCATCTGTGAAGCGAGGGTAGTGAGGGGAGCTTGTACTGTGAGGGTGAAAGGAATTACTGCTTGTAAATTGTTTAGAACAGTGCCTGGCACTCTGTAAGCACAGACTGTTCTCCGTGTTGTTAGTGCCCCGTCCTGTGGCTGTGTGAGTGGCACCTTACGCTGTGACTTCCAGACCAGGCTGGTTTGGTTTGTCCCCGCCCCCGACTCTGTCCCACACTCAGGGTGTGGTCTCCAGGCCGCGCTGGTCTGTAGACTCTTGGTTCCTGACCCGCGATGAAGTGCGCTCTGAGATTAGAGTGAGCGTCTGGCGACCTTTAGAGCAATTGGTTTGACCTTGCCGGACTCATTGAACAGGTACGGACCGCTTCGGGTGCTGTCCGATCACATGGGGTGTCACATGCGGTAGGAGCCGTGACCTGTGACTGCAGATAACAAAGTGAGCGCCGTGCTCTGCTGCTGCCCACCCCGGACCGGAGGTTTCCCGGGAGGAGCCTCTGCCAACCAGGCGGAGCAGGCGAATCCACGGCATTTTGCGAGCCAGTGCACGCCTTTTGTGCTCCAGCAGCCTGACAGCCCAAGGCAGTGAGGTCTCCCGATGGAGATTTGTGTAAATGAGCGGTTGTTTCCAGTCCGTGCCACTGACGCTCTCTGCAGCGGAGGCCTTTCCTGCTCTTCTCCCAGCAGCTGGGCTGCTGGCAGGTTTGCAAAGCATCCGTTGGGAACTCTGTTCCTTCCCACCTCTGAGGCTGGCAGCATCTAGAGTGCTGGGTGCTGCGGCGCCGGGATGGCTCCGTCGGTCAAGCGTCCGACTCTTGATTTCAGCTCAGGTTGTGCTCTCAGGGTCCTGGGATCCAGACTCGCCTCGGGCTCTGCGCTTCGAGTGCAGTCTACTTGTCCCTCTTCCTCTGCTCCTCCCAGGACTTGCACGTTCTTCCTCGCTCGCTCGCTCCCTCTCAAAGCGAGCAAGCGAGCAAGCCGGCTGCTGTCCACGCACAGCGGAGTGTTGAGGTGCAGGAACTTACCCCTGCTGCTGCGGCCGTTCTGGAGCCTCAGTAGTGCCCCTCACTGCAGTCCCCTCCTGGGCGGGGGTCGCCCGGCCTGTCACGCAGGTCCCTGAGGGGACAGGTTCACCGCAGTGCCCGGCGGGGTGGCGTCCATCCTTGGGAGAGCTGATGCGTGCAGGGGTGGGCCTGGGCCCCCAGTCCTCTGCAGCAGTTGCAAATGACTGATGAGACCCTCATGGCAAAGGATCGATCTTAAAGCACAGTGCTCAGGGAAGGAGTAAGTAGAGATGGGTCATGCTGGCTAGTATGTAAATGACCCATACAGATAATACCCATTTTGCAAGAACACAATATCAATACAAAAGCATGGTTGCCTGCAGATGTGGGGGAGGAGAATGGGCAAGGAGATGGGACTAAGAGGAACTAAAACGAGAGAGGGATGAAAGAACATCCCTTCTGCAGGCCGCCGTCTTTGAGGGAAGGGCCTCCTGCCTGCACCGTTCCGGCTCCGCTCGATCGCTCAGCCTCTGGTGCTGTGGCATCTGTGTGTCTTCGCTGAGCTGGCAACCTCACGCCGATTGTTCACCCGAAAACGGCCTCCGGGAAGAGTTCCCCAGACCAGTACTGGGCCGCTGGGCCGGGGCAGCTGTTCGTGGAACAGTGGACTCAGGAGGGACGCGGGTGTTTTAATCATCTAGGTGATTGCAGGGAGGAAGAGGTGGACAGTGCTTGATTTGAACTTGGCATTGTGAATACGCGTCAGCAAGGCTTGCAAAGCCCCACGTTCTCATCTTGGCCGTAGGGGGGCAGGATGGGCAGGCATCCTGTAAGTGGGTTCATTAAACAACAGCTCTGTTCCCTGTGTTTTCTGATCGTGGGATGCCACATGTGCAAACTGTAGAGGGAGACGGGATTTTAGCTTCAGGGAGGTGGAATCCTGTTTAGGATAAGGAGTCGTCTTTTAGTTGCCAGAAGGTATTGCTTTAGGGAAAGGAATGAGCTGGCTGCTGTAAGTCTTTGAGTAGAACTTGAAACACGGCAGGGAGGGAGTTCCTCTGTCACGTTCATGGTTGGAATAGGTGCTACTTGCAGTCCTTCCTGTTCTGACTGACCTGGACTTCCAATCTTAGGTCCGATGCTGATAATCAAAACAGAAAAGTTACTTGGTTTACTTATTTACTTTTTTAGAATTTATTTATTTATTTGACAGAGTGAGACAGTGAGACTGGGAACACAAGTAGGGGGATCAGGAGAGGGGAGCCTGGTGCGGGGCTCGATCCCAGGACCTTGGGACCGTGACCCGAGCCGAAGGCAGACGTCTAACAACTGAGCCACCCAGGGGCCCCCAAGTTACTTGGTTTAAAACAGTATAATCAGTCATGCTTATGGTAGAGAATTTAGGAGAGGTAGATAATCAAAAGGAAAATAAGTTTACAGGCCATCTTGCCAGCTGCAGACAGCCACTCTGCTTTGCTTTTTCACGAGTGAGAATGGAACCGGTTCTTGTGGCTGCACGGTTCTGTCCTGTTCTGATGCATCTCACCTGTTTCCCCTGCCTGGCGGTTCAGAGATCTTCCAGTTTCAGTGCAAATCATGCTGGAGTGACTGTCCTGATGCATAGATGTTTGGGTGCTTCCTTATGTCTTCAGGGGAAGCTGCTGGACGCTGTGCCGTCGGGTCGACGGGCGTGGACGTCTTGGGCGCACGTTGCTGGGCTGATGGCACTGGTTGAGTCTGTGGCTGCTAGATTTGTGCAGGTGCGGCACAGGCAGCCTTTTCCGAACCCCCCAGAAAGCCCCTGAAAACCGGGACTCCTGGGCCCCACCCCTGTCTCCTGAGACAGAACCAGGGGGTGGGCCGGTCCCGGCATCCGTACTTTTCAGCGTGCAGGGGACCCTGGCTCAGGGCACGGCATGTCCTCTGTGTGCGAGCTGCCGGGCGAAGGGAAGCAGAGAAGCCCGTCTGCTCTGTGTCGTTTGAGGGAGACCTGTGATGTTCACGGCAGCCGGGGAGGCGTCCGGGCACCATTTCCCTTGTCCGTGAAGTGCGAGCCTCCGCGTGGCTTTGCTGAGCCGGAATACTCTCTGTCCCAGTACATGTGTGAGTGTTTGTCTTGCTGGTGTCACAGGTGAGAAGGATCTCACTGGGCCAGGCCAGATCTGGGAAGGGAGCTCTGGGAAAAGTGGGTCAGGACGCAGAGCTCCTCTTTCGGCCTCTTCCCCGAGGGGACCCGGGACCGATAAGCTGTCGGAGCGGGGGGCTGCTGGCTGAGCCCCTCCAGGCGCCGGCGTCCTTCTGTCCAGGCCAGCAGAGAGGAGCTGCTTTTGCCCCTGGGTCCAGGAGGAAGAGTGCCAGGAGGCCCGGGGCTGAGCCCCGAGGGCCGTGGCGAAGGCCAGGAGGACCCTGCACAGCCGTGTGGCCCCGCGAGTCGCTGCTGCCGCCTCTCGCCACGGCCTCCCCGGGTGGGTGTGCTGGGTCCCGACGCTGGAGTTGGTGGTCCCGATGCGGTTACTCGAGGGACCCCAGCTGAGGAGGTCCTGCTTGCCACGTGTCCTCTCCAGCAGCTGACTCTAGACAGGCTGCTTACCAGTTGTCCCTGCAAAGGTCAGGTCCGCCTCTGACTGTTCCCTGGTCTGTTTTAAGTCTGGAAGGGAGATCATTGATTCACTTATTCAAGCAAACACGCCGAGCTGTGTCGAGATGCGTGATCTACGTCACGACGCAGACAGCAGTGCTGCTGGCTTGGGGACCGGTGAGTGGTGCTCTGATGCGGTTAGAGACAGCCCTGTGAAGCGCAGCCAAGCCGGGGATTGGTTTCGTCTGATGGAAGGGGAGTCGGGCTGAGGGCCGTCTCATGGAGGATGTAAGTGGAGAGCTGGGCTTTGAGGACTGAGTCAGAATCAGCAGGTGTTGGGTAGGTGCCTTCCAGGCAGGGGAGGAAAGAGCAGTGAGTCAGGGAGGAGCCAGGCATTCTGGGTAACCGTGGGGCCTGTGGTGACTGGACATTCGGGGAGGGGCTGAAGGGGGCAGGGCCTGGCCGTGGACCTGGCCTCCAGGTCTGCTTCTGGCGCGTCTCGGCTGTGTGGCTTCGGCCAGGTGCTTCATGTATTGGAGCCTCGGCTTCCTCCCCTGTGAGATGCGGTAATCAGACTAACCTTAGAGGACGTTACTAAATGCTGTAATACACATGAAATGTGTGGTGTGTAGCCCTTGGCACAGGATCACATGCTCCGTCAGTGTCTGTTTTCTTCCTTGCAATGCTAGGTGAGACTTTTGACTTTACCCTAACAGCCAGAGGAGCCATGGAAGGTTGTGGAGCATGGGATTCATAAGATTATATCTATTTATTTGGGTGTTTGTGTGTTTTAAAGATAACTTTGTTAGTCTTTTGGAGGATGCTTTTGGGGTCTAGGGTGGTGAGGATGGAGACACAGGCCGAGACCAGGAGGAGTGAGAAGAATCTTGCCCCACATGGTCTCCTGTTGCATTTCTTGTCCACCAGCTCCAGTGGGCTGCTGGGATGGCCTGCCCGAGCTTTGGGCAGAGGTTTTGCCAGGAGAGGGTAGAGTCCAAAGTGTGTTCCCAGGGAGCCGGTTAACCCTAAGGGAAGCTACAGAACTGGACACTTGTGGGGCTCGCGTGTGGTCAGGAGAAAGTGGGATGAGTGTCAAAAGGCTGGGTCAGACCTGTGGGAGGGTCATGATGGCGACGGTGGGCGTGATGGAAGCCACGGTGTAGCCGCGGTACCCACTTACTGACCACTTCTGGTGTGTGCTGGGGGTCTTTGTTGGTGTCTCAGGACTCATCCCAGCCCCCAGAACATGAGTGGCTGTTGCTGTCTGCATTTGTAGGCGAGGAAGCTGAGGCACAGAGAGGGGAAGTTACTTGCTCAGAGTCCCAAGCCGCGAGTCAGGATTTCACCCCTGGTGGTTGGAATTCGGAGGGCACAGCCGCTGAGAGGTGGTCGGAAATGGAACTGGAGCAGGTGTTAGATTCGGAGTTCTGGCTTCCAGTTCCGGCTGGTAGGTTTTAGTTGCCCACGAGGACGAGCACTGGGCCCAAAGAACTGGTCAGTGACGGGGTGGTTGCCTTTGGAGGTGGTGTGCTCCCGAGCCTGGGAGGGCCTGGACGGTCGCCTGCCAGGGCTGCTGCAGGAGCGGGGGAGGCGAGTCTGCACCAACTAAGGCAGGGGCTACCGGCCTCCCCTCCCTGCCAGCCTCCAGGCTTCCCGATGGACGTCCCCGCCTCCCCTGCACCTTCTTCAGGGTCAGGCACAGAGCTAGCCCCTGGCGTGGGGGTGCGGATGAGCCCACGGGGCCTTACACTGTGGCTACTGTGTGGCGAGTGACCGCCGGCCCTCAGAAATCAGCCGGCAGGCAGGTGGCACGGAGCCCCGGGCTGGTCCGTGGGTTGTCAGAGCGCGTTCAGGGGTGGCAGGTCCCGGGCAGGACCGCGCTTTCCTCGCCAGTCGGTCGCCGTGGTCTCGCTGGCCTTCCCTGCCCCCAGGAGCCCTCTCGCTGCCGCAGCCCGTCCGTGGCAGCTGTTCTGGGGCCGCAGACCTCTTGGCCACACCTGGGTGGAAGGAAGATCCTCGGACTGCTGCCTCCTGCTGGCACGAGACCAGTGTGCCCAGTGCCCAGAGCCTTCCCTCCTCCGGTCCTTGCATGTGGCATTTGGCGACCCTGCGGAGCACGGCGGCTCCTGGCACTTCCTCACCGCCTGCCTCACCCTCTCAGGCGTGCACGGGCTTGTCGGCAGCCAGGCCTCGGAGGGGCAGGGGCCCTGCTTCCTCGGGAGCAAGGAGCAAGCCCCAGCGTGAAAGGAGAGACCCAGGGCCCAGCCTCGTGACTCGCGTGCCCTCGGGAGCGGCTCCTGCGCTGCTGCCAGATGGTGTCATCCGGGGCTTGGGTTAAAAGATAACTCTGTTGGCCGGAGGAGCGGCCCTTTGCTGGCCTGAAGCCCCGGCCCCGGCGAGCTCTGTGCGGCTGCTCCCGGCCCCCACTGCTGGGAGCCTCTGCTCGCCTCTTGCTGCCCTCGGGTCATTTCCCTCCTTTTGCCAGGACTGCCCTCCTCAGGGGGCACGTCTGCCCCCGTCTCCCTCTGGGGACAGGTTTTAAAGTCCTAAGGAACAGTTCGGCAGGATTTCCTTTCCTCTTTCTCCCTTCGTGTGGGGAGGAAGGTGTTCCTTCCGAGCTGGCACGGCCCCGAGTGGTCTTGGGCGGGCCCCTGCCCTTGCACCCTGGGTTGGTGGTCACGGGGGTCCTGAGGCTCTCTGAGCAGCCCCTGATGCCTGTGCTGCCCGTGGGCCGTGGAGATGGAGAGGAGAGCCCTGCCCGGAGGTTCCTGGGCCTCCAGGTGACCTGCAGGCAAGGGGGCCAGAACGCTTTGGTAAAATATTTCCAAGCTTCTAACCCATGTCGCCTGTCTTTTTGGACAGGCCCTCATTTTGGGAACCCATTCCTCCCTCCTTCCCGCCCTTCCTTTTTTTAAAGTCATTGTACCACTAAAAAATGGTGCCATAGACTTTTTTCTTTATGTACTATTTATTTGCCTAAACATTCATTTATTTTTTTTTAAACTTTTTTTTTTTTTAAAGATTTTATTTATTTATTTGTCACAGAGAGAGAGATTACAAGTAGGCAGAGAGGCAGGCAGAGAGACAGGGAGAGGAGGAAGCAGGCTCCCTGCTGAGCAGAGAGCCCGATGCGGGCCTCGATCCCAGGACCCTGAGATCATGACCTGAGCCGAAGGCAGAGGCTTTAACCCACTGAGCCACCCAGGCNNCTGAGATCATGACCTGAGCCGAAAGCAGAGGCTTTAACCCACTGAGCCACCCAGGCGCCCTAAACATTCATTTATTAAGAGAAAAAATGCTCTCAGAGTATTTACCCTCTTGGGTGGGTAAAACATGCAGCATTACTCACCTGTTTTTTAAATCAACAATTTTAAAGAATTATCTAGGCAGTGGTATCATGAGTCATTTTTTTTTCATATTTTTATTTTAAGCAGTTTCTTTTTTTAAAGATTTTATTTATTGCAGAGAGACAGAGGTCACAAGTCAGCAGAGAGGCAGGCAGACATAGAGGAGGAAGCAGGCTCCCCGCTGAGCAGGGAGCCCGACGTGGGGCTTGATCCCAGGACCCAGAGATCATGACCTGGGCCGAAGGCAGAGGCTTTAACCCACTGAGCCACCCAGGCGCCCCTTAAGCAGTTTTCTAACATTACTGTTTTTTCCCGTGATGTTTTGTTTTATAAGTTTTCTGATGCACGAAAAGTCCAAAGAATAGTACAATAAACATTTTTTTTCCATTTTTATTTATTTATTTATTCATTTGACAGAGAGAGAGAGAGATTACAAGTAGGCAGAGAGGCAGGCAGAGAGAGAGGAGAGAGGAGAGGAGAGAGGAGGAAGCAGGCTCCCTGCTGAGCAGAGAGCCTGATGCCAGGACCCTGGGATCATGACCTGAGCCGAAGGCAGCGGCTTTAACCCACTGAGCCACCCAGGCGCCCTACAATAAACATTTGTACAGTCTTCACCTGGATTCACCCGTGGGGAACAGCCTGCCACATTTACTTGTCCTTCGGTCGCTGTCTGTATATTCACATATGGTGGTTTTCACTGATTTGCTTGGGAAAAAATGGTGGACATTAGGACACGTCACCTCTGAGCACTGGTGTGCGTGTCACATGGGAGCCAGGACGTGCTCCCACGTGACACACCCGCACCACTGCACCACCCAAGGAGTTCCATGCCCACAGCATACGTTCCGCTCTGCAGTCCTTCTCAGGTCTCCCCCATTTGTCCTGAACGTGTCTGTATAGATTTCTAAAAATCGAGGCTCTAATAAACCTGTTGTATTTGGTTGTCATGCTAATGTTATTTTTAAGCACATGGCTTGTAAACTTGGTTATCGGTGATTGACCCGTCTTTGTTAGAACATAGTGTCGTAACACAGACGAAGCCGTACATGTGTTTCTCATTGATATCCCCTAGCAGCCTTAGAGTCTGGAATCGTGGAGTGGGACTGGGAGATCAGCCCTCTTCCTCCTCCTCCTGCTCCTCCTGCTCCTCCCCCTCCTCCTCCTCCTCCCCGCTTCCCCCCCATCCCCCCCGTCCTCTTTTCTTTCTTTTTTTTAAAAACAGAATCTGTGGTCTCCACATCGGAGAGACTTTTCCAGTGTCCCAGTCCGAAGTCTGCATATGTGCTCTGAATTTCTTTGGCTTATGAAATCTGACACCTCCAAGTCTGGACATTTTAAGCTGTCCTGCTAAATTCTTTTAAGGACCCAGGGCTCAAATATACCATTGCCTGGAGTGTTACAGGTCATTTGACATAAAGCAGAGAAGAACTAGTGGTGTCTTCTACAAAGCTCAGAATCTCCCTCTCCCGTCTCCCCTTTGAGTGTGGGGTCACTGGCCTCCTTAGCTCTGGACACCCTCAGAAGGGCTGATCGCTGCAGCGGGCGGGCCGGCGCCCCAGTGCCGAAGCCCAGCCAGGGACGAGGAAAGTCCTGAGGGTGGTGGGAGGGGTAGGCGTGACAGGAGGTGGAGGGGAGGTCAGCGCGGTTCTGGCCTGAGAGAGCTGGGCCTCTCGGTTGGCCCGAGGGTCAGATGGCGGAGGGCCTGCTCCCGGTCTCCCTCAGAACTGAGCACGGGTCCTTGACTGGAATTGGTCATACTGCTTTTAAGTTCACCTGTGGGACTGTCTCATCCCTTTCCCTGAACCCTTCATCCACAGCCCGTAGGGTTGTTGTGATGATCCAAGAGGAGAAGGCGGGTGAGTGCTTTGGAATTGCAGTGGAAGGAGGCGGGCCTGCCGTGAAGCCTGCCCGTGGTGGGGGGCGGAGGTGGTGCTGTTGGCCAGCTCATCCGACTGGGAACTGTTGGAGGCGGGCGTGACACCTGCTTGCTCGATGGCGGCGGCAGGCCAAGCCCCAGAGAGGGGAGGGGAAGAGAAAGGAAAGGCCGTGTCCCGGAGCGGGAAGGTTGCAGCGTGGGCCCAGGAGGGGCTTCTGGGCTGAGGTCCGCCTTGAGTCTTACTGGATGCACGCGGGTAGAGAAGAGATACAGTGAGAGTCAGGGAGCAGAAAAGTCGGGGCCTGCCCTAAGGAAGATCCCCGAAAACAGACTGGCAAGGAGAAGGCTGCGTTAGGACTGTGTTTTGAGGAAAGGGTTACTTGGGATTATGAGTCGTTCTTCCTACACCATCTCAAAAAAAGCTTTTTTCTTTGCTGACAATAAAGCATGCACATTCATGTAGAAAATTCAATTAATGAAGAAGAAAAAGGAAAGGCACACAAAATCCCAGAGGCAACCCTATTAACATTGTGTTGGGGGAACATGGAGCTTTGATTGTATGCCAAGCACGGTGCCAAATGTTATCTCGTTTTATCCTCACAGAAACCCTGGGAGGTAGGCTCTTTTATTGTCCCTGTTTTTATGGGAGAGGAACTCGAGGCACAGAGAGGTTAAGGAAGGTGCCCTGAGTCACACAGAACAGGAGTGAGCCGGGACTCCTAGCAGGTGGGTGGGCTTCAGAGCTCACACCGGTAACCCCTCCGGGACACTGACCACCCCTGCCTGCCAACAACTGATCAGTTTTGTGTGTGCGAGGATGTCTTTTTTCTTTTCTTTTCTTTTCCTTTTAAGATTTTATTTATTTATTTGACAGAGACAGAGATAGATCACATGTAGGCAGGCAGAGAGAGAGGGGGAAGCAGGCTCCCTGCTCAGCAGGGATGCGGGGCTCGATCCCAGGACCCTGAGATCATGACAGGCAGAGGCTTCAACCCACTGAGCCACCCAGGCGCCCCCGAGCATATCTTTATACACACACGTCACGATTCCAGTTCTCAGTTTGCAGTAGAGACTGGCCACCACGCGTGGGTGCATACGGATGGGCTTGGCCCTTCTGCACTGCCTTCCACCCACAGCTCCTTGTACCAAAGCCTTTGGTCAGTGGACTGCGGTTTAGAAACAGAGATTTTGGGACGCCTGGGTGGCTCAGTCGGTGAAGCATCTGCCTTTGGCTCAGGTCATGATGTCAGGGTCCTGGGATCGAGCCCCATGTTGGGCTCCCTGCTCAGTGGAGAGTCTGCTTCTCCCTCTCTGCTGTACCGTACATGTGATCTATCTCTGTCTCTNAAAAAAAAAAAAAAAAAAAGTCTTTGCCTACTTGTTCTAGTTGCCCGCGGGACAGAGAGATCAGTGTATCCGCGGGAAGGACCCGGATGGCCATGTTAGGAAAAGGGGCCCGGGGGGATGCTGCGCAGCTCAGGCCCAGGGGGCAGGGGCGTCTAAAGCTGTCCTCCATCCCCACCACCCCCGCCGTCTGCCATCAATAATGTTTTCTCCGGGGAGAGTCGGTGAACCAGGGAGTCGTGTCCGTGGCGATCTCCAGGCCGTGGGAGAGTCGGTGAACCAGGGAAGTCGTGTCCGTGGCGATCTCCAGGCCGTGGGAGAGTCGGCGAACCAGGGAAGTCGTGTCCGCGGCGATCTCCAGGCCGTGGGAGAGTCGGCGAACCAGGGAGTCGTGTCCGCGGCGATCTCCAGGCCGTGGGAGAGTCGGCGAACCAGGCAGTCGTGTCCGCGGCGATCTCCAGGCCGTGGGAGAGTCGGCGAACCAGGGAGTCGTGTCCGCGGTGATCCCCAGGCCATAGGGTGTGGTGATTCTGTGGTTATTTTTTGTTTGGCCATCTGAGCTTCCTTGGACTTTTGTCCTCCTGCCTCAGGGCCTGGGACGGTCCACAGCTGGGACTTGCCTGTGGCATCCAGCGACTGGCTGTGGACTTTGCGGTTCACAGCCAGGAGTTGCTGCCTAGGGAGACGTGGGATTGGCCGTTGCGGCTTGCGGGGGGCAGGCGCTGCTGGAAGCCTCCCCGCCCGTGGGGCAGTTGTTGGAGAGGAGTCCCGCACTGCAGGGACTGGCATCGGCCTCTCTGTGCCTTACTTTTCCTGGCGTGCGGTGAGCCGGTGTTGTCTGTGTCCTTGCTGCTTACCAGGGTTACAGGAGGACTAAGGAGCTGGGCGTCGGGAGATGCGGCATCATCGGGGAGCTCAGTCCCACTGGTGCCTGGTCCTCAGTGCGCGCGCACTTTCCGTCTCTCGCCTTGCTCTGGTGCAGGCAGGCAGGCAGGCAAGGTGAGATTGGTCGACCCTCCATTGAGAGCGGGCTGTTCATGTGGTCACATGACCCGCACACCCGAGTCAGAGGCAGGGCTGGAAGCAGGTGTGGCCTCCAGGCCGGTGCCCTAGCCCCGCAGTGGCCCTAACCTGGCGCACGCAGTGCACTGTCTTTGCCACTCGGAGGCTTGTGTTCCTTCACCCAGGTGCCCAGCACTGCGTTTAGTCTGAGAGGAGAGCAGGAAGCCAGGGCTCCAGATTCGGCTTCGTTTGCCCAACTCTGTGAGGCTGGAGGACCTGTGTAGGTCATTTGTGGGTTCACTGATTACTTATTGAACACAGATGCTTGCCTGGTCCTGTGGGAGATGCTGGAGCTGTGGACACGAAGGAGGTAACGCCCCGGTCACGGGGAGCTCACTGTCTGGTCGTGGCGGCAGCTTGTAAAGAGTCGGCGCCGGTGTCGTGGGCACCTGTCGTGTCCCAGCAGAGCAGGGTACGGCTCTGGGAGCACGGAGTAGGCAGTCCTGACTCTGCTGGAGCCTCACTTTCTCCATCTGTCAAATGGGTGCATTGGTGTACTTGATATTCGGGGTTCCTTCTGTCTTCTCCACTCTCTGACTCTTCGTGAAAGGAGTGTTATCCTGGGGGTTAAAACACACCTACCATCAGCCAGATTTTATGTTTAAGGTGCTCCCAAGTCAGATGGAGAGAGAGGAGTCTCTTGGGTTCTATATCTCTTTTCACAAACAATTACTCATTCTCTGATGGGCCAGATACATTTGTTTTGTATGGCCAGGGAAGGTTTTTCTCACAAGCTGGTTTGGCTTATGGCTGTGCGCTGGTGCTAGCAGCCTGCTTAGGGGTCCCGGGGTAGAGAGGGATTGAGGGCACGTGTCAGATGTGCTCCAGCAGATCGGAGCCAGGACTGGGTGTGATTCCATCGGCTGCGGTGGCCTAACGAAGCATCCCTGGTTCCCAGGGCCACATCGGGCCGATAGGTGTGTCTGCACTGAGTCTGGGGCTTGTGGGCACCACGTGCAGGGACTGTGGGCGCATGTTGAGGTGGTCACTGTGACCCCGAATCCCGGAAGCAGGGGGCAGCAGGCGGCAGGGCTGGGGCCAGGTTTGAAGGAGGGTCAAGTTGGAAGGGGCGATTCCAGGGGGCCCTGTCCCCTAGGGTTCCCTCCTTCTGGGCCCCACGCTAGGGCGCATACAGTCAGCGAGTGGTAGAGCTGGATGCCTCCTGAGTCCATGCTCCTGCGTCCTCAGTGCTCCTGGGGGAGTGAGCTTTTCAGCAAACCGGTGTCTCATGAAGAGGAAGCACCGAGACGCTCTCTTTTCATTTGGATCCAGAGCCTTTTTCATGGTGCTGAGTGATGTGTATGTGGTGGGACCGGAGGGGAGCGTGGGCCTAGAGAATGAGTGGAGGGGAGTTGCTCTGCTGTGAGCACGGCGGGGCCGGAGGAGGGACGGGGAAGGTTAGCGCGCCAAGTGCGAGCGAGCTGCCCGGCGTGGCACGGACGCACGTTCACTGTGCACAGAACAGAGGCACCTGGACCCTTCGCTCCTCTCCCCGCTCACCGAATCCCTACTGTGTAGCCCGTACTTCCGGGTGCTGTGGGGAGTATAGAGGTTAACAAAAGCCTCTTCTTGGGAGGCCATCAGCAGGACTGGATACTTAATTTGCAGCCTGGTGCACATTGAAAATAGACGGCCCTGCTCGTAAATCATGAAGGATCAGGATGGTGACAGCAGAGCGTGAAGCCGGTGTGGGTTTGTGAGACTGCACAGGCCATGCACCCTGACGCCAGCCCTGGTCCTCGGCCTCGTGGGCAAGGCCAGGCTGGCAGAGGTTGGTTAGATCCATGATCAGGTACAAGCGGGGTCATGGCAGCACAGGCGAGTTCCAGCTGGAGGGATCGGGGAGGGCTCCTTGGAGGGGTCCCCTCGAAAGCTGGACCTGGAGGGGCGGCTAGGTCTGCGCCGGGGGTGGCGGTGGCAGTGGAGGTAGAATGTGTGGGCACCGGCAGGGAGCCCTGAGCACATGGCCCTGGAGCCCGGCTGGCGGGCTGGGTGGTGGTGGGGTGCAGTTGGGGTGCAGACAGGCTGGGCTTCGACCTCGAAGACCCTCGAATGCCAGCCTCAGGGCAGGCTTTCTGCTGCGGCCCGTGGTTGCTGGGCGCTGGGAGCGGGCCCAGCGGGCTCTGGGAAGCACTCTGGGGGTTGGCGCTCCTCCGTATTCCCACGTCGGGGAGTGGCTCTGATGTTGAGACCCTTGACATGTGTTACTCTCTGCGTCCTCCCAGGCTTCTGCAGATGAGGAATTGGAGGAGTAGGCCGGTGCCAGGTACCTTGCCCGTGGTGTGGTAGGTGGCGGAGCTGGGATCCTAGAGGCACGAGGTGAATCAGGAGGCCGATGAAACGGTCGAGCTCTGAGCGCTGCCCGGATGGTGGGCGTGGGCACCTGCGTGGCTCTCGTGGTCAGGAGTTCCCAGCAGCTGGAGGTGTCGTGCATCGGTGGGCGGCCTCCTGCCGTGGCTCAGTCAGCAGCAAGGGTGGGGGCACACCAGGCTGGGAAGCTGCTTGCCCCCTCTTCGTGGATCCTTCCGGTGGTTATCTCTTGGTTTTTGGCCCCGGTCTTGTCTCTGAGTTTCTCCTTTTCCTCATCACCCCCCTTTGGGCATGTAAAGACGGTAGTCTGTTCCCCCAGGCCTTCATTTATGCCTTTTTTTGCGACTCTTGGTTCTTTCCTCTGTCTTCCGTTTGCTCTGGTTTTATGCTGAGTGCGGTGGTTCGGGTGTGGTTAGCAGCTGGGAGAGATGGGGTTGACTTTGCACGTCTCAGCAGGTGCTGTTGGCTTTCGGATCTTCCTGCACGTCTCAGATGCTCATTACCTTTGGCCTCGGCCTGCCGGGGGCTGATGGCGCCCCTCCCCACCACGTGTCTACTGGACCATGTCCCCGCACATTTCCACACACCCCCTTGAAGCACTGTACTCTTCTACCTTGCACCCCAAGACCTGCTCTGGTTATTCGTGTGACTCCTTGTGAGCCCCTGTGTCCGAGGACCTGATGCTTACTGTTGAGGGACAGGTGGAGGTGAAAGAGCCTGCAGCTGACCCTGCCTGACCCTTCCTGGGTCTGGAAGCTGAATCCTACAGTCTCCCAGCCCGGCAGGTGCTTGGTAACTTGACACTGCCTTGCTAATTGTCTGCTGAGGTCACAGTGAGCCCTTGTCACCACCCATCTGCCAGGACCACAGTCCCCGACTGGGCCAACTGGTTGAGCCACCGTTCTGGGCACTCATGGGAAACAAGTGGCCTTTGTGGTGAGCTGGTGGACAGCGCGGCCGTCAGCATGGGCGAGGTGGCTGCACACGCAGGCCTGCTGGGCTGGGTGGGGCCCAGGACAGCCAGCTTTGCTCTGGGAGGCCCACAGCAGACCCATTTCCTTGATGATGGGGGTGTGGGGCACAGAGTTCCGGGGACCACTCCTCTCCTCTTTTGGTTGCTATTGAAGACAATGTTGTCCAGTAGTTTTCTAGTACCTGTGTCAAGAGCCCTCATGGCTGCTTTTACCTGGCAGAGGCCTGGGAGGCGCCCTGGGAGCTGTCTCCCTTCTTCACGGCTGGGTTTTTACCGTGTCTCCTTGAGATGCCACCAGAGAGGAAAGGAGACTCAGGGAGATGGGAATGTTTCCGTTTTGGCGGTTCTTCCTCAGTTATCTCGAAGGAATCTTTCCATCACTCCTCCACCCAAACGCAAACCCCAAACATACCACACATTTCAAAAGACCACACACCTCACGGGAACTTGGTAAACATTAGGTGACGTGGTTTAATTGGGTTTAAAGTGTGAAACTTGAGAGGAAGATGTATTTAGTAATAGGGGTTGGGCTGGTCCTCACAGACATCCTGGCCTCAGAATTCCACTTGCCCCACATGCGCTGATGGCGGAAATGTGAACTTGGGCACATGCCTAGCTGTGTTCTGAGGCTATCGGACGAGGCTTCAGGGAATGATCTTATAATAAAACGGCCGGCCCTTTAAAATGGTTCCAGGGGCGCCTGGGTGGCACAGTCGGTGGAGCATCTGACTCTTGGTTTTTACTCAGGTCATGATCCCAGAGTCCTGGGATGGAGCCCTGCATCAGGCTCCCTACTCAGTGGGGAGTCTGCTTCTCCCTCTGCTCACCAGCCCCTACCCCCGCCCCTGCTTCTGTGCTCTCTCTCAAATAAATAAATAAAATCTTCAAAAAAAATGGTTCCAGAAGAATCGGTATCATTAACTAAAACTACATCCAAAGGGCGCCTGGGTGGCTCAGTTGATTAAGCGACTGCCTTCAGCTCAGGTCGTGATCCTGGAGTCCCAGGATCGAGTCCTACATGGGGCTCCCAGCTCAGCAGGGAGGCTGCTTCTCCCTCTGACCTTCTCCCCTCTCATGCTCTCTCTCTCGCTCATTAAAAAAATAAAACTAAAAAATAAAACTACATCCAACACTTTTGCCCGATGAACATTAGTGAATAGTTCTAACCTGCTCCTCCGACCCCATTCAGATGGGAATTCTGCTTTTCCTGTCATCGGAGTTCTGTTGCTCCCCACCTTGAAACTTTTTTCCCTTTTCTTTTTTCTCTCTCTCTTTTTTTTTTGCATATTCTTTCATATTATTTTCCTCTTGGGTCATCTGGAGGCAGGATGTGCTAACACAGATGGGGACACGCNAGAGAGACAAGGAGAGGAGGAAGCAGGCTCCCTGCTGAGCAGAGAGCCCGATGCGGGCCTCGATCCCAGGACGCTGAGATCATGACCTGAGCCGAAGGCAGAGGCTTTAACCCACTGAGCCACCCAGGCGCCCTTTTGCATATTCTTTCATATTATTTTCCTCTTGGGTCATCTGGAGGCAGGATGTGCTAACACAGATGGGGACACGCACACAGTAGCTGCAGAGGGAGGGGTCCGGCGAGGTCGTTTCTCTGGGACTGTGGGGGGCTAAGCCTGCAGGCTCCGGCTGCTTTTTACCTTCTAGTAGCTCAGCCAGCTCTTCCTGTGCTTTACGTTTGCTCTGTTGCCCTGGTGCTCCCCACCACCCTCCCCACCCGCCTCTCTCATCTTTGACGTAGTCGCCGCGGACAGAAAGATCAGAAAATGAGAGAACAAGTTGTAGACTCAGAATGTGTGCCCCCAAGGAAAGTGCATATTTGCACCAAGTCCTTTCTGGCAGTTTCCATTTTGACGAAGAAGTTGGGGGCCCAGCAGGCTGCAGGAAATATGAAAATTGGCACTTCGCTGGGCTGCATGCTGATGGTAGCTCCCTGTCTGAGCCCCGTCTGTCACTTGAGATCTGAATTTTTCCGATGAAAATCACTGGTTGGCCACGGGCGACCGCGGCCTGAGCTGCAGGCACCCACGCCGCCAGTGGCTTTGGAGCCTGCTTGTCTGCCCCTCCAGGTCTCTTCTTTGTTTTTCTGAAATGTGATGAAATGGCACGTGCTTTTAAAAATGGATATTTTTCTGGAGATGACCTGGCTGGGAGGGTTCGTCTTGGGGGGTCTTCTCCTTTCTGCCCTGTGAGTCCCTTATCTTGGCGGATAGCATGCTGGCAGGGGCTGCTTGGGTTTTTTTTTTTTTTTTTAATCCCCCTTCTATTCTTTTTTTTTTTTTAAGATTTTATTTATTCATTTGATAGAGAGAGCGCGCACAATCAGGGGGAGCAGCAGGCACAGGGAGAGAGAGAAGCTGGCTCCCCACTGAGCAGGGAGCCGGACATGGGGAGGGGCTCGATCCCAGGACCCTGGGATCATGACCTGAGCTGAAGGCGGACGCTTAACTGACTGAGCCACCCAGGTGTGCCCCTCTTTTTATTCTTAATCGTTCCAGATGTATGCCTTTTGATTACTTATTTATTTGCTCACAGCCTGAAGAGTCTACAGAATTCCTTAACTGTGTTAACGTTTTTTTCTTAAGAATAATTTTTTTTCCCGATGATCAAAGTAATGCTCATTTAAAAAAAAGAAAAGGGAAGATCTCAGAACTGTAACAAGGTAGAGAGCCTGAGTTCCCTGAAACCCTAGTGTGTGCTGCGGGCCGCAGGCTGGGGAACGAGGCTCAGTGGCCTCAGACGGTGGTCATCTAGGGGTGGGGCCTTCTGGGCATCATATTATGACTGCTGGGGGGGAGGGTGGGCGGAGGGGTTTGGTTTAGAGGGAGTTTGGCCATAGTCAAAGGGGCAGGGCTTGGAGGTGAGTGCAGCTCCATGATCTGGGCCTGTTCCTTAATTTCTCTGAGCTTCAGGGTCCCTGTCTGTAAATTGGGGCTAATAACAATACCTCTTTCCTGGAGCTCTGTGAGATTCAAGTCAGATAACATTAATTTGATGGTTTTTCACGGCCGGCACTGTGCTGGGTGTCTGTATTGGAAAAGGAGCCCAGAGCCCGCACGGGGGCAGCTGTGTTGGTGGCATAACAAAGTACCCCACACCGGGGGGTTCAAACCCCCGCCGTTTATTGTCCCACAGCCCTGGAGGCTGGAAGGCTCCCATCAAGGTGTTGGCTGGGGATTTCTTGGGCCGCTCTCTGTGGCTGTGGATGACTGTCTTCTCCGTGTCCAGACTCCCTCCTTTTGTAAGGATTAGGGCCCACATTACTGACCTCATACTAATTTAATCACCTCTTGTACCCTGTCTCTAACACAGTCACACGCTGAGGTACTGGGGTGTAGCTAAGGAAGCTATGGATTTTGGAGGGGACACAATGCAGCCCTTCACAGCTGTTATTTCTGTCACGCATGGTTCTGTAGTGATGGAGGGCTCTGAAGTGGCCTTGGCACTGTCTCCAGCCTCCAGCTGTCCGTGTGACCTGGCTCAGTCGGGCCTCCTCTGGACACCTGCACAATGTCAGAGCCGGGCAGGACAGGGGTCCTCGTGAGCTCTGACACAACCGAAGGTAACTGGAAATGGGGATCTACCACTCACTCCGCGAGCTGTCGCTGTTTGCCTCGTGCGCGGGCTAGAGAGCAGGCGCAGTGACGCAGGCCTGGGGGTGTCCTGCCCGTGGGAGGAGGCTGGGTGTGTTCGCTCTTGGGGCTCCCCGCTGATGGCCGGCGGACCAGGAGCTAGGAGAAGACGGGGATCTTTGGGGGCTGGTCCACTTTGGTTTCGTTTGCTGTACTCTGTGGTCGTGGATGTGGATTTTGGCTTTTTCTCTGTTGAAATATTTTTTCTCGTTACTCAAGATCTTGTTACTTTCCCTCCTGAGGGCTGCCTCTGTGTGAAAGAACCCACATCCCTTCGTGCATTTGAAAGACTTCTCTGACTTCCTCCCCCGTTTCCTGGGGTTGACTTGGGGCACCTTGAAGACCCCGTGTGGCCAGATTTTACCTCGGGTGGGTGGCTTTCTGCATTTGAGGAAAGACCGACCGTGGTACTGTTTCCTGAACATTAGTATGTGAGATTGGTTATGCGCTCAGGTTGAAGGTAAATGGGAGCACTAGACTCGCTGAAATAGTAGGTGGGAAATTGGAACATTATGGAAGCGTTCTTCGGGAGAAAGTTGTTCGAGACGTTTCCCCTTCTTTGGTGGCAGGCGGGGCGGCTGCGGAGAGGGGCGCTCACGGCCGCAGAGCGCTGGTGCGGCGCGTCTGTAACCGGCGCGTCTGTAACCGCGGGTGTTTAGGAGCTCCTCACCCCTGCTCTGGCTGTGATGGAGGCGAGCCCGGCATGCCTGAGTGCGTTTCCGCAGGGGAGTACGCGCAGCTGTCCTTTTTGTAATACAGTGTGAAAGGTCCCTGCGGTTTCAGGAATGGATTCTTTCCACCCACTTCTGGAGGTCACCTTTTTAAAATCCACACAAGGCGCTGTGTACATAAAGGTTGAACCCTCCTGTATGGTGTCCCCTTATTCAGGAGGAACGGTGCATAATTGTTCCAGGGCTCTTTTTTTTTTTTCTCTTTTTAAGATTTTATCTATTAGAGCGAGAGAGAGTGAGAGGGGGAGGGGCAGAGGGAGAGGGAGAAGCAGGCTCCCCGCTGAGCAGGGAGCCCTGCACCTGTGACTCAACCCCAAGATCTTGAGATCATGGCCTGAGCCGAAAGGCTTAACCGACTGAGCCACCTGTGTGCCCCTCTCTCTTCTTGGATCGGAAGAACCATCGGCTTTGGTCTGGGCCTCCTAGAAGCCCCTGAAGGGCCAAACCCTCCCTTATGTTCTGTGTTTCTCAGGACCTCAGAAGAAAAGAATACATGGGAGATCACTGTCCTTTTATTTTCCCCCTTTTAGTCCTGGTCATTTCAAGAATGGAGAAACAGATTGGATTTTAGGGTTAATTCCAATTGGTAATCAGTTATGCTAAGCTTGTGGGGCTCCTGGTTAAGCATCTGACTTTGGCTCAGGTCATGATCTCACGGTCCTGGAATCGAGACCCACTTTGGGCTCCCTGCTCAGCGGGGAGTCTTCTTGTTCCTCTCCCTCTGCTCCTCCCCCTGCTCATGTGCGCGCTCTCTCTGTCTCTCAAATAAATACATGGGGTCTTTTTTTTTTAAAGATTTTATTTATTTATTTGACAGAGACACAGTGAGACAGGGAACACAAGCAGGAGGAGTGGGAGAGAGAAAGCAGGGGGAGTGGGAGAGAGAGGAGTGGGGAGTGGGAGAGAGAGGAGGGGGGAGTGGGAGAGAGAGGAGGGGGGAGTGGGAGAGAGAGGAGCGGGGGGAGCGGGAGAGTGCGGAGCGGGTTTCCTGCCCAGCGGGGAGCCCGGTGCGGGGTTCAATCCCAGGACTCTGGGGTCACAACTTGAGCGAAGGCAGACACTTAATGACTGAGCCACCCAGGTGCCCCAATAAATAACATGTTTTGAAAAAAATTATAGTAAGCTTGCTAAGAACTGAGCACCATGAAATAGTGTTTGTTTCTTAAAAGATTTTATTTATTTATTTTTAAAAGATTTTTATTTACTTATTTGAGAGAGAGCATGAGAGAGAGAGAGAGCGAGGTCACACAAGCGGAGTGGGGGGTTGTGGAAGGAGAGGGTGGAGTAGACTCCCCACTGAGCAGGAAGCCCAGTGCAGGACTGGAGCCCAGTATGAGACTTGGGGATCTCCGGGATCATGACCTGGGTGGAAGGCAGACGCTTAAAGCCTGAGCCACCCAGCCATCCCAGATTTATTTATTTTATTTATTTATNATTTAATTTACTTATTTATTTATTTTTAAAAGATTTTATTTATTTATTTCACAGAGGGAGAGAGATCACAAGTAGGCAGAGAGGCAGGCAGAGAGAGAGGAGGAAGCAGGCTCCCCGCTGAGCAGGGAGCCCGATGCAGGACTCGATCCCAGGACCCTGAGATCATGACCTGAGCCGAAGGCAGAGGCTTTAACCCACTGAGCCACCCAGGCGCCCGTTTTATTTATTTTTAAAGATTTTATTTACTTATTTGACAGAGAGAGATCACAAGTAGGCAGAGAGGCAGAGAGAGAGGAGGAAGCAGGCTCCCCGCCGAGCAGGGAGCCCGATGTGGGGCTCGATCTCAGGACCCTGAGATCATGACCTGAGCTGAAGACAGAGCTTTAACCCCCTGAGCCACCCAGGTGTCCCCCAGATTTATTTACTTTAGAGAGAATAAGAGAACATGCAAGAACAGAGGGAGGGAGAGAGAGAATCTCAAGCAGACAGCTCCCTGCTCCGCACCCCCCCCCAAGCTGCTGAGCACAGAGGCCCAGGCAGGGCTTGATCTCAGGACCAAGCCAAAATCAAGAGTTGAATGCTCAACCGATTGAGCCACCCAGGCACCCCCGCCTTCCAGCTTTTTTGTTTTTTCTTTTTAAGATTTTATTTTTAAATAATCTCTAGACCCAACCAGGGGCTTGAACTCAGGACCCTGAGATCCAGAGTCGAATGTGCCACCAAGTGAGCCAGCCAGGCGCTCCTGAAATAGTGTTTCTTGTTGTCGACTGGCCCTTAGGACCCCCCGGGTGGAGGGTGGTGCTTGCCTTCCCCGTAGGCCCGCAGCCGACCTAGCTAAGCCCTTACGGGCTCCTTCCCAGACACGGCCAGGTGTGGCCTCAAGCTCTTTGAACGCAGGACTTCAGGCAGTTGTCACAAGAAGACATGGCGGTCTTTCACAGTGAACCTCTTGCCTTCTCTGGTCTAATCCAAGCTCATCAGTTCTGGTGGAGAAACTGGAGCCAATCTTAACTGCCTTACGCACCTGGCAGAGCTTCGTTGGCCTCCAGATGGCCGCATCAGATGTTTCTTTGGCTTCCGTGTCCTACCCCAGCCTTTGGTGCCGCAGAGCAGCCCCTCTGACCACCGTCTACCCCATGGCTGTCTAGAGGATGTCATTCTTTTGCCCCTCCTGTCCTCCTGCATGGTCTCCGTGTCTCTTCCAGAAATTTTTATTCCTTCTGTCCTCGCAGGGTGTCGATCCCAGGATTTTGTATGTGCCTAGAACAGTGCCTGCTGTGCGGTTGCCTGTGAGGAAGTCCTAGATCTGGCCTCCCCCTTTCCCTCACTTCCTTCTGACCGAGGGCTTCACGTGGCCAGGTGGCGGCGGTGGGCTTGCACGGACGTCCGCCAGGCGCTGTGGGATGTCTCCCACGGGGACTGTGTTAGTCCCGAACTGTCCCCAAGGATTTGCGGTATCTATAATAGAGAGGGAGATAAAGCCCTTGCCTTTTTTTTTTTCTTTTGGTGGCTAAATATATGTAACAATATTTACCATTTTAACCATTTTTAAGTATAGAATTAAGTGGTATTAAACACATTCATAATGTTGTACCATCCTCACTGTTTATCTCCAGAGCTTTTCATCTTGCGAAAATGAAACTATACCCATTCAGCAGTCATTCCCCATCTCTGCCCTCACCCCAGCCCCTGACGGTCACCGTTCTACTGTCCATCTCTGTGGTTTTGATTCCTTCAGGTACTTCATTGAAATGGAATCACACAGGATTTGTGTTCTTGTGACTGGCTTACTTCATTTACCGTAATGTCCTCCACACTCACCTGTGTTGTCCAACCTGTCCCAATTTCCTAGCTTTTTTTTTTTCAACATTTTATTCATTTATTTGAGAGCACACAAGCGGGTGAGGCAGAGGGAGAGGGAGAACCTTCTTTTTTTCGACAGAGAGGGAAAGCTAGGGGAGGAAGGGTGGCTGTGGGCGGGGGGGGGCAGGCTCCTCGCCGAGCCGGGAGCCCGACGCGGGGCTCGACCCCAGGACCCCGGGGTCATGACCTGAGCCGAAGGCAGGCGCTTTACCAGCTGAGCCACCCGGGTGTCCCGAGAGAGACACTCTTAAGCAGACTCTGTGCCGAGTGTGGAACCCAACGCCGGGCTCGATCTCATGACCCTGAGATCATGACCTGAGCCCCAACGGAGTTGGATGCTCAGCTGACTGTGCCACGCGGGCACCCCTGGCTTTCCTAGCTTTTGAAGGCTGGGGACACTCTGGTGTGCGTGTGTCCCACATTTTGCTTATGCTTTCATCTGGCAATGGACACTCAACGTTTTTCACACATTTTAGGTATTTGTGAGTAGTGCTGTCAACGTGGGTTTAGGAGGATCTCCTTGAGACCCTGCTTTCAGTTTCTTTGGGTATGTGCCCAAAAGGGGATTGATTGAATCCCGTGGAAATAGTATTTTTAGTTTCTCGATAAAGTGCCATGCTAGTTTCCACAGCGGCTGTATGTCTTCCCTTCCCCCAGCAGCGCAGGACGGTTCTCGTCTCTCCACACGTCACCCACACGCGTTGCTCTCTGCTTTATTGATGGTAGCCCCGCCAAGCCGGCTGAAGGAGTAGCTTCTTGTGGCCTTGATTTGCGTTTCTTTAAGGATGAGTAATGTCCAGCATCTCTGCGTGTGCCTGCTGGCTGTATATCTTCTTTGGGGAAATGTCTTTCAAGTATTCGTCATCTGCCTTTTTTTTTGAGAGCGAGAGAGAGGGGCGCCTGAGTGGCTCAGTAGGTTAAGCATCTGTCTTCAGCTCAGGTCGTGATCTCAGGATTCTGGGATCGACACCCACTTTGGGCTCCCTGCTCAGTGGGGAGTCTGCTTCTCCCTCTCCCTCTTCACCCCCTTCCCCGTCAATGCATGTGCGCTGTCTCTCTCTCTCTCTCTCAAAGAAAAGTTTAAAGAGAGAGAGAGAGAGAGAGTGGGTGGGGGTGGGGGAGGGGCAGAGGGAGAGAGACTTAAGCAGGCTCCGTGCCCAGCAAAGAGCCCAACTCAGGGCTCAGTCCCACGACCCTGAGATCATGACCTGAGCCCAAACCAGGAGTTGCACACTTGACCGACTGAGCCACCCAGGCACCCCGGCGGTCAGTAGTTTTTGGGGCACCGTGCAGAGCTGGTGGGGAGGGTGCCGTCAGTGATGCCGAGGGAGAGGGAGCAGGGCTGCAGCTCGTTGCCGGTGAGAGCAAGAGCTTTCCCTTCTGGCCTTTGCGGGCTGAGTGTCCCTGACCCGTGCAGCCTGGGTACCATGTCCTTGCCTACTTCACCCCTTACGCCCTGAGACTTGGGCTGTTCCCAGAGCCATCATTCCCTCTGGCCGACTCCTCTGTCTACCCTGAGATTAGTAGAGAGTGGCCGTTTGGGGGATAATGTGGCATTAAGGGGACAGTGGGAGGGAGACGTTGTGCAGTTCTTCTGCCTTCAGTCTGAGCACTGCAGTCACGAGCAGGTTCCCCAGCCGCACTGGTTCATTCTATTTGCTGCCTTCGAAGCCAGGATGGAAACGTGTATCTGGCTTTTTCCAGAGATCATGCTGGTGTCCCTTGGGTGGACCAGGATGAGCGGGCGGCTGGAGGAGTGACAGGGCTGGAGGGGCCGGAGCCGGGACGGGAGGACGAGGCCGGCAGCTGAGATGCGGCAGAGATGACTAGAACCCGTGTTTCTCTTGCCCCTCTTCTTCCCCCCCACTGTTGGAAAGCGAACGTGGCCACAGTGCCAAATGCTGGCCCGTCAGCCGTTTTCTGGCACAGCCCCGCCCGAGTGTCTAACCCATCAGTTGTGACTCCTACATGCTTCTCCTCACCTGAGCAGGGGATGGCTGCTGACGCCCTCTGCTGTCCGCTAGCACAGGGTGCTGGTGCTTTTGTTTTTCTGACCCTGGTGGAAAGGAAGTAATACAGGGCTAGTGGATAAGAGTCTTATTTGAACCTGGATTCATCACTTAGTAGCTTTGTGGATGTGGGTGAGTTACTTAGCCTCTCTGAGCCTGTATTTCACCACTTAGAAAATGAGTTAATAGTCCATTTCTCTTAATGTTGTTGGGATGATTAAGTGAAATAATCCACATAAACAGCACCTTCCCTGTGACAAGTACTCAAAAAATATTAGCTGCTATGAGTAGTCAGAATATAGTAATTAGTACATTCAAGAAAAGCTTGAGCTCAGACATGTAAGGTGCCTAGTGCTCGTTGATGGCTCTCCCTGTCCCTCTGACTCATTTCCATCAGTCTCTGATACCCAGAGAGGGGGTGGAGTGCAGGTACGGTCTGCACTTGCCGTTCCTCTACCTGAAACAATCTTTCTTCAGCACTCCACACTTCCTTCAGGTCTCTCTACAGATGTGACCTCAGAAAGGACCCCCCCCGCACTGTACCACAACAACCACCTCTCCACCCCACCCCAGTCACCCCCACAGTGTGCTTATTACCTGGTGCAGTTTATTAGTTTAGCTAGGAGAGCTAGACTTCTTCTTCTGCCCTTACCGCTGGGAGTTCCGTGAGAGCAGGGCCTCTGTCTCTCGTTCTCTGCTGCACCCCCAGGACCTCCTGGCACAGCACTCGTTGAGCATTTGGTGAATGAATGGGCTCCGTGTTCCCCTGGGGCAAGGGGTGGTGCCTTGCACAGAGCTCCCTCCCTCCATCTCTCTTGAGGTGCTGACCGATGCCCGTGTGTAGGTAGGTGGTAGTGAGGACTCTGAGAAGGTCTGGGCGGGCTGGAGGGATACCAGGCCCATACCGAGTGCTCTGGCTTGTTCTGTGTGACTCAGAACAAGACACCTGCAAGGAAGGCCAGGGATGGATTGGAGTTGGCCATGGCCTGGCAGAATGGTGGAAGAGGTCAAGGGGGCCTCCAATTTTTTTTTTTTAAGATTTTATTTATTAATTACAGAGAGAGTGAGAGCGTGAAGGGGGGAAGGGCAGAGGAAGAAGCAGGCCTCCCACTGAGCAGGGAGCCCGACTGCTGGGGTCGATCCCAGGTGACCCTGGGATCATTTATTTTAAAAAAGATTTTATTTATTTATTTTGTCTGAGAGAGGGAGAAAGTGAGCGAGCACAAGCCAGGGGTGGGGGAGGAGCAGACTCCGCTGAGCGAGGAGCCCGATGCAGGACTCAATCCTAGGGTGCTTGCCCTGTGCCTGGCTCCGTCCTCGGGGCTTTACCTCTCTTTACTCCTTTGGGCCTCACACTCGTCATTCTTCCTGCTCTATAAACAAGGACACTGGGCACAGAAAGTGGAAAGCGCTTGCCCCCGTCTGCACACCGTGGGGGCCTGGCCAGAGCCTGCCCTTGTGCCGATGGCCCGCGATGGTGCAGGGCGCACACTCCTGGTGGTAGCCCGTGTGCAGGAGGTAGCCTCTTCTCCCCTTACTGAGTAGCAGACAGGGAGGCCCGGTCGAGAGCTGGAGGGAGCTGGCAGTGCCAGGTGCCTTGCAGGGAGCTGCTTCCTACTCACAGTGACTTGCGGCGCTGGCTACAAGTTTATTCAAGGGCAGATGTGCCATAGCGAGGTGTCCATCGGCAGCGACGTGGGGGCTCGGCGGCCCCCTGGGTGTTTGTGCTGCTCTGGTCCCTGTTCCGTCTTGCTGTATCCTTGTTGCTGTGCCGGGGGCGTGAGCTGTCACAAGGGTAGCAGCCATGAGCTATGGTTCAGGGGATGCTGGTCAGGCTTGATCACGTTCATTGGTGGGCAGCATGCCTCTGTATAATTTTGTTTTATTTTTAAAGATTTTATTTATTTATCTGACAGAGGGAGCACAGGCAGGGGGAGTGGCAGGCAGGGGGAGAGGGAGAAGCAGGCTCCCCACTGAATGGGGTTTGATCCCAGGGTCCTGGGATCATGACCTGAGCCACCCAGGCGCCTCTAGATCATTGCATTTAGTAGGAGACTCTTTTTTCTTTTTCTTTTTTTTTTTTAAGATNTTGGTGGGCAGCATGCCTCTGTATAATTTTGTTTTATTTTTAAAGATTTCATTTATTTATCTGACAGAGGAAGCACAGGCAGGGGGAGTGGCAGGCAGGGGGAGAGGGAGAAGCAGGCTCCCCACTGAATGGGGTTTGATCCCAGGGTCCTGGGATCATGACCTGAGCCGAAGGCAGATCCTTAACGGACTGAGCCACCCAGGCGCCTCTAGATCATTGCATTTAGTAGGAGACTCTTAACACCTGTCCCAAGCAGCTCCCCCACCCCCCAGCTATAAATGCTGGCCTAGCCTCCCTCCCAGGGAGCCCACCAGACCCTGCTTGGGCCACGTCCTAGGTGCAGAAGTATAACCCAGCCCAGCGGGGAGATGACAGTAAACAGGGCTTGTTTGGGGCGACAGAAAGCCAGAACTGGAGGTGTTCCCACTCGGCACCAAGTTGATGGTCCCAGTTCCTCCCACTACTCCCATCCTGGAGCTTAGCCACTCTGACAGAGAGACAACAGAGAAAACCTCCAGATTTTCCGAGCTGATGAGGGGAAGCGAGCTTTCTGACTGCTGTTTTAAGTCTCTGGAAATTCAACAGACTTCCATCATCTTGTGCCAAAGGGCCTGACAGTGAGAGAAGGATCTTTATTTTAATCTCATTGAGTGATCAGTTTGGGGTTTCTTCTTTCCCCTACCTTTTTAGATTTTTGCTTTGGGGGACAGTTTTGGCGGGAGATGGGGTGGGTCACAGTTGACAGCACNAAGGAGTTGACAGCATTGACATCTGGGAGTTTCCTCGGTCCGGTAGTTCGGGGCCTTATCTCAGGGCTGATGCCAGAGTCCAGTGGGAGGGGGTTAAGGAGCGAGCCTAGAGCCCCGCAGGCGTCCATCACACTACCACTGGGCACTTCTCACTTGCACACTTGAGGTTAACACTCCACTTAGCTAGGAAATGAACACCCCGTTTCACCTTTGAAAGATGGGCTACTGGTTCTTTTCAAGACCTCAGAAAGGGAGAAGTAAGCATCTTTACTGTGATATTTTAGCAAGCTCGTTATTCTTGTTCTAAACTTTGCAGAGAATACTGCAGCTGTCTCTCAGTTGAGGAAGCCTGATGGGTCTTCACTTACAAACGTGACACTTTGCAGGGGTGGGGGGGTGGATTATGGACACTAGGCGGCGCATCTTCACCTGACCCATAACAGCAGGCCTTCTGTTTGTTGCCGGCCTCCCTGTGCACGTCGGGGAGAAGGTGATGTCCCCTTCCCCAGGCAGGCATGGAGGCTGCAGGCAGCAGGACTTCCTTAACTGCTGTGCCAGGTTCTAGCTGCTCGCTTCCGGGGCCGTGGTCACCCCATACCTCCCTGACACGTTGGGGCCTGTCAGCCTCCTGGTTTGGGCCTCAGTGTCCACAGCCTAGGGCCATATTTTTAAAGGGGAGGAAGCGGAAGCCTTGGGGAGAGGTGTGGCTGCGCTGACCGTGCGGTTCTGCAGGGGGGCTTCTCAGCGGCAGATGGGGGGCCGCCCCCCCAGCACCTCCCGCTGTCCTCAGAAGCGGGCGGTGTTCTCTGCACAGCACACAGCACTCCACGCTCTCGCCTCCTTCGTCATCTCTGCAGCTCACGGAGTCGGTGCCTGTTGAATGAGCGTGTCCATGCCTCGGATCGGCGTCTGCACCCAGCGTGGGCAAGGGTGTCGGGCGGGCAGGAAGCAGCAGCACGTGTCAGAGCCATGAGCCGTGGCTCCTCTCACCCTCTTCCCCATTTTAGTCCCCATCGCTGGCTCAGCGGTGCCATCTCAGCGATGCCTGTTGAGTGTCCTCTTGGTGGGGGAAGGAGGGCAGGGAGTGGCTCTCGGGGTGGGGTTGGGGGTCCGCAGCAGGGCTGGCTGTGTTCTGAGACTTTCTACTTGCACAGGGGACAGGCTCTGCCTGTGTTTCTTCCAGGCTGAGTTGGCTTCTCAGGTGCTTGTCTAAGTTCACCATCCTCCAGGGCCAGTTCTAGGCTGCTTTCTCCATGAAGCCTCCCCTGACTGCCTGTCCACCTTCAGAGCTGGCAGCAGTGTTGGGTGTAGAGATCAAGAGTGCAGACTTTGGGCTAAACTGGGCTTGTATCTTGTTCATACTCCTACTGGCTCTCTACCAAGACCTTAAGCAAGTTTCTTCATTTTCCTAACCCTTGGTTTTCTCCTCTGTAAAATGGGCCTAATGACAGCCTTAGGGTTGTTTTAGGAATTCACTGAGACAATGCATGCCAAGTGCTTAGCACAGCTTGCTCCTTAATAGTGCTCAGTGTCTATTAGCTGCTGCTATTATTGTTATTATCAGTGTCGTCTGGCCGTCTGTCACCCTGCCCTGTTTGACCTCGTCACTCTAGTACAGCTCTCAGTTTCAGTAGTCAGAGGATTAAGAATGTCAGGCTGGGAAGGTCTGGTTCGACCGCAGTGGCAGCAACTAGCACTCAGAGCACTCGGGCCGGGTGCTGTCTCAGGCCTCACACGAATGCTGTAGATTCCTCTGTTAGGTAAGTCCTCTTCCTAACCCACCTTACAGTCGGGCACATGGAGGCAAGGGGGAGCCGAGTGACCCGAAGGCACACAGCTGCTAAGTGGCAGAGTTGGAAATTCAGCCTGGGCAGGCCGGCACCCGTGTGGGTGTTCTAGTCATTATGGGCTTCCTTGGCCGCCGAGCGAGCCAGGCTCAGAGAGGAGAAGACACTGCTGGAGAGTTTCACAGCCTCTGGGTAGCCTGTTGAGCCCCTGACTTGTCTTCTTTCCCAGGCCTGGTCCGAGGGCCTTGCAGGGCTCAGGCTCGTGGCAGGAACCCGATGGGCATGTGCGGGTACAAGAACTCGGGTGTCCTCGGACGTCTGCGCACTGGCTGTGGTTTCTCAGGTGTGAGCGAGGGGAGGCTGCCAGGGCGAGGCTGCCTGCCTTCCCAGGGGACTCGCAGGTGCTTGGGGGTGGGGGGCTCTGGTTCGCCTGTGCTCCCAGCGATCTGGAGCTGTCTCAGGTCCACGGGGCCGGCCAGCCGCTCCTCGGCCCCCTGGAGCACAGGGAGGACTCTGCGTGCTGCCCCCAGGCTGGAACAAGTCCGTTCGATGCTTACAGTTTTCATGGGGAGGAAGCGTGAGTCACGGGGCTTTTATGAACTCCAGGTGAATGGAGGGGTGTATTAGGTGACGGGCTAAGTTTGTCTCCCTTGGGGCCCACGGGCTGCGGGCTGGGGCATTCTGTTATCGCTCGGGTGATTTTACTGGAAGTTCTTTCCACGTGGTCTCCGTGACCGAGTGGGGCTGAGTCACAGAGTGCACACAGTCAGCAGGGCTCTTAGGAAGGATGCAGACGGTGCGTGGGTCCCAGAGTTTCAGGGCCTCTGCCACAGCTTGCATTGGCTCCCCCCTGATGCCTCCGGGGACCCTTGGCACCCTGCTGCCCTGCAGTTATTCTGTCTGGGGACCCCACGCCCTGGAGGCTTGCTAGAAATGCAGAGTCTCAGGCCCCCCTCCTCCGCCCACATCGGAACATGCACTTTGCTTGGGTTCGCCGGTAGTGCCCATGGCAGAAGAGACCTTTCCCGTGTCCCTCTCTGGCTACATGTCCATGAAAAATCTAGGCTCGCGCTCCGCTCTCCTTTTCTGGAAATGTTTTCAGGTCATCTGACTTCTGGGTCTTCACAGGACCTGTGCACAGGCTCCTCTGGGTTTGTGGGAGCGTCCTGAATGGCAGTGCCCGGCTGTCCTGTGGGGGCGTCGGGGGGCACCTGGGGAGGGAGTGGGCTCAGTGCCAGTGGGGGATCGGGCCCATTCCACAGCCCTCGTCAGTCTGGGCCCCTCTGCCAGGTGGAGAGTGTGCCTTAGGTTTCGGGGCACGGGGGGTGGGGGTGCCTTCGCGGAGCTCCTGAGGAAACTGTGGCCTGAGGAGACTGTGGGGAGCTGCGCAGTGTGCACCGTGAGATGACACTCACGTTGGCCTCCAGATTCGGTTGTGAGACCTCAGAGGTAGATGGCGCTGGACACCCGCCCTTCAGAAGCCACCGGCTGTGAAAGGCCACCGCGTGACCTCGGAGGAGAGTCTCTGCTCTTGCTGTTTCCCGACATCCTGACCACACAGGCTTTTTAAGACAACAATAGCAGCAGAGACAAAGCGTCATCAAGACAGCGTCGTCTTTGGGCCTTTTTTCCCTCTGAATGACGTCTAAGGCCCTGGGAACATTGTAAAAACTGGGCCCCGTCCAACTTGCATCGCTCCCTGCCAGCCCCCAGCTCCTAGGAGCCCTGCCAGCGGACTCAGGGGCGGAGATGCCCAGAGATGCAGGCCGAGATGTCATGCCGCCCCCAGGTCGTGGCCCAGAACCTCGGCAGGACTTCGGGGTCAGGGAAGAAGAACAGAGTGTGTTGGTTGGCCAGGGAGGGAGACGGGCGGAGAGACACAAGGGCGTCCGCCAAGTGTAATTAGCAGTGGAAAGGCCACGGGGGAGCAAAGCGATGAGGAGGAGGGTGCCCTCCTGGAAGATGGGGCTCTGCTCATGCCCGCGGTCGGGAAGAAGCGAGGCGTTCTGCAGGGGGCGTGGGGTCGCAGGCACGACCCGGGAGGTGTGAGCGGGAGGGTTTAGTTGTGCGTCCTTTTCTGAGTGGGCGTCTTTCGAAAACAGTGCACCCACATACCAGCTGGCTAGCCTGCCTTGTCCCTGTAAAGGAAAAAATAATCAAGACGCCGTCGATTGAGTTGAGAAAATCGGCATTGCGTTGGCATTTTTGTTCTTCGAAGATGCCGGCGGAGTGCCTGCATTCTGACGTTACTTCCCCAGTCCTCCCGCGATCCTTACTGCTGTTCTCCGTACGAGAAGAGAGGCGATTGAGGAAATCGGTGGCACTCATTGTTTTGTTGACAAAAACGCAGAAATGTTGACTGGGCGGCAAAGTGAATCGTGTGGCTGGAACTTGAAATACAAGACGAATTTCATTGAACGTTGCTACTCATTTTTTGGCGGGACCAAGGAATTTCAGGGCTGAATGGGGTTTTCTGGTTCCGTCTCCCTTCGAGTGATGTCAGAACCCGCCTGTGGCTCCTGGGCCAGGCGGGCGGGGCCTCGGAGCAGAGAGGCGCGTGTTGAGGAGGGCCTGCCCTTCCCGGGCGGCTTGAGACCGAGCCCTGGCCGTTGGGCGCCTCCCTGCCGGGCTCCGTCCTGCTGCCAGACGCCGCACGGCGCAGATGACAGTCCTGTCCGAAGACAGAACACCTGTCTGCTTCCTACGTCATCCTCTTCAGTCCATGCAGAACCGCACAGGTTCTTTCTTTTTAGAGACTTTATTTATTTATTTGACAGAGAGATAGAGCACAAGTAGGCAGAGAGGCAGGCAGAGTCAGAGGGAGAAGCAGGGTCTCCGCTGAGCAGGGAGCCCGATGCGGGGCTCGATCCCAGGACCCTGGAACCACGACCTGAGCCGAAGGCAGCCGCTTAACCGACTGAGCCACCCAGGCGACCCTGTTCTTCTTCTTCTTTTTTTTTAATAAGAAAAAATTTTTTCCTAGAGCCTGTTAGATTCACAGCAAAACTGAGGGCAAGCACACAGAATTTCCATATCCCCCGCCCAGCCGAGGGTTCGTTTGTTACCGCTGTTGAACCTGCACGGACACACTGTTGTGTGTGTTGTGGCCAGACTTCAGTTTACAGTAGGCTTCACGTGTGGTGTTGCAAACTCCAGGGGTTTGGACAAATACATAACTGCATGACACCCCCAGGTTCTTAAGAAAGTCTCAGAAAATTCAGTAACGAGTGCACCGGTCATGCCCGGCCACTGTCCTAGTTCTCGCCATCACCAAAGTCCCTTTTCCTTGTTTTTTTCTTTTTGCTCTCTGCTTTCATCTCCTTTTCTTTCGGGGGCGGGGGGCACGCCCGTCCCCTCTCTGCATGCTGGTATACCAGGGCTCTCCGTCCGTCTCCCCTACATCTCCGCCCCCCGAGTTTTCCCCTCTGCTCGGGGTCTCCTGTCACCCCGGTGGTCTCCTCCCTCCCTGCCCCCATGAGTCTCCTCCTTCCTCTCCCCTGCTTGCCCCCACCTCTCATCCCTTTGCTGTCCCTTTGGGGGGTGTGCAAGTATTAGGTGGCTAGTCAAGAGTCGAGGTGGGACAGAAACCTCAAATCCAGCCCCCACCTTTGTGGTTCCAGAGCCCTAGATCTCATTAGTCCTTGGCTGCTTTTCCTCATCAGAGCCCTGAGCCTTGTTCAAAGCCTTTACCGTCTCTAGCTCACCCGCTCTGCCCGGTGCACACACCTCTTCCCTCTGTAGTTCTTTTGGTCCCAAGGACAAAGCATTGCATTCCTGCCATTACCTTGTTTTCTTGGACCCACTGTGGGTGCCCGTGATGCTTTTCTTAGTTCCCAAGATGGTCTCGGAGTCGGTTCTCCCTCTTAACTTGGTGTCACCTGTAGTCACGGGCAAAGCGCACCATCAGGGGAAAGTGTAATCCCAAGACGGGACGGGGGACGGGGGAGAGGACCTCATGTGCCATCTGGTTGAACCCCTTCCCTGTACCGGCCAGAGCAGACTTCCAGAAGACAAGCAACTTGCTCAGTGTGACCCAGCTACTCACGTGTGGATGAGAGCTGGTTTGGAAACAGGTTTTCTTCCCCCAGAGGTTATACTGATGCAAGGTGGGTAACATCCTAGCTTAGAAAACACTCGAATTCAAACTGAACTGTGGTGCAGTTGTGTGTCCAACACCGAGGTGATCACATCAAGTGTTGGCCGTAACAGAGGCACACACTGCTCCTTGGCTTTGGAGACAGTGTAATTGCTCATAATTTTATGAGTAACTTTTAATAAGGGGGCAGTTGCTGACTAAAGTATTAAGGCCTGAGCTTGAATACAGTCAGAACACGAGAGCAGAACAGTCAAGCAGAAAGAACAAATAGTTCGCAGATGTTTAACTTCTACTCTGTTGCTCCCAGCATGGCAGCCAGCATCATACTGATAAAGATCTGTAGGAAATCCCCAGACCCTGTTTTAACCTGGGGCATGTTGCTCCCTTGCTAAACTTTTCCCCAGAAGTCTCAAGGAGCGGCCAGCTGGCTGGCTCCGAGTTCCCCTCTGTGCGTGGATAAGCTCCCAGGGCAGGAGGGTGGTGGAAAGGTGAGGTGAGAGGCCAGGCAGAACGACCACGGACTAGACCCTGCTGACCACACCTGCCTGGCCCCTTGGATCCGATTGCTAGCCCCTGACGTGGTGTTGGTTCTCAGGCTGGCGCTGACTGAAGATCAGCTGGTCTGACAGTAGGTTGGGGTCAGTAACAAATGGTCTGTCCTTCCGTCCCCAGGCTCCACCTACAGCGTCTTGTCCATCATGCCCTCCGACTCCGAAAGCAGCAGCTCCCTCAGCAGTGTGGGTGAGTACCACCTGGGCACCCCGCCTTCCTGGAGGGCCCCGGGCGGGTCGGGGGGGCCCGAGTCTGCGGGGCGCGAGGCCGGCCTCCCCTGTCAGGTCATTCCTGAGGCCATCTTCTGTGGCTTCCATTCATACCTCCTCCCCTCAGCAGCACGTCCTCCGAATGCAGGAGGGCAGGAATCTGGTGTTGGCAGGTGCTGGGGAGGCCGTGTCCTCCCTTCCCTCACTTGGTCAGGGCGCGGGACTTCTCTGTGAGTTTGTTGTGCCCCGTCCCCTACCTAATGCCTCGCTACCACTGCCCATGAGAATGACCCTTTGTAGCACTGTCTGTTATGAGCAGGAAGAGCCCCCTGGGCCGCGTGCCTCCTCGGGACAGGAGTAGCCCGTCCATGTGTTTCCAGAAGCCCGCAGCTGGTCCTGCTTTCCCTTCACTGAAGACGTCCCGGCAGGAAGGTTGTCCCAGTCTGCCAGCCTTCCCACACCTCTGGGACCCATGCCTGCGTCACGTGCCCTCTGTTTAACTCCCTCGTGCGGTTTCTCACGTCCAGATCGGACCCTGATGGATGGATACACCTTCGGTGGAGAGTCCGGAGTGTCTGTGGTCGGGAGGGCCCCGGGAGAGCATCCAGTCCAACCATCTTATCTCCCACACATAGACACACAGGGAAATAGATGCTCTTGCCGGGGACTCCAGACACCATCGGGGGCAGACCTTGCACGAGTTAATTCCACAGATACTTACCCAGCACCTTTGGCGAGCTGCAAGTGGGCTTGGAGTGTGTGGGGACCAGGGCACATGGGGTCCCCGTGCCTGTGGATCTGAGGGTCCGCGGGGGAGATGGTTTTGTGAGTAAACACGGTGAGCGAGGGGAGGCCGGTACCAGTAGGAGGCAGTGCTCGCTGGAGCCACCACGGCCACGGCCACGGCCACGGCCACGTGCTGACACGGCAGAACGGTGTTCTCTCGCAGCTGTGCGGGCCCCACAACTGATGGCATCAGGGTCTGACCCTGATGGCAGGGTCTGCCCCAGGCCTCTGTCCTTCCTCCTGCGGGGTGCTGGCAGTTCTTGGACCATCCGGTGTGTCATCACAGTCTCTGCCTTTGTCTTCACTTGGGGTTCTCCCCGTGGGCGTGTCTGCGTGCGGATCTCCTTTCCAGAGGGACGCCGGGCCTACTCCAGGCTGACCTCATCTTCACCTGATCGTCAGCAGAGACTGTAGCTCCAATAAGGTCACATTCACGTTTGCTAGGGGGTCAGGATTTCAACAGTGAGGCCAGGCACAGGTCCCTCATCCCTGTCCAGGGTTCATGGAGGTTTCTTCTGGGACAATAGGTCAGAGCTTCAGTCTTTGTTCCTTTGTGCCGCCTGCTGGGAGTCCGCCGGCCGAATGGTGGGGTTGTTGGGATTTCTGACCTGGGACTGGCCCGCAGGAAGCCCCTGGGGTGGGGCAGTCCGGGTGCGTGGAGCGGCGACGTGGGCTTTTGGAAAACCGAAGCAGCTGAACCCCGAGTGCACCCCTGTGCCTCCCTCATGCTCACCCTTAGGAGCAAGGTGCCGTGATCTGAGGAGAGCTGACAAGCTCATCACGTTGATACGTCAGGACTTAACGCGGTGCCTTTCTTAGGAACGTTTGCATTCGTCTCTCCAAAGAGAGAGGTGTTACTTAAACCACAGCAGTTGTTGTAAATAGTGGGATTTCAAAGAGGAGTAGGAAGATATTTTTTATGCAGCTGGACCTTCGCAGCCTCTGGAAGACGCTTCATGTCAACCCGCCGCTGGTGGGTCCCACGTGCACCTGAAGCTGGTTCAGTCCTTGGGAGGGAGGGGTCAGCAGCGCCTCCAAGTGCTAGTTGGCAAGCAGGCAGAAGGCAGTGCTGTGGACTTCCTGGTGGAGGCAGAGCCTGGGTCGGTGGTGCCCAGATCTTGAACGCTGAAGGTTTGGTTGCATCTCTTCGGGTCAAACCCTCGTCAGCCCACGGGGACCCAAGTCTTGCTTCTCTTGTTCTTTTTTTTTTTTTTCCATTAAGATCCGTTCCTATCTTTTTTTTTTTTTTTTTTTTTAGATTTTATATATTTATTTGACAGAGAGAGACACAGCGAGAGAGGGAACACAAGCAGGGGGAGTAGGAGAGGGAGAAGCAGGCTTCCTGCTGAGCAGGGAGCCCGATGCGGGCTCGATCCCAGGACCCTGGGATCATGACCTGAGCCAAAGGCAGACACTTAACGACTGAGCCCCCCAGGCGCCCCTGCTTCTCTTGTTCTTAGGCCAGCAGTTGACCTCGTCCTTGGGGTGAGCAGCCCCACGTTTCTGTAGGCTGACTTCAATGCCCTTGCGGCTGTATCAGCCAGGAGACCTTTGGCTGTAGCAGTAGGGAATAGCTGGTCACCCTGCCTTACACCATAAAGAAATGCATGCTCTCACACAGTAAGAAGCCACCGATGTTGGGCTGAGTACCCTGCGACTTGGCTCTGTGAGCCTGTGTGTGTGTCTGGCCCTCTGGCTGGTGGCAGAGCACCCGTAGCCACAGTTCCAGCTGTCACATCTAGATCTGGCAGCGTCCGCGGCTGCCGGCTCCCTTGTGGGAGCCACTAGCCACAGGTGGCTGTTTAAATTCAAATGAATGAAAATGAACTAAAATGAACATTTCTAGTTTCAACAGTAGTACTTGCTGCATTTCAAGTGCTCTCTGGTCCCCCGTGACTAGTGGCTGCCACACTGGACAGAGCAGATAAAAGACCATCTGTCAGCACATGGCGCAGAGGATGAAGAGGGTCCTGTCGTGTCTCCTTATCAGCAAAGCAGCCTTCCGCAGAAATTTCCCGGCAGGCTGTCCTCCCCTGACCGCAGCTGGATCACTGGTCTTTGCCCTAAGCAGTGGCTCATGCAGTGTGGTCCCTGGACCAGCAGCACTTAGGTTTGTTTGGGGTGCAGGTTCCTGAGCTCCACCCCATACCTGCCTCATCCAAAGCTCTGAGAGTGGGGTTCAGCATCTACATTTAATAGGACTCCCGGTCTGAGGTGGGCTGGCCTGACTTCTTCCCTGGCGAGGGCACTGGAATGTCTGAGGCTGGCTTGGACCTGTCCCTTGGAGTAGAATGAGTGGTGGGGTTAGCCATGGGGACCACTGCTGTGCCTCCTGGGAGATTCCTCCTGGCTCAGTCTCACCTAATGACAGGTGATGCTCTTTCCCTAGTCAGATGGAGACTGGCTGTTCTTGTGTGTTCACAGTCCCTCTTCACGAAGCTAAGGAAAGGGAAGGCAAGAGCAGTATCTTATGATAAAAGCATCCCCTCCGTGGGGCGCCGGGGTGGCTCAGTCGGTTAAGTGTCTGCCTTCAGCTCAGGTCATGATCCCGGGGTCCTGGGATGGAGCCCTGCATTGGGCTCCCTGCTCAGCGGGGAGCCTGCTTCCCCCCTCTGTCGGTTGCCCCCCTCCTTGTGTTCTCTCTCTCTCTAAATAAAGTTAAAAAAACAACAACAATTAAAAAAAATTTCCTCCTCTTTCCCACTTATGTCTCCTTAACAAACCCCATTTGGGAAAAGAATGGCAAGTTTCAGTCCACATAAGAGAAAATTGGTAGCGGAAGCCTTGGGCTGCGTCTTCTCTGTGACAGCTGGTGCCTGGTCGGCTGCCGTGGCTGGCATTAGGTCTGCAGGTGGCCTGACCCCTTCGGCTCTCAGCTTGACACGGCTCATAGCTCACCATGCCTGTGCTAACCCAGACTCTTTCTGCTTTTCTTTCTGCAGACCTTTTCTGGCAGTTTTCATTAGCTGAGCACGTGTGGCTTCTTGGGGGCCTCGCCCAGCCTATGCAGCCCATCCCGTAGGTGACCCATCCCGTGGGCGGGCCTCAGCGGTCCGCCCCTGGAGCACATATTCCTTTCAGGCAGTTGATATTTTTCTTCCCCATTCATCCTGACCTAATTTCTCAGGTGCCTTTTATTTCTCATCTGGTACAACTGGGGAAGTTTTTTGTTGTTTTTTTTTTTAAAGCTTTTATTTATTTATTTGACACACAGAGAGAGATCACAAGCAGGCAGAGAGGCAGGCAGAAAGAGAGGAGGAAGCAGGCTCCCCGCTGAGCAGAGAGCCCGAGGCCGGACTCGATCCCAGGACCCTGAGATCATGACCTGAGCCGAAGGCAGAGGCTTTAACCCACTGAGCCACCCAGGCGCCCCAGCTGGGGAAGTTTTAAGGAGAACACACACCCTCGGGTAGCATTTATGAAATGAGCTTTAAATTTCATGCGAATTGAGGCAGCAGGAGAGGTTTCTTACTACACGAAGAGGTCTCTCGGCTCGCTGGCAGGAGAAGCAGCTGCAGGGCTTCCTGTGTCCCAGGGAAGATTCCTTGGAAAGGCAGCCTCTGGTTGGCATGGGAGAGTGGGGTGAGTCATCACGCAGGCAGGTTCTCACCTTGGTGCTTGGGCCCTCTGACCCTTCCTTTCCTGGGCCTTTGGGTTGGGGGCCTGTTTGCTCAGTTCCTCCACAGGATGGGAGCGCCTTCCCTTGGAGCACGTGCTCAGGGCTTGTAGGGGTCACAGAGAGCTCCGGCCCGTGCCCTCATAGTCTGCAGTGTCTCAGTCCGTCCAGGCTGCCTAGACAGAACACCACCGACTGGGCCGCTGGCAAACAGTGGACATTCCTTGGCCATAGTTCTGGAGGCCAGGAGTTCAGGGTCGAGGCAGATGCTGTGTCTGGTGAGGGGCTGCTTCAGCTTCACAGATGGTGTCTTCCTCCTGTGTCGTCACGTGGAGAAGGGGGACAGAGCTCTCGGGGGTCCTTTAATCAGGGCACCAGGTCCGCTCCTGTGGGATCCTCTGTCATGACCTAATCACTTCCTGAAGGCCCCCCGACCTTGGGGGTTGGTAGGGATTTGGGCGGGGAGACACCGGCATTCAGACCATGGGACCAGAGAAGGAAGCCACCCACCATCGCACCCTGTGTGAAATAGAAGGAAACAGCTCGGGGGGGGAGCAGCTGTCTGTGACGAGGGATGTCGGAGTCGGTCTCCCGGAGGAGGTGGGCCTTGTGTTGGGCCTTCTCGGAGGGGCGCCTCGGGAGGAAGAGCAGCGAGGAAGCAAGAGGCCAGCGCTTGCCTCTCAGCGTGGGTGCCTGCAGAGCAGACCCCGAGTCCAGGGTCTGCTTGGGGAGCAAGTGTTTTCCCTGAGAGCTGGGCGTGGCCGCGGCTGCTGGACTCTCAGTCCTGGAAGGAGCTGGTCGTCTGTCCTGTCCTGACTGACCCGGGGGCATCCCCCCGGGCTTCCACAGTTAGGGGAGGGGCCCTCCCTGCATGGCATCAGTGGGCAGTAGCTACTGGACAGCCGGTAAAACGAGGGAGAACAAAGCCGCTCTGGCCAGTAGCTGCCACTTAGGTCACACTTGAGCAGGCATCAGAATCCCCCGGATGGGAGTGCTGACTTCACGTCCTGGGTTTCCGAGATAGGAGGTCTGGCTAGGCCTGAGATGTCCCTTTCTCCCAAGTTCGTGACACTAGGTGCTTTCAGAAGCCCTGCTTCGTGATGATGGACTGTCTTTCCGGATGGTTCTGGCTCTCCTGGGCTGGAGAGGAGGGTGGCTCAGTTTTGCTCGCTGCTGCCCCTGATGACCACGTTGTTCCGCTGCTTTGCTTCTCCCCTGAGAGCCAGGGTCTGGACGTAGCTGGGAAGCTTAGCTGGGCACGGCCACTCCACCTGACTGCTTTTGGCCACGACCAGTGTTCTCCTCGGCTCTGGCTCCATGGGGCCACAGGGCTCTGGAGCAGAGTTGCCGTTTGTCCAGCTGTAAATAAGACAGAGGGGGAGGCCTTCAGCTGATGGGTGGTGGTGAGGGAGCCAAGGATAAAGGGGCTTCTGGCCGAGATTACCCAGCTGCCAAGCAGCTCGCTGAGCCTCAGTGGTCTGTGGAGGTGGCCGCACCAGCCATGGCAACTGGGAGGCAGAGCTAGGACTCATGTGGTGAAAGGGGCCTGCCCTGTCTCCCTGCCGGATTCTGCACCAAGGCCTGGTGAGTGACGGCTCCAAAGTCCAGGGCCTGTGCCTGCTCTCCTGGCATCTCTAAAGCACCCCCATTTGAATGCAATCGGAGTCCCTTACCCCTCGGACCCCATCCTGGATACAGAAAGGAAGAAAGATAGCTGCCTTCTCTGGTGCCTGGGGGGCTCAGTTGGGTAAGCGTCTGTCTTCGGCTCGGGTCATGATCCCAGGTCCTGGGATCGAGCCCCGTGTCGGGCTCCTCGCTAGGCAGGGAGCCTGCTTCTCCCTCTGCCTGCCGCTCCCCCTGCTTGTACGCTCTCTCCCTGACAAATAAATGCAGTCTGAAAAGAAAAAAAATCTGCCGCCTGAGTTTCAGATTGGAAAGAGGAAGGAGTGAAGTCGGGGAGAGTGGACAGTTTTGCATTTGAATCCAGAAGAACAACTATGCAGGGATAGGAGAGCGGAGGGAAAGACTTTTGTGGTTTCTGTGGACAACTCGCTTGCTCTGAGTTCTTATTTGCTTGTTCTTGAAATGTCTGCTGTACCTGCGGTGACCGAGGGGGTGGAGGGGGCCGACGGTCCACAGCTCCAGCGACCACGCCGCTCCTGGGAGGGCGGCTTCCGTCGGGGACACCGCAGGTTTTGTTGTTAGCTCAAGTTCTTAAGAAGTCGTGTCATCGAGGTATAAATTGCATATAGTAAAACCTCTCCTTTTCACATAGTTCAGTGAGTTCTGACAAACACACGTGGTCATGTAACCCCTGGCACAAGGAAGATACAGGACGGTTCCCTCACCCTGAAACATTCCTTTCCGTGGCTTTCTTCCCTCCCCGCCCAGCCCTTAGCACCATCCATCTCTTTCCTGCCCTTTGTTTTCGCCTTTTCGCTAATGTCCTGTGCGTGGAATCAGAGTGTATGTAGCCTTGCGAGTCTGGCTGCCTTCACTCAGCAGAAGGCGTCGGGTCTCCCAGCTCTCGAGGGTCTGCTGGCGGGCCAGGGCCGTCCCCGCTTCTTGCCGCGCAGTAGTCCTCTGGAGGAAGGGAAGGCTGCTGTTTATCCGCTCACCCTCGGCTTTGCCTAGTCGTGTGCTGGCGTTTGTGTGCACAGTACTTTCTTCCCTCGGCGCGAGCACCCGGGAGTGGGGCCAGCGGGCGGTAGGTTAGGTGCACACGGAACGACAGCAGACGGGCGGGGCGCCCGCCGGCTCAGTCGGTAGAGCGCGGCTCTTGATCTCGGGGTTGTAGGTTCGAGCCCCATGTTCGGTGTGGAGATTATATTTTTTAAAAATGTTTACAAAAGAGACTACCGGAGTATTTTCCAAAGTGGCCGTGTCATTTTGTCGTTTGATACTCCCCCCTGCGATGCGTGGGAATTCTGGTTTGTCTGCTCCCCTTGTTAGCGTTTGCTGTTGTTGCCTCTTCTTCGGAGCTGTTCTTAATTCCGACGGTGATAAAGGGACGTGACAGTCGTCCTGCCGTGCTTGCAGGTCAGTTGAGCAGAAGAGCTTACGCTTGCAGGTACCTTGGGGCCCTTAGGAGGACACCTAGGTCAGCGGGGGAAATCGAGGGAGGCAGAAGCGAACTCTGCACGGAGAGTGGTTTTAGGGGGACACGTTAGCTGGGCTTTGCTGCGAAGTCGAGAGCTCCCTCGCTGTGGACGTTCCGGCCGTCTTGGTGGGCACTTGGGGGATTCTGGCAACCAGTCTGGATGGGAGGGCTGCCTCATCTTCAGAGGGCCTTCCAATCTCGAGGTGCACACAAAAGAAGAAAATGTAATTTTCAAGATTTTAATTATTTGTATGAGAGAGAGAGCGCACGCGCACAAGCAGAGGAAGGGACAGACATGGGGCTCGATCCCAAGACCCCGAGATCGTGACCTGAGCTGATGTCACATGCTTAGCCGACGGAGCCACCTAGGCCTCCAGAAGAGCTTTATTTTGATTGACTGGATGGAGAGGATTTTCTGCCCCACCTGCCATTAATTTGGCTCGTCCCGGCTCAGCCCGTGTCGGGACCCCCGAGGTGCCCTGTGGCCCCGCTCTGCCCTCCACCTTCCCGACTGTGCACCGATAGGCATCCAGGCAGCAGTGTGCTGCGTGACGGCCTCTCAGACCTGTACGTGTCTCCTGTGGGGTCAGACCTGGGAGCGCTACCCGTCGGAGGCCAAGCGGCGGCTCGGTGGAGGCCTGGCTCTCCAGCCGGCGCCACGTCTGCCTGGGCGAGCACCGCTTCCCTGGCCGCGCGGTGTTTTTGGATGTCGCTTTCTCAGGGGGTGATCACGGCACGTCCCTGGCAGGATGCTGTGGGCCCGAATCAGCCGAGGACGGAGTGCGCTCAGCTCTGAACCCGGCACCTGGCTGAATGCTGGGCGATGTCCACGCACGTTTCGTCGTCCGGGTGCTCGGCTCCCCTCGGGGGCTCACGTGTGCGGAGCAGCGGTCCTCCTGCGCAGGGCCAGGACAGGAGGCCGTGGCTGTGTGCGCGACAGATCTGACGACCCCGATTTCTGTCCTGCTGCTTCTCCCCCCGGCTTCCTCAGAAGCCAAGGAAGGGGTGCATCTCTCCGTTGCCTTGTTCCCCCAGGGGGGTGAAAGTTCTTGATCTCCCTGGAGGCGAGCTGCCGAGCCTGATGGTGCTTTTCATTTCGGAAACTCTCGAGTTGATGTTCTGTGATACTTCTTGGACTTGATTATAGCTTGATTATGTTCTCAAAGCACGGCGTGGTGTCCCTCAGGTCCTTCCAGGAGGCCGGTGAGGTCAAAACTGTTTTCGTACGGATACAAGTTACCACTGTCTTTTCGACTCTCATCCTCACACAGACTTTGCTGTCAAGCAGACTTTCTGCAGTTGCTTCCATCCCGTGTGTGATAGAGCACGGGTAAGAGACTCTAGCTGTCTCTACGAAGCCAGACATCAACAGCATTGTAAAGATGCGAAACGATGCCACTCTTTGTTTTTCAAGTAGGCTCTATGCTCAGCGTGGAACCCAAGGCGAGGCTTGAACTCACGACCCCAAGATCAAGACCTGAGCTGAGATGAGGAGTCGGATGCTTAATTGACTGAGCCACTCAGGCGCCCCAATGTCGCTCTCCTTGCTACATTTTTTGTTTTGTAATGGAAAGGGCAGTTAATTTTTCATAAAAAAATCTTATGTTAACATGGAATAGATTTTTGCTTATTTTAAAATTAATAGAATTTTAAAAATTCTTAGTTTTAATTTTTATTCTGATAGCTGTCATTAGAGAGTTATAAACCAAGTAAGTTAAAAAGCTCTTGGAAGTCCTCAGTCATTTTTAAGATTACATGTAAAGTGGCCTTAAGATCAAAAAGTTTGCGAACCTTTAGGTGAAGACCTTGGGCCCTGGGGTCAGGTAGGTAGAGGGAGGTCCAAAACTCAATGCTGTCATTTACCGGTTCTGTGACCTGGACAGTTCACTTAATCTTGATAAGCTTTTGTTTCCTGATGTGTAAAATGGGACTAACAGCAATAGCTTCCTTAGGGGGTTGGGGTGTGTTTCGGACACCACCAGGCAGGAAGTAAGCACGAGCCGTGGCTGTTGTTGGGAGGTAGTGAGGCTCGGAGGCGGGGGGCGTGTGCTCTGGGCCCAGGTGCCTGGGCCCTCGTCCCGGGGCATCGCTGGCTCTTCGTGCGGGTCTGAGTCCCTTCTCCGATCTTGCTGGGCCTCCGTTTTCCCGGCCGTAGAGCAGGGATGACTGTGTGGGTGCCCACCTGGGTTTGGGGCGTTCATGCCTGGGACATCTGTGCTGGCGGCTGCTGTGTGGGCGGGCGTCGGAGCGTGAACTGAAATCCCCCTTTTCCAGGCGCTCCGTGTCTTTTCATCCCGCCCCCTCGGGTCTGTCTGTCTGCGTGGATCCTTGCCCCTGAAGTTGGTTAGAGGGTGACGCGCAGGCATCAGCAGAAGGGGATTGCACACACGTGCAGAGGAAGCCTCACTTGTCAGAGCGGCGGCTGAGCTGTTGCAGGTTGGATGGCAGTGTAGACTTGGCTCTGGGTTAAGGCTCACACAAGTGACTTCGTTTGCCAGAGGAAGAAGAGCCTGCAGAGCTGTAACCAGCTGCTTCCCAGACCTCCGGGGACAGGGGTGAGGGTCCGGGGTCTCCTGGGGAGCGGTGAGGGAAGGCTTCTTAGACTGTGGAGTAGAACTTCGGGGGGAGGCGCTCGTGGCCAGTGCTGGTCATGGGCCCCACCGTGGAGACCATCCTGACCCAGAGGCCTGGCCCGGAGCCCAGCAGCCCAGCTGTCACGGCGGTGGCGGTGGTTCTGTAATAACACGCACTTGCGGGGGCACAGAGGAGTGGTTGGGGTTCCCACTTGGGAGAATGCTGAACTGAGAGGTGGGAGCTCCTGCCTCAGCCCGTGGTCTAGCCGTGCCCCAAGAGTGTCAGTGTCCCCGTCTTGCCTGGCCCTCCTGGAGGCCACGAGGCCACGCCTGAGCGCCCACCTTTTATTTTGGGGGACGCCTGGCTTACACGAGCAGTCAGCCAAAAGGATCATCCGGGGGGCTGGTGGTCACGATGGCCCAGGCTCGGGAGACCTGCATCTTGCCCTTCGCACGTTCTAGGGCCTCTCCTTGCCCAGGGGTCGGGGTTAGCTGCTGTTTCTAGACCAGGCAAAGACGCGCAGATCAGGGGGCGCCTGGGTGGCTCAGTGGGTTAAGCCTCTGCCTTCGGCTCAGGTCATGATCTCAGGGTCCTGGGATCGAGGCCCGCATCGGGCTCCCTGCTCAGCGGGGAGCCTGCTTCCCCCTCTCTCTCTCTGCCTGCCTCTCTGCCTCCTTGTGATCTCTCTCCCTCTGTGAAATAAATAAATAAAATCTTTAAAAAAAAAAAAAAAGACGCGCAGATCAGGGCCAAAAGGGTTCCTCCTTGGAGGTGTCGGAACTGTGCTGGGAAGAGAGCGGGGGCCCCAGGCAGGGCCAGCAGAATGGGTGGGTGATCCTGGGGTGCTGGAACAGACGGCCTGGGCTTGGGTCTCCGTTCTCCGTCTTATTCCCGGCTTGGTGTCATCCGAAGGGCAGATTCCAGCAGGCCCCACCTGGTAGGATTGTTGGGCGCAGCTGACCCAGGCCAAGGGCTCGGCACGTGCCTGGCAGACCTAGCGAGTGCGGTCTCAGGTCCAGTTCACTCGATTATTTGTTTTCCCTCCGCCAGGTACCACTGGAAAGGCGCCATCGCCGCCACCCCTCCTCACGGACCGGCAGGTGAACGAGAAGGTGGAGAACCTCTCCATTCAGCTGCGGCTCATGACCCGAGAGAGGAATGAACTGCGGAAGCGCCTGGCTTTTGCAACCCACGGGACAACCTTTGATAAGAGGTAGTGGTCGCACCTGCTCCCCCCCCAGGCCAGTGGGCCAGGGCTACTTCCCGAGGCCAGCACGCCAGCCCCTCCCCGCCAGGCGCTCCTCCTTAGCTCCTGGGGGTCTGNCCCCCCCCCCCCCCCCCCCCCCCCCCCCCCCCCCCGTCACTCGGAAACGCTCTCCCTGCAGCCCGGGGTCGGGGGAGGGGACACAGGCTGGTTATGCTTCCTCCAAGCCAGATTGGAGCCCCGTGGCCTGAGTGACACGACGCAGAGACTGAGAAGTGTGGGTGTGTCTGTCATTTACTCGTCCTCTGTGGGTGATGATTCGGCGGGTGGTTTTGGCAGCAGCTGGCGGGGCCGGGTCCCACTTAGGTGCCTCGTCGCGGGCTGGTCGGGTGGCCTCGGGCTCGTCACCGCCCCTCTCGAGGCCTCCGCCTTCCAGCACCAGGGCAGTGTACTTCCTCAGTATCCTTGTCTGCTGCTCGTGTGCGGGCCCAGCCCTCCTGGAGACAGCTGTCCCCGTGCTGAGCCCTCGAGCGGTCTGCCTGGGCGCAGGCACCTGTGTGCACGTCTCTGTGTCCACACCTGCCCCTCCTCTTACTGCTACGTGGGTCGTTACGCGTCCCCATGTTCGTCGTTCCTGCCATGGTGTGTTTCAGGACGGCATATTACACCTGGCTTCTCTGTGGTTTTGGAGAAAATCTTCGATTACTACTTTTGTTGGGATTCAGACGTGGATGCCAGGTCCACGGGGTGGGGCAAAGGGAGGGTCTCTCCCCAGCTGCTCCACCCAGGAGGGCTTCATGGAGGAGGAGGGATACAGTCTGATCCGTCCTTCTAGGCGATGCTGCCAGGGGTTCTGAGGGGAGGGGGACTGCCTTTAGGAGCATCAGGCATGTGTGTGTCTTGTCCTGAGGAAGTTCCTCTGGGTGACGTCAGGGCTGCTGAGCCGGTCCCCTGAGCTTGCTTTGACGACGACGCAGTCCTCAGACAGCACAGAGCCAGGGCCCGCGGAGACGCGGCGTGCGCGAGTGCATACTGTCCAGTGGCTGCCTTCGTGTCACCGAGGCAGAGCGTGGGGCTCCGCAGAGACTGGACGGCGGGCTCTGCCGCCCTCCGCAGCGCCGGCTCACCGCCGCCAGCTGGAGGGCTGGGTCTCACCCCGGGGCGTGCACCGGCCTCACCGGAGGGCTTGCTAAAGCTCAGCTTGCTGGTTAGGGGTCCCTCCGTCCCCCCCGCCCCCACGTGTCTGACTCAGGAGTTCTGGGCTGAGCCGAGGATTTGCACTTCAGACACGTTCCCAGGTGAAGCTAACGCTGCGGGTCTGGGAACCCCACTCTGAGAAGCAGTGCCCCGGGCCGGTGTCTCCACAGTGGCTGCATACTGGAGTCCCCATCCTGGAGTCTGGGCCACACCCCCAGGGATGCCCGTGTCATTGGTCTGGGCCTTGGTGTTTTCATATGTTCCCAAGGGATAGTCACTCTCCTGAAAAGAGGAGAAGCTTCCTCACGGGTTTCTGGGGTGCCCAGTGGGTGAAGTCCTGTTGCCTGGTCTCCCCGGGAGCTGCTAGAGAAGACGGTGCCTCTGAGCTCTCCAGGATCGAGCAAGGAGCCCAGGCAGCCCAGGCCCTGTCTCCCAGGGATCCCGTGGGTCTGGGGAGGCCAGGATGTCTGAGTTGAACACGCGCCAGGTGGTTGGGGTACATAGGAGACTGGAATCCGGGGACACTGGGCTGGAGGCTCCCTGGGCGGAGACGTCCCCCGTCCGAGGGATCGCGGGGCGTGCGTTCACTGCCGCTGTCTGGGTCAGGCCCTACCACAGGCTGAATCCCGACTACGAGCGGCTGAAGATCCAGTGCGTGCGGGCCATGTCGGACCTGCAGAGCCTGCAGAAGCAGCACACCAACGCCTTGAAGAGGTGTGAGGAGGTGGCCAAGGAGACCGACTTCTACCAGTGAGTGGCACTGCCGCATGGCACTTAGTGGGCCTTCAGCAAGAGGGTTGGGGTCTTTGGGTCTCCGGTTTTGTAAGTGAAGGCTGAGATGTGAACCCCTCGTACCAGCTCGTGACAGCCTCGGAAGTGCAGCTGGCAGGAAAGGGCTTGAGAGTGAGGCAGGAGGTCGGGCAGATGCTGGGTCACTGGGCTCCTGGGTCGCTGTCCAGAGCTTTGCTGCAGCCCCCGCTGTGGGAGAGGCGGATGGGACTGGTCCCCTTTGGTCTCCTGGGGCCCCTCTGAGGGTATTGATCCTCCTTACCTGCCCACCTGCTGACCTTTGCCCAGGCCTCAGTACTTAGCGGGGCCAGGCCTGTACCCGGTAAGGGCTCATCTCCTTGCCTTGGCCTTCATACGTGTGCCCTTTTTGGTGTTAGGTTTTTACAGATGGGTTGGTTCTGGCATTTGGCTGATACCAGGCTTTGGCCTGCCTCTGAGTGCTGCCGCCCTGGTTGCTGGGCTCGCAGCGGGTGTACTGGCCGTACCGGGACGCAGAGGGGCTGGAGGAGGGGCTGGCGGGGGTTGGAGGCCTGCTGTGGTTTACGGTGTGTGGGGTCGTAGCACACTCCACAGCCGGCTGCTGAGTGACCAGACCCAGCTGAAGGATGACGTGGACACGCTGAGGCGGGAGAACGGACAGCTGCTGCGGGAACGTAACCTGCTGCAGCAGTCCTGGGAGGACATGAAGCGGCTCCATGAGGAGGACCAGAAGGAGATCGGGGACCTCCGAGCCCAACAGCAGCAGGTAGAGCGGGGCAGGGTGGCCGGGGGCCGACCAAGGTTGGGCATCCTCCTACCCCTCATCCGCCTATGCATCGTCCATCCTCCCACCTGTCATCTGTCCTTCCACCCCTTATCTGTCATCCATCCTCCCACCTCCCGTCCCTCTTCCCACCTCCATCCATCCTCCATCTCCCATATGTCCTCCCACATCCCTTCCATCCTTCCACCCATCCTCCATCCTCCATCCATCCTCCATCCATCCTCCATCCTCCATCCATTCTCCATCCTCCATCCATCCTCCATCCATCATCTATCCATCCTCCATCCTCCTACCCGTCATACATCCTCCCACCCATCACCCATCCTCCACCCATCCTCCACCCATCATCCATCCATCATCCATCCATCATCCATCCATCATCCATCCTCCACCCATCATCCACCCATCATCCACCCATCATCCATCCATCATCCATCCATCATCCATCCTCCCACCCATCATCCACCCATCATCCATCCTCCCACCCATCATCCACCCATCCTCCATTCTTCTATGCATCCCTCACCCTCCCAGCTCCTCATCCACCCACCCATCGTCCATCCTCTAACCCCCTTCCATTCTTCCACCCATTCACCCCCCCACCCACCTACCATCCATCCATCCATCCCATCCACCCTCTCACGTAGCCATGTGATCATTTAGCAGGTATTTTTGGAGTGTCTGCCTAATGTGAGGCACTGGGATAACTGTGAGCAGATCCTCCTGAACTCTGCAGTCCAGAGGGGGAGACTGATGCTAGTCAAATGACCACACAGATCTGTGTATCACTGTGAATGTTGCAAGGGCTACCAGGGAGGAGGTGCCATGTGGTGCTGTTCAGTGTGGAATAGGAATTTGGCTGAGTAAGGGGACTTGCGGGTCTGTAGCCTCCTCCCTTTGTACGGGTGGTGTGAACCTACAGATGGAGAGCAGCTTGGAAGTATTGAAGCGCTGTGCGGACATGAGATGGAGGAGTTATTGCCATTAGTTTTTGGTGGGAGCCTGGCCTCTTCCTCTGCCCCTGGTTTGCATTCCGAGTTAGTTTCTTCACTTTGCTCAGCTCTTGTTTCACGTGGACAGAAGCACGAGGAGTGGGCCAGTGAGAAAACTGGCTTGCTGTGAGTGCTGTTGGCCAGTTCTTCTCCTGTAGCTCATGGACGGAGTTGCCCGGGCTGACGGCAGGGGCTGAGGCCACGTTCTGCGTGCAGATAGTCGCACGTTTGGGGTCGGACGCAGTCCCAGCGAGCGGCAGAGCGTCCCGTCCCCGTTGACATCGTCTGTGGCACCCCGAGTCAAAGCAGGATGGCTGGACTCGCTCAGCACAGAGCTCGTGTGGGACTGTCCGAGCTCATCTGACCACGTAGCATGACATTATCTCTCTTGCTCTTTTTTCACTTAGAATTAAAATTTTGTAAATTGTGAAACAGTCACAAACTTACAGAAGAGTTGCAAGTATACCCCAAAGAATCTTTACACCTTTTCATTCCAGAACAGCTGCCGATCTGTATGCTCTTTAATAAACAAGGATATTCTCATACCTGACAGTAACACAAACATCAACATCAGGAAGGTAACACTGACACATAAGGCCCTCTAATCATCAGACCCCAATTTGAGTTTTGCCAGTTGTATGCATCGTATCTTTAATAGGAAGAGGATCCAGGCCAGAATAAGGCATGGCATGTAGCTGCCAGGTGTCTTGGGTCTCCTTCAATCTGGAAGTGCTCCTCGGGCGTCTTGGGTCTCCTTCCATCTGGAAGTGCTCCTCGGGCGTCTTGGGTCTCCTTCCATCTGGAAGTGCTCCTCGGGCGTCTTGGGTCTCCTTCCATCCGGAAGTGCTCCTCGGGCGTCTTGGGTCTCCTTCCATCCGGAAGTGCTCCTCGGGCGTCTTGGGTCTCCTTCCATCCGGAAGTGCTCCTCGGGCGTCTTGGGTCTCCTTCCATCCGGAAGTGCTCCTCGGGCGTCTTGGGTCTCCTTCCATCCGGAAGTGCTCCTCGGGCGTCTTGGGTCTCCTTCCATCCGGAAGTGCTCCTCGGGCGTCTTGGGTCTCCTTCCATCCGGAAGTGCTCCTCGGGCGTCTTGGGTCTCCTTCCATCCGGAAGTGCTCCTCGGGCGTCTTGGGTCTCCTTCCATCCGGAAGTGCTCCTCGGGCGTCTTGGGTCTCCTTCCATCCGGAAGTGCTCCTCGGGCGTCTTGGGTCTCCTTCCATCCGGAAGTGCTCCTCGGGCGTCTTGGGTCTCCTTCCATCCGGAAGTGCTCCTCGGGCGTCTTGGGTCTCCTTCCATCCGGAAGTGCTCCTCGGGCGTCTTGGGTCTCCTTCCATCCGGAAGTGCTCCTCGGGCGTCTTGGGTCTCCTTCCATCCGGAAGTGCTCCTCGGGCTTTGATCTGCCTGACCTTGATGCTTCAGAAGATGACAGTCCAGCTGTCTGGTTGCACGTCCCTCCACCTGGATTTGTCCGATCTTCTTGGGTTGATTTCATACGTGTGTCTGTCCCAGAAGTGACGTTGCCACCTTCTCAGAGGTTGGGACTTGGTTGGCGAGGACTCGTTACCGGTGATGTTCCCTTTCATCACTTGAAGGGGACATCTCCAGGCTTCTCCACTGCAGACTTACTTGTTTTCCCTTTGCCTGTCCGGTCTCTATGTGGACTCCTGATTTCCTGCTTTGTTCAGTGGGTTGTGGTTCATTGTGGCCAGCGGGACCCCCTTTAAGATGCGTCTCTCCCTTTTTGACAGGCTCTTCTCGCTCTTTGAACGCTTTCTTGCTCTCTGGTACAAGATGTCACCCCAGGCTTGTTTCATTTCCTGCCCTCGCCTTGGGCATCAGCCATTTCTCCAAGGACTCTCATTCCTTGTCGTAGAGGGTGGTACTTAGAAGCAGGAGCGCCAGGTGTGCCCGTGGCTGCGGGGGTGTTGCTGCTTCCACGCGTGTCAGTAGCCAGCACAGGGACTGCGTGTCCGTGTCCCCTGTCTCCCCTCGCCCTCACGCAGCTGCAGATTCGATATGTAGCGTGTACTGAAAACCGTGAGTTTGCACTAACTCTCCCGGTTCTGCCACAACACCACGATACCACGGGCGCCTTCTCGCTGCCTCCCTTTGTGTTTGCGCTGCCTGCCTTCCACAGCGTGGGGCCCACGGCGAGAGGCGGGCCTGGCCCAGCCGGCGGAGCGCGGGCCTTCTCTGCCGGGCTGGCAGTGCTGGCTTTCCCTCCGGCCTTTACCTGCCCCCCACCGTTTCCGCGCTCAGTTATTTGCGGGCATTTTTCCCACCTTGTTTAAATTGGGCTCAGCCTTTCGTCTTGGGTTTCGTTTGGATTTCGTTTGGATTTTACTTTTCTTCGAGCGATTTCTCATTTCAGGTGTGTTTCCGGCTCCGTCTTAGCCTCAGGGAAGGCCCATAGCCTTGCCAGAAAGTGGCGGAACGGGACTTCGTCAGGGCGGCAGACCTGGCCTCTCACGGTCGTCCCAGAGCTTAGGCGGTGTCGCCCGCACACCAGCGGCGCTGCGTGCCTGCCCAAGTGTTTGCCGTCGGGACTGCTCTGTTCGAGTCCCGTCAAGGCTGGGGTAGACCCTGCCCTCCTGGAGGAGGGGACCCATAGCCAGAGCCCCAGCCTGCTGTGGGGCCGACGGGGGCAGCCCCCCTCCCGTCGGTTTGGCGGTGCCTGCAGTTGTGAAACGCGTGGTCCCCATGTGACCCGCGTGGTCCCCATGCGACCCAGCAGTTCCGCTTTGAGGCGTGTGCCCGAGAGGATTGTGGGCAGATGTGACACAAAAGCCCGCAGTGCAAACGCTCGTTGCGGCGTTACTCGCAGCAGCAGCAAAGGGGAGCAGTCCAGAGGTCCATGGGCGGGCGAGTGGCTGCAGAAGCCGTGGTCCGTGCGGTACCGCGGGAGGGTAACGTTCAACGTGAACACCCATGATGCAGCGACACCTGCTCTCATGCCGGTGAACCTCGAGAGCTTGGTGCTAAACCAAAGCAGCCAGACACAAAGCCCCGCACAGTGTCTGATCACCGTGTGTGAGGTGGCTGGAACGAGCCGAGCTAGCCGAGGGCCCGTGTGGGCAGGGGACGGCACGACGGGGGTGGGTGCTGAGGGCATGGGCTTCCTTTGGGGGATGACGGTATTCTGGAATTACGTAGCAGGAGTTACTGTGCAACCTCGAGGGTTTACAACCTTGTAAATAGACCAGCGCCACCGACTGGGGCGCTTGAAAGGGTGAATTGTACGGTGTGTGGCTTATAGCTCGGAAAAAAGATCCCGTCATCACCTTGTTACAAGAAAAAGTCTGCCCTCGTGAGGTGTAAAATTTCATGGCCTCCTGTTCTCTGACTGACCCGAGGATTTCACAGCTTGAACAAGTATCCGGACTGAAATTGCTCTCTCGCTTACCCCCCTTTCCTCTTCTCCCCACAAATGACGTGGGAAGGTGACCCCCGTCCCTGCCAGCCCATGTCTCCTTCTCCTGTCCTTTCGTACAGCTGTGACCCTGGGGAGGGGGCTAGTTTGTTACAGTGGCCAGTGAGTTTCCCCAGTTCCCGTCAGCTGGACCGGTGTCCCTTGGTGAGTGCCACCTTAGCATGGCCCCAGGACAGGAGGCCGGCTGCCGCAGGGTGGGGGTGAGGGGGCATCTCTGAGCTGCCGGGACCACCTGCTCTCACCAGCCCAGGCCACCTCACCTTCTGGTCCTGGTGACCAGGGCCTGGGGTGGATGCCAGGCTGTGGAAAGCTCATTCCTGGATAGGCCGGGGCAGAGGAAGCAGGGGACACGGGATACGGGGGTGGCCACAGGTTCCGTCCCCACGGGGCCGAGGGCAAAGGTTGACCTCGCCGGACAAGGCTGGTTTTGTTGCCTGGCTCCTCCCACGCCTTGTTCACTTGAAGAGGCCCTTGCAAGGTAAATGGCGCTGTTTGACTTGCGTGTTTGCTTGAGGGATTTGTGGGGCTCCCCAGCCCTCTGCATGATTTATCTCTGAGGAAATGAGGCGGCCCTGGGGTTTGGGGCCCGGGCCCTCTCCCACGTTGCCTGTGTGTGTGCGTGTGTTTGCATGCGGCTCGCAGCCTGGCGGCTCCATCTCTAGGTCCCTCAGTCAGAATGCACCATCTGGATTCTTCTTGGGTGCTTCTGAAGTGCCCAAGAGAGCTGGGCAGAGATCGCCAAGCCTTGGTGGGGGGAGCGACATGGAGGATCTTCTTTCTGTACTACCGTCATACGTATTCTTTGGTTAAAAAAGAAAAAAAATTGCAGAGAACAGTGGAGTCACCCACCTCCACCTCAACTTTTGGTGATTCATGAAAATTGACTTTTTTCAGATATCCCGGGAAAGGGTTTCTGAGTTTCTGAAGGGGACGCCTCACAGAAGCCCAGAGAGACGAGTGTTTCCGATCAGTGTGGAGATGAGGGCCATTCTCTTGCTGGCTTCCTGTGGGGCACAGCCGAGCTGCTCCGTCCAGCTGTGTGGATGGAAGCAGACCCTTGCTTCGGGCCGCTTCCTCCCCGTCCTCACAAGCTGCGGGGGAGTCATCTCTGAAGATACACTTGCCTGCCTGAGATGAGAAGTTTACTGCCTGTCTCGTGTGAGAGTTCTGTGCCGAACGCGGTATTCTCTCTCACTTACAATCCCTTGAGCCTTGCTGGGAAGCTAAACGTGTGTGTGTGTGTGTGTGTGTGTGTGTGTGTGTGTGTGTGTGTGAGAGAGAGAGAGAGAGAGAGAGAGAGAAGATTGAAATACTTAATAAGACCATAATCATCTGATTATAAAAAGGAAAAATTCTACTACACTAACCAATGGGATAGCTTTTCTATTCTCTGGAGTTAACTGTGGCCATGATTTTTCCAAACTTCGTCAGAGGCTTTGATCACATTTGCCCATATTCTGAGCCTTGCTTGTAGGGAGAAATCGAGAAGTATTCGGGGGCCAACGAGCCTCTTTGAATGTCTGGATGCTGTCCTGTGGGAAAGGGATCCTTCTGTGTGACGAGGACTGGAATGAGAACAAGACGGTAGTAGTCGAGGAAGGAGGATTTCAGCTCCTGACAGGCAGGACCTGGTTCCACGGAGTGTTCACCTCGGGCAGGGCCATGGCCAAAACAACACAGGCTGTTAGCCCGAAGGTCCCACGTCCCTTCTTATCCTAGATCCCACCATGTGATCCGAGCTGGACTGAGCATCAGAAGGGATTTCTGGGTCTGCTGTGGGGTTTTCTGTGACTGACACTCTCTCCCCGGGAACTTGGGACCCTGCCTGACAGCCAGTTCACTGCCCTGGATTGTCGTGCCGGCTCCAATCCCAGCTCCTCACCATTGGGGCATTTGGGGGACTGTTTCCCAAGGAGGAAAGGGCAAGCCACGGTGTAGATTCCAGATTCTGTTGTGGCCCGTGAAGCAGCAAGGCCCAAGATGAGGTCCTTGTGCCGTGTCAAGGCTGCGTTTAGAACTAGTTTGTTTCTCCATGAAGCTCAGAAGCTGAAGCAAGTGCAGGAGAGCATTCGGCCAGTCTACCCAGGGCTGCCACCTAGCGGGCAAGCCCCAGAACGGCAGCAGGGCCTCTCTGCTGAAACCAGTCCTTGCCTTTTGGAGCCAGTGGGTTCTCACTTGGCTTAGGGGATGCTCAGAGTGCAAAGCATTTGAAGTGATTTATTTTTTAATTTTTTCAAGATTTTATTTTTATTTATTTGTCAGAGAGAGAGGGAGAGAGCACAAGCTGGCAGAGTGGCAGCCAGAGGCAGAGGGAGAAGCAGGCTCCCCGCAGGGCAAGGATCCCGATGTGGGACTCGATCTCACAACCCTGGGGTTGTGACCTGAGCCGAAGGCAGCCGATGAACCGACTGAGCCACCAGGCGTCCCTATTTTTTAATTTTTAAAGAGATTTTATTTATTAATTTGAGAGAGAGAGGGAGAGGGAGGGAGGAAGAGCACCGGCGGGGGCAGGCGGAGGAGCAGAGGAAGAGGGAGGAGCAGACTCCAGGCTGAGAGCAGAGCTCAGCCATGGGGCTCTATTCCAGGCCCCTGGGGTCATGACCTGAGCCACCCAGGCGCCCCTTTAAGGTGATTTTTAGTTGGAATGTTTGAGGTGTTGTCCATAAGTTGGGGCGATCCAGTCTAGAGGCTGGACCTTTTCCAGACACGGGTAGGGACGCTGAGCCAGAGATCAGGAGAACTCTCCATTCGCTGTTCGAGTCCTGGGCACACGTGGGCGTGCGTCCTTGTGGGCCGCCTCTGTGTGTCATGGGCACTGCATTGGACGAGGTGCCTGGTGTCCTTCATCCCTCCCTGTCAGCACCTGGAGACGTTCAGCTGTCCTCACTTTGTCCTGGATTCGGGCTCAGTTCTTACTCCGTGATTCATGGAAAAGAATAATGTTACATCCCCATCTCACAACGTACAGAAAAGATATTCCAAATAGTTTAAAGGTTTAAATGTGAAAAGTAAAACTGAAACTTTTTAAAAAGACAATAGAGTATCTTCATGATCTCAGGGTAGGAAGGAGTTTCTTAAATAAAACAAACGAAGTCCAAACCATCATTTGGTTGGTTGAAGTGATTGATAGATCTTACTGTAACAAAGTGGGAAACTTCAGTAGAACATTATACACATATTCGGAGAAGATTTTGTAATAAATACAGTTGGGAAAGGATTAGTACATGGAATTTAAAAATAAGTCCTATGGGAAGAAAGGAAGAGAGAAAGGAGTGGGGAGGGGGGAGGAAGGAGGGAGGAAGGAAAATCAGAGGGTATGTCCAGCAACTCACAGAAGAGAAACTGTACGGTCAGTGAACAGGAGTCATAAGGGGAGTTGGTCTCTCTGGTGAGTGAGAGCGCAAGTTAAAGGAGCCCTTATTTGTCTGTGAGATCGGCCATACGATTTTAACAAATCTCATTTTCATAAGAGCCAAGAGGTAGAAACAAGCCATTTCCTTTGACAAGTTAAGCGGATGAACAAAATGCAGGACATATATACGCCGGAATATTCTCTTTAAAAAGGAATTAAATTTTATCTTGTGCTGCAGCATGGATGAAGCTTGAGGACCTCGTGCTAAAGGAAATAAGTCACAGGAAGAGACACTGTATGTTCCGTTTGTCTGAGGTACTGGAGCCATCAGACAGAGAGACAGAACGCACGGAAGGGGTTGCCAGGCCCGAGGGGCAGCGGAGAGCCGCTGTTGGCGGGGCCCACGGGTCAGTCTTGCAGGACGGGGGAGTGCGGGTCGCACAGCAGTGTGGCAGCACGGAACAGTCCTGAAACGGACCTGTGGACCTGTGAGAAGCGCTGAGGAGCGTGCCGGACACCGTGGACCTGTCCGCCTGACAAAGCGAGCGTGCGATGTGCGCACAATGAGCGTGTGTGTGCGGCGTGGTGAAACCCCGCCGGGCGCCACTTCCCCGCGTCTCTAGTCCGGGGAGCTAGTGTTCAGGTCTCAGAGGAATAACTCCCTTTCCTCAGTCTCTGTGGTCCTGACTTGTAGCTCTTTCTTGTTCGTCGTCTGTACGGACGGCGAACCTCCCTGCAGAAGGAGCGTTCAGTAGTCGCAGGTTCTGGTTCTCGGGGCTGGAGAAATCTGATGACTCCGGGTCTGTGCTGAGTAAGCAGATGATTCCTGCCCTGGTGCACTTGGAACTGTTAAGCAAGCTTTTCTGGTTGAGTCCTGCCATCTGAGGAATAAGGAGACGGAAACGCAGAGAAGTGGAGTGACCCACCCAGGGGCTCAGGTCCCCCGAGGTGCCTAGCAGAAGTCCGCAGGCCCCTGGCAACCAATTCACTCATTTTGTTTTTTATGCTTTAGAGCAGCACCTGGAGTGAACTTCAGTGTCTCTGATTCAGAGTAGAATACGTCTGGCGTAAAACCCTCGCGTGGTTCCCATCTCATTCAGGATGCCGTCCTTGTTTGCTGTGAGCCTTGAAGTTCTGTGCCCCCTTGTGCAGCTCCCTGTTTGCTGGGCTCTGCCTAGGGCCCTGCCCTGCTCTTCCTGCGCAGAACATGGGTGGCGGTTCCTGCCTCAGGGCCTTTGCACTTGCTAACCCCTCTCTGCTCTAACTGCTGCTCTTCCTTTGCATCCAGCCTCAGAAGTCACCTTCTTAGAGAGGACTCCTTAAGCCTTAGGCCTTCTCTCCTTTCTTAATAGCCCTTCTTACACTCTGCAGTTATCTTATTTTTATCTCTCTTTCTCTCTACCTACCTGTCTCTGACTCTGTGTTGTATCCTTGCAGGAGGCTAAAAGTCCCCAAGCCACAGTCTTTCTGTGTCCTGTCCAGCATAGACACTGGTATTGAGGGTCCTCCACGTTTGGTGATTTGCTAGTAGGAGTCACAAGACTCAAGATATAATCATAGTTGGGGCCAAAATTTATTTCAGCAAAAGCATGCAAAGCCAAATCCACGAGGGGCAGAGGTGCATGGGGCAGAGTCCAGAGGAAAGCAGGTGCAAGTTCCCAGGAGTCCTCCACTGTGGGGTCACATGGGACACACGTAATTCTTCTCTCATTGAAGTGGGACCTACTCCTGGCCCGGGGATTTCCCTGGGCTCCTGCCTCCCAGGCACCCTCTGCGCAGCATGTACTGAAATTCCGGGCTCCCGGAAGAAAGCGTGTGCTTCGTCTAAGCCACACTGTTGGTCCCGTCCAGGCACCGGGAATCCCTCTTACCACTTAAGGAGCGTCTTACCTGAGTGTAGGGAACTGTTTGCCATTCAGGTTCCCGGATGCCAGCCAAGGGTCAGCTTGTAAGCAGGCCTTCCTTAGGCTAGAAGTCTCGGGCCTGCTTCAGAACTTTCTGCATGTGTAAGAAGTATCTGTGGACCAGTAAATGGACGGTATGACGCAGGGCCTGTGGCATCAGACCTCAGGACTCCTCAAGGGCCTCCCCTCCCTTGTCAGCAGTCCTACCCCTGGACAGACAGGCAAGAGTGGTGAGTCTGTCCTTCCTGCTGTCCTTAGGCCCTTGGTAAGTGTGACGCTCTGGCCCCCAGGTTTTGAAGCTCAACGGGTCATCCGAAATTCTCAATAAGCTGTACGACACGGCCATGGACAAGCTGGAGGTGGTCAAGAAGGACTATGACGCCCTGCGGAAGAGGTACAGCGAGAAGGTGGCCATCCACAACGCGGACCTGAGCCGCCTGGAGCAGCTGGAGGAGGAGAACCAGCGACTGCTGAAGCAGGCCGAGACGCTGACGCAGCAGCGCGACACGGCCATCCAGCTGCAGCGCCAGTGCGCCCTCTCCCTGCGGAGGTAAGGGCCTCCCCGCCCCCCGCCTAGGCTCCCAGCAGCCCTGGGGCCACGCGGCCGCCTTTGCCTTGGCACCTCTCCCGCACGGGCTCACCGTTGCCTGCAAGGCTTCCAGCCACTTCCGGGGGTAGGGGCAGGGGCGGCCAGGGAACTGTGCCTTCTCGTTTGAAAAATGTTTTTGGGACGTCTGGGAAACATTTTGTTGGCACTCCGTCTGGCTTGGGAACTGCTCCTTTCTCCCATCCCAAGCTCGGGTGTGTTCTGACCACCCTGTTGCTTAGGTTTCTCCACAAGCCTCTGTGTCACCCACCCACCTAGCAAACAGGAAGGTTAATCGTCCTGGGCATCGTTTCTTCTAAAATTTCTTTTTTTTTAAAAGGTGTACATAATCGGTGGGGAAGTGACTCCTGCCCTCCAACAGTGTCTCAAGGTGTAGTCCTACGGAACACTAGTCCCCTGGAGCGTTTGCTGGCGTCCTGTACATGGTGTTCTCTGGGTGTGAAAAGGATTAAGAATGGCTGAGTTACACTTGTAACAGGTGTCTGCACTGCGGGACTTCTCAGAGCCTTCCTTCTGGGGTTCTCACTAGCCGCTCCGGGGGGGACACAGTGTTTCCCAACACAGGCCCTCAGAGAACACACATTTTTTTTCAGTGGAGTTGCTTGAAGAATTGGTGAGGTAAAGAACCTGCATTCGAAGTGCTGCTACAGAGCCACGGGTTCTGACGGGCAGGCTTGCCTGCGTGGAAGGCGCCTCCTGGCCTGGAGGGACCGAGCCAGGCTCTTGCACAAGTCCCCCCCACCCAGGCCTTATCGTCTGTGTCAGGGAAATGAGGTCGTCAGACTAAATGATCGTTAAGGCCAGGTTTATCTCTCACAAGCTGTGTTTCTAGCGTTGTTTTGTTTTTATTCTTAAGATAACATAGCTTGACTGTGGAACAAATGCACTGTTCTTTCTAGTGCGTAGAGGGCATGAAGTCCTCAGATCAACTTCTGGTATTTGTAGAAGGCTGAGAAAAACTCCAGGTCTGGGGGCACCGGCGCCCCGGGACTCCCTCTCTCAGAGGTGCCGATGACCTCACTTGAAATTTCCTGCTTGAGTGTCCAGGACAGCGGCGCTGCCTGGCAGGTCCCCAGCCCCGTGTCGCACGGCCTCTCTCCCCCAGGTTTGAGGCGATCCACCATGAGCTGAACAAGGCCACGGCCCAGAACAAGGACCTGCAGTGGGAGATGGAGCTGCTGCAGTCAGAGATGACCGAGCTGAGGACCATGCAGGCAAAAATGGCAAAGGAGTCGGAGAAGTACAAGGAGGAGCGGGACGCGGTGTACAGCGAGTACAAGCTCATCATGAGCGAGCGCGACCAGGTCATCTCCGAGCTGGATAAGCTGCAGACCGAGGTGGAGCTGGCCGAGTCCAAGCTCAAGAGCAGCACGTCCGAGAAGAAGGCGGCCAGCGAGGAGATGGAGGCCCTGCGGCAGGTGCGCGGGGGGCGGCAGGCCTCCCGGCCTTGGGGAGAGTGGCGTGCGAGCAGGGCCACGGGGGCCGCGCTGTCCGCACTGGCAGAGCAGGGGCTGCTCCTGTTAGGCCGGTGTGCTGGGTAGAGCCGCCCGGGTAGCTGCTGAGCTCATGCTCGGGGCCCAGCTCCAGTGTGGGCTGCAGGGTGCTCAAAGGGAAGTCCAGCCGTGGGCTGGGCCTTGGAGCTTACAGCGCCGCAGGCAAGTCAGGTGATGCACGCAGACACACGTGGGCTCTGCACATGGACACTCCCATACCCAGCCCTTGGTTAAGTGATCGTGGATCGGCCTTGGTGGTCAGTGCACATCTCAAAGACTTGCTCTCTGCAAAGCAGGAGCCCAAGGCCGAGTGCACAAGAGCACCCACAGAGGTGCCCCCCCCC
>LNAC01000846.1:12290-93956 GCA_002007465.1 Ailurus styani | reverse complement strand
TTTTTTTTTTTTTTTTTTTTTTTAAAGATTTTATTTATTCATTTGACACACAGAGAGAGATGACAAGGAGGGGAGAAAGCAGACTCCCCGCCGAGCAGGGAGCCCGATGCGGGCCCCGATCCCAGGACCCTGAGATCATGACCTGAGCCGAAAGCAGAGGCTTTAACCCACTGAGCCACCCAGGCGCCCAGGACTCTGCTCTTTAAAGGTCTGGGCTCCTGCTGGGAAGATGTGCTAGGCTGAGCCCGAGGCCCTTTTAAAGCTTTGCTCCCTGGGGGTCAGGGGCGGGGGTCATCAGAATCTGGCCACTGAGCTTGACTCCTGAGCGATCAGCAAGGAGTCTCTTTCCTGCCTGAGCCGCGTGGCCTCAATGCTGACAGGATTTCCCCGCGAGCCCAAGTGTGCCCTGCTAGGCCTTGTCTGGGCTCATGGATTCCTTCTGTTTGAGATTCCCGTCCTGTCCTGTGGATTGGTGCTCCGGCTGTGCTTAGAGCTGCTGAACTTGATCACAGCAGACTTTTCCCCGCTGAATTAGTCCTCTACTCCTGTCTCTTCATTCTGCTTACTCGCTCTGCAGGTTAGTTCCCACACAGCCTCCAAGACTGGTCTGTGAGGCGCAAAAAGCAAGGTGTTCAAGGTCGGGTGGTCGGCAGGGGGCAGCGTGCATCCGATTGTCCCGGCCAGAGCCCTCTGGACTGAACACGAGGCAGGGCTGATGCCTGAGGGGGACTGGGACCCGTGAGTCTCTCTGCAGACAGCGATGCCTCCTCATGCCGGGCGGAGCTCGGGGCCGTGGGAATGCAGGGGACAGGGGCTGTGCTTGGAGGGCGGCACCCCTCAGTTATGGGACCTCTGGGCTTATTGGGCCTCGGGTTCCTCGCCTACAAAATGGACATGAGAGCAGCGCCTCGCAGGGTGGTGGTGATAGTAGGCGCTCCCTTTGTCGTTAAGATGATGGTTACGTCCTTCCAAGCCTCACTGCCCTGCTGGGACCAGAGTGGACCCTACAGAACTGTTTCTGCAGACGAAAGGGGGCCCAGGAAGAGCAATGTCATACCAGGGGAGGGAGACTTCTGCAGACCCCGAAGGCGAAAGCCTCGTGAGAGGGAATGAGAGCGTGATGAGGGCATTTTTAATAAGCAAAGATACGTATTAGAACTTGGTCATGGTTCTAGAGACACAGCCCTCTCGTTTTTACATTCTGGCGTCCGAGAGCTGGATCGTCGGGGAAATGTCGATATTAAATAAGGAAGATCACACGGCGAAGAAGAAACCTGAGTCAGTCACCAAGGGACACGGGCGGGGACCATGTGTGGCCCCCCGGGCAGGGGCCCCCGGTTGTGGGGGTTGACCGTGCTCTCGTGGCGGCGGGGATGGGCCCCGGGCCTGCCGTGGCGCGGGCGGCGGGGGTGCGCGGTCGCCTCCCCGCCCCCGCTTGCTCCCGGTGCCCCGCGTGCCCTCCCGCCCGGGGCCCGCTCTCCAGGCCTTCGCGGGGGGCCTCGGCTGCGTGTCCGGTGTGCCTGGGCGCTGAGGCAGGAGTCTCTGGTCGGCCTGCTCCGAGGCAGCAGGCTGGAGCGGAGAAGCCCTGCTCCCACGCCGGCAGCTTCCAGAGCGGAAGCCCTCGGCTCCTCGCGCTCGTCTGGCTTAGACAGGACCACGCCCACCTGGCCAGAGGAGGCCGTCCGTGGCCTTGGCTGTGCCCTGAGGTGCGCTCGCGAGGCTCTTCTCTCCCTGGGGCCTGACGGGGCTCCTTGGGATTGACCCCGTCTCTCTCCAGCAGCCGCCTGATGGTGGGGTCCGCGGACGGGGGCCTTCCAGCCAGGCTGCCTCCCTCATCTCACGGCCGCCTTCGTTCCGCTCAGCTCAGGAGGTGGGTCTGTTCTTTCTGAGGGGCTCTTCCCTTCTCTTTCCTCTCTCACCGCCCTTCCCCTCCCCGCTCTCTGGAGTGCGAGGCTCTCTCCTGCTTCCCCCTTCCCGACGGGGCGTGTCCGCAGGAGCGTCCCCGTCCAGGGCCACCGTCCGGCCTCTGGCGCCTGCGACCCAGCGCAGCGAAGGCTCGCCGCCTTCGGGAGGGCGGAGGACCTGCCTGGGGCAGCGGGTCTCTGCCTCCGGGAAGCTGGGGCACCTGCCCGACATGGAGCTTCCTCCAGATAACAGGTTATGTCCTGGGACCAGCGTCTCTGCCAGAGCTCCTGTCCCACAGAGAGGCCAGCGAAGTCCCTCCGGCCGCCAGCGGCTTCCCACGTCCTCACCGTCCTGCTGCCCCGAATGCGGCTGCGTCTCTGACTTCCAGAGCCGTTGGCGGGGCTGAGCCCGGGGCTGGGGGCAGAGCGGACCGTGTGCTGAGCCCGGGGCTGGGGGCAGAGCGGACCGTGTGCGAGCCGTTGGCGGGGCCGAGCCCGGGGCTGGGGGCAGAGCGGACCGTGTGCGAGCCGTTGGCGGGGCTGAGCCCGGGGCTGGGGGCAGAGCGGACCGCGTGCGAGGGAGGCGGTACTGCTGGAGGCGGAGCACGAGCCGCGGGCATTCCAAGGACTTGACCACATCAGGGAGGCCGGGGAGGTTGTGCCGGGACGGAAGAGACGGCTGTGCTCAGGGAGCCATCTCCCTGGGACCCTGCTGGGCCTCTGCAGGTGGTGCTCGTTGGTTTGTGGCTGGGCCGGGGGAGCGCCTCCTGAGGCCGGTGCCCGTCTTGCCGGGCCTGCGGCCCCCTGGATGGCGCGCGGCGCACACGAGGAGGTCTCGGGCGGTGCCCTCGCGGACTCAGACCTGCCAGTTGGAGGTCGCACAGCGTGGAGGAGGAGGCCCGGGAGCAGGACTCGGGGGCCTGGCATGGAGCTCGGCTCTGCACGAGCAGGCAGGACCTGGGCCGGTCACCTCCTAGCCCCTCATCCCTGTTCTCAGGGTCTCCGTCCCCAGCGCTACGGCACCTTCACGACGCCTCGTTCTCCAACCCTCTCCGTAAAACGGAGTCTTGTCCTACTTGTGTTCTTCATCTGGAAACAGCGTTTTGGGAGTGAATTCACTTTGGAGACCAGCCGTGGGGGGAGGGTGGGAGCTGCCTGCCACGCGGGGCCGGCCTCTCGTGTCCCCGCTCTGGCCGTCAGCCGCAGACGCTTCTCCAGGGCCCAGTGCAGCGACCTTTCAGCGGGACCCCATGCAGCACGTTTCAAATAGGAAGCCACGTTAATATATGACAGAGCACTGAGTAAATTTAAACGTGATCATTAAACCTTTCCTTATTATAATAAATTGTTGACACCTTTAATAGTAATGATCAGTTTTCAAAAAACGGGACAATGGGGCGCCTGGTGGCTCAGTCATTGAGCGTCTGCCTTCGACTCAGGTCATGGTCTCAGGGTCCTGGGATTGAGCCCCGCATCGGGCTCCTTGCTCTGCAGAGGGCCTGCTTCCCCTTCTTCCACTCCCCCTGCTTGTGTTCCTGCTCTCACTGTGTCTTTCTCTGTCAAATAAATAAATAAAATCTTAAAAAGAAAAAAACCAAACAACTGAACAAACCCCCAGCACTGCATGAAAGTGGGGGGAAAATCAGAGCGGAAATACTTTGACTCGCTCTCGGGAACTGTGAGGTGTGAGCAGTGCGTACCGGCCACCGCGTCCCTCTGGAGGTTAGGTGCCCTCTCCGGGTAGACTTTTCTCCAGCTCCTGCTGCCTCTTGACTCGAGAGACACGGGTGGTTGTAAGCGGACCCTGCTTCCCTCTGGCCCCTTGTCCTCGTGTCTTGGCTGCCCCTCTGGGGTCCCTCTGAGCGGGGCCGAGCAGAGGCGGCGAGCCGGGCTCCCTGCGGAAGCTGGGCCGCGGCGCCGGCAGAGGCCTGCTTGCTGTGTTCGTCTTCCTGCTTCCTGTCGCTCCCCGCGGGGGTTCCCGGCGCACACACCGCGGACCCTCTTCCTCTCGTGGCCTGTTGGTATTTTGCTTCTGAAAGCCTGTGGGCCGAAGCGGGAATGCCTGCAGCAGGTGCTCGTTCGGTCACTCTCCCTGCGTCGTCTAGGGATTCTCGGGGCACAGGGGGAGCTGCTGCGAGGGCTTCCACGCGTCCACGTGGGGCGGTGGCCCAGCACGTGATGCCTTGGGAGGCGTCCAGATGCAGATGCTTCCGACGTCAGCGTCTTGAACAAACCGAGACACACAGGACTTCAGCAGAAATGCTGGGGTATTTTCAGATCTAAAAGTAGCTCCCCGTGTGAGAGCATACAAACGAGAAGAGCAGACCCAGGGCAGCGGGGGCCACCACGACCCACGTCCGCAGCTCTCCCTGCACTCAGGCCTTGCGTCGTTCTCTTTTGACAGGGGAGCTCTTTGGAGAGGTGGGACGGGCTGTCCACGCCAGGAGCGGATGGGTGGCAGGGAGGAGCCTGGGACAGGTTCTCCCAGGGAGGCGGTCCCCCGGGGCCACGGAGACCATGGCTCAGGAGGGGCTGGGGTCCGGGACAGGCTCTGTGCAGAGCCGGGACAGTTTGGCCGGGACCCTACCTCGTGTCACTAGGTGTCACAGGTGTGGCAACGGGACAGGTGGCCCCTGCGGGTGCAGCGGGGGTGTGTTGGGATGGGCTTGGGCTGGGATCCTGTGTCTCCCTCCCTCCCGCTCCTGAGGGTTCAGCCCCAGCCCCCCAACAGCTAGAGGGCACGTCTGCACCAGAAGGCTCAGTAACCATCCCTCTGCTTACCCCTTGACCCCGGCAGATCAAAGACACGGTGACAGTGGACGCCGGGAGAGCCAACAAGGAGGCTGAACTCCTTCGAAAGCAGTGCAAGGCGCTGTGCCAGGAGCTGAAGGAAGCCCTCCAGGAGGCGGACGTGGCCAAGTGCCGGCGGGACTGGGCCCTCCAGGAGCGGGACAAGATCGTGGCCGAGCGGGACGGCATCCGGTACGGGGAAGCCCCGGCCGGCGCGGGCTCCGGCCTCCCCACGGCGCCCCGGGTCGGGGGGGGGTCGGGGTCACTTGCCGCGCGTCCGGGTCAGGTGGGCGCGACCTCGGTGCCCCCCGCCTTACCTGAACCTTGCTGCGTCACGTTCGACGTGCCCGAGACGTCTCTCCTTGCCGTGTCCGGGTCATTTCGACCTAGGTATCTGCGCTCACACCTGGTGTAGATGAGACCCTCCCGGGCCATGGAAGGGCACAGAGACCGTTCTCTTTCTTGGGGGCTTCTGATGACACGGACATATCGAGAGTGCCTTCTTTCAGTTGCTATCGTCATGTGGGCACCTGCTGTGTCCCAGGATCTTAGGTCCCTTGTACATGCAGACCCTGAGAGAGAAACCGCCTCCAGGGCTCCAAGGCGGGTCTGGTGCCCCCAGGCCCCCCCAGGCCCGGCAGTGCCCTGGGGGCCACGGGCAGCTTCGTCGGACAGGGCAGCGGGGGAGGGAGATAACGCGGATGGTGATTCCAGGGCCACGGCCAGAGCTGTGATGGGGGCATGCAGGGCCCTGGGGGCCAGGCGGGGAAGTTTCCCCGGAAAGCATGACCCTCGAGGTAGAACTTAGCCTGAGTGGAACTTCTCCAGGTGGAGTGGGGGGATGGGCATGGCCACAAATGAAGGCGTGCGGCGCGCCCGTGACGGGCGTGCTCGTGGACTTGGGAGTCCCAGGCGAGCGGCCGGGGGGCTCCCTGCGGGCAGGTCCTGGGGGCACGAAAGAGAAGCCCTGAGTGTGGTCTTGATCCTTGGCTGGGGGTGAGCCGCGAGGGGCTGTGGTGGTGCTTGTGGTGACTTGGTCATTGAGAGGTTCGGAAAGATCCCTGTGGTTGCTGGGAGGAGAGAGTATCTAGCAAGGCGGGTGAGGGTTCAGAGTGGAGGGGGCCATGGGGAGGTGGGGACCAGCCCGTACGGTGCCGTTCTGGAGGTGGCACAGAGCACACACCCCTGCTGCCTGGCCACCTGTCCCTACCTGCTCTGCGAACGGCTGAGGTGGCCCTGCGGTGCCAGGAGCCACCTGTCCTTTGGTGGGGGGGCGTCCGGGCTGCAGAGATGCGTGAGGCATGGGTCCTGTCCGAGTCGGGGCGCTCAGTCTAGTTGTGGGGTTGGGGGCAGCTCTGGAAAGGCCTGCATGTGGGTAGACGCAAGGCATGTGGTAGGTGCTGGCATCCAGGGGCTGCCCGGTGGGCTGGGGCTCAGGCGGCCGTTCCCCCGGGCACACTGAGGGTGGAGCAGTGGGGTGAGCACTGCGTCAGGACCCGTTGCCCAGTGACTACGGGGACGTATCTTCCCTGCCCCTCGGAGTCGGCCTGGGGGGCGCCACCTCTAGACTCTGCAGTGCTCGCTCAGCGCGTTTGGAGGCGAGGCGGGCACCTGGGCTGTTTGGGGGCTGGGGCGGCTGTCCACTGTAGGCCGCCCCCTGCCCCTCTCAGTGACCTCGGCCTCTGCCTGCTCTGCCAGGACGCTCTGTGACAACCTCAGGCGGGAGCGGGACCGGGCGGTGAGCGAGCTGGCCGAGGCTCTGCGCAGCCTGGACGACACGCGCAAGCAGAAGAATGACGTCAGCCGGGAGCTCAAGGAGCTCAAGTACGTGGGGTGGGCCCCTCTCCTGTCAGGGCAGGGCCTCCTCTGTCCATCTGTAGAATGGGTCTGAATGCCACGTGCATGTTGAGCCACTGAGAAATTCTTAGAGCCTCGCGGAAGAGGGCGAGCACGCGGAGGTGGGCAGGCCCTGCGCCCAGGCACGTAGGCAGGAAGGTCTCTGTGGCTCAGCAGTCCCCTCGGAGACAGGCGCGTGCGCACTGTGCAGTCACTCATTCATTCATCCCCTTCCTACCTCATTCGTTCACTGACTCCAAGGATTTACCAAGTGCCTGCTCTGGATGGGCCAGGCCTGTGGGAGGCACTGGGGAAGCCACCAAACCCCGGACCAGGTCTCGGCCCTGTGTCCTGTCTGCACACGGGAGGAGACAGAGCGCAGGCGGGTCGGACGGAGCGACAGCTGTGTGAAGGAGGTGCGGACATCACGGTGCGGTGTTTAGAAAGCCGTGACCCCTTGGCGGTCCGTTCTGCCTCTGCTGTTGGGGTGCCCGTTCAGAAGAGACTGGGCGTCAGCCTCGGCCCTGCACCCAGGCTTGTGCTTTGAGACCTGACCCTAAGCCGTGGACTGAAGAGACCAAGATGAGAGCTACAAAGGGAGATGGGCAGAACCCAGTAGCTGTCCCTGCAGGGTAGAAGCAGGGGCCCTCCGTTCTGAGAGGGTGCAGGGCGGTGAGGAGCGGGAGTGGGAGTGTGCGAGCCTCCCTTGCCCGCGCAGCGCCGCTCAGACTGACAGCCTCCCCGCCCTCCTCATTCAGTAACTCTGACACGAGCCAGCCAGCTTCATTTACTGGAGAAAAACCCGGAACTCTTGGGCTTGGGGGCTCTAAAGAAAATCTCGGGCTAAGAGGCAAAATGACACGCTCTCGCCAGGGACCCAGCTTGGGTCTAACAAGTGATGGAAGCACGGTAAGGTAAAGCTGGATCCTGGGGGCTTGAGCCCGGGGGGAAGCTGTGCATTTTCACGGAGCTGGACTTGCCCGGGACTTCTAAGAGTGGAATTCCACGTGTTTGTCGCGCGTCCCTGGATCTGCCCCTCCTCCTGGTTAGGCTATCTCGCCGGGGCTGCTGAGGAAGCCCCCGGTCTGCAGAGGCAGCAGACCTGCCCCCGGGGGCAGAGATGAGCAGGGGCAGCGAGCATTAAACACAGAGCTTCGGGCTGCCCGGGGCTGCTGGGAGCTGGGTCCCACGGAGGCGGCTTTGGGGCTCTGCCCTGAGGCTGACTAGCGTTCTGGAGCTGGCTGGTGAGAGCGCAGTCCAGGCAAAGGTGTGGGCCTGCGAGCGTGTCCACTTGAGCAGGAACCAGGAGGAGGTCATGAGCGTGCCCAGAGCCCAGCGGGGAGCGCCGATGAACTGACGCGGTCACCCGGGCACAGGTTTGAGGACAAAGAGTGTCAGGTGCTAGGGGATGGCACAGGTTTCGGAAGGTTTTTTCATCTCTTAACTGGGTCTTTCCGAGAGCTTAAGTTCATTATTTTGGTCAAGTCCAACTTACTGATTTTTAATTTGTAATGGATTTTGTGGTATCTAAGAGTCCTTAACCTTAGCCCTACATCTCGACGAATTTTTCCCTGTATTTTGCTTTTAAACGTGGTGCAGCATGTCCTTTTGCATTTCTGTCCGTGATACGCTTTGAGTTACTTTTTATGCGGGTCAGGGTGTCTGGGTTGGGGGTCAGTGTTTTCGCCCGGGGCTCCTGCCTCACTGCTTGAGTGCTGGCCTTTCTCGGCCCAAGTCCTTTCGTGTCTCCTGTCCTTCGCGGGGTGTTTCTGGACTCTTCGTTCTGTCCCAGTGATCTCTGGGTCTGTCCGCCTGGCAGTTCCACACAGTCTTGATTACTGGAGCTGTAGAAAAAGTCTTAAAAGTAGCGTGATTCCTCCCACTTAGTTTTTCATTTTTGAAGTTGTTTTGGCTCTCCTAGTTCCTTCCTTTTCCTTCCTTCTGCGTTTTCTAACAGTAGTCTTGTCTGTGTCCACGAAAAGTCTGGCTGGCATTTCCTGAGGAATTGCATTGAACCTCTGGGTAAATTTGGGATGAAGTTGGGTCATTTTTGAAAAACCCCTTTGAAAACCCACGATATCCAGGAAGTCCTGCCTGGCGAGCTGCTCCAGATTTACTGGGAAACTGGCATCAAATCCGAGAGCGAAAGGAACCCCGCTGAGCTTTCGTGGGGACCTTCGCCTCCCAGGGGACCATCGCGATGGCTGTCTCTGTTCCTAGGGAGCTGATGGAGTCCCAGTTGGAGAAGGAGGCCCGGTTCCGGCAGCTGATGGCCCACAGCTCCCATGACTCGGCCATCGACACAGATTCCATGGAGTGGGAGACGGAAGTTGTGGAATTTGAGAGGGAGACGGTGAGCTGCCTTCCTGTCTTTCCTTCCCCGCTCTCCCGGCTGGGACACTTGGCTGGGGGCGGGAGAGGAAGGCCCCTTGTGGGGTTCCCAGGTTCACGGCTGTCAGTTTGGGGCTGCAGCGTTTCTCCCTGGGGTGCATGCATCCTTTCCTTGCTGTCGCCCACGCCGGCTTCTGATGGCTTGGTCCCTGCGCTGTCTCCAGCGGTAGAGGCTGGCCCGGGGCATGGGAGGCAGAGGGCAGAGCAGAGGCCTTCTGCAGGGACGTGTGTCTGCAGTGGCCGAAGGGGCCGATGGCAGCTGCCCCTGGGCTCCATCCTGGGGACCGAGTGCCCGTCTGGCATGGTGGAGAGAGTGTCTTGAGGTTTAAGAGCAACACGTTTCTAATCACTGCTGTGTCAAGTGTGTGGTCACTGCTCTTTTGACAGGAGGATATTGACTTGAAAGCACTTGGGTTCGATATGGCAGAAGGTGTGAATGAGCCGTGTTTGCCTGGGGACTGTGGGATATTTGTCACTAAAGTGGACAAAGGAAGCATTGCTGACGGCCGCTTACGGTAAGAGTCGAGGAGGCCCAGGCTCTGGAGGGAAGGGGATCCCTCCGACCCCTTGCAAAGGACCCAGAGAGCCAGGTGGCAGTTAAATGAGTGCACCGTGGGGTCTGAGGGCCTCGCAGTGTGAGGCCTGCAGGCTCCGCTGCTAATGTTGGTCTAAAGGAGACCGTGGTTCACCGGCGCCTGTGAGTCTGAGCCTTCCTCAGGCCCCAGGTGGTGCCCTTCACTCCTCTGGTTGGGAAAGGGTTCTGGTGTGGTGTGTGCAAGAGTGTAGGGTAGGCATCACACGTCCATTCCATGAAAGAGTAACGATAATGAAGTACTATTTGCTAAGTACTGAGTTAAGCACTTTGTCTGTTCAGTTCATTCATTTTTAAAATCCTACGAGGTAGGTACTGAACTGCTCTTGACCCCATTTTACAGATGAGGACACTGAGATCTGAAGAAGGTAGGTCACACAGCTAGTAAGTGGTAGAGCCAGGATTTGCACCCAAGCAGTCTGGCTCCAGCCTCTGAGTGTAGCCATTTGACTGTCCTGTAGAGGAAATCTGTCTGAGCATGTGGGTGGGGCACCCGCTTCCCGGCCCTTGTCTCCCCGGACTGGGGCGGTGGGGCCTGCCCACTGGTCCCAGGCGCTGACCTGGCTGTGCCCTTCCTCAGGGTCAATGACTGGCTGCTGAGAATCAACGACGTGGACCTCATCAACAAGGACAAGAAGCAGGCCATCAAGGCCCTCCTGCACGGGGAGGGGGCCATCAACATGGTCGTGCGGCGGAGGAAGTCCCTGGGCGGGAAGGTGATCACGCCACTGCACATCAACCTGAGTGGACAGAAAGGTAGTGGGCCCGTAGAAGTGGGCAGGGCACCCCAGACAGCGGGCCCCCCTCCTTTGTACAGAGGGGAGGTGTGCATTTTCGGGTGTGTTCCAGAGGCACAGATGCTGCTGGAAGGCAGCGTGTGTGTTTCCCCGGCAGGGGGTCGCCTGGGTCCCAGGTCTTGCTGGTCTCTGGGGTGTTTGACCGGAGCAGATGTGACTGAGCCCCTGGGGGGGTCCGATCTGGCCTCGGGGCTGGGATGGACAGGTTGCCGTCCGCTAACATTCCCTTCATTAGTTCATCTCACAAAGACGAGGTGGGACGACGGGGACCAGCAGACCAGGGCCGAGGTTAACTGGAGACTGCCCGTGTCTGCCCTTTGTGGGTTTCGCAGACAGCGGCATCAGTCTGGAGAATGGCGTGTACGCGGCCGCTGTGGTGCCCGGAAGCCCGGCCGCCAGGGAGGGGTCCCTCGCCGTGGGAGACAGGATCGTGGCGGTAAGCCTCAGGGCCCGGGCCGTCTGGCCCACGTGGACGGTTAGGTGACATCTGGGAGGTTGAACACGAAGTAATGACCAGAGTATTCACGTTCGCCGTGTTCTCTAATGCGAACAAACGTTTTCTCGTAGTGCGTTTCTATTTATAGTAGCAAGTCAGGAAATACAGAGAAGGTTAGGAAGGAAATAAGCCTCCCTCCTATAGTTCCACGGTGCAGACAACCTTCATCAACATTTGAAATGTATTTCTCTGCAGCCTTTATTCTACACATGAATGTATATTTATGTCAGTTTTTTTTTTAAGGTATAGCTGTTTGACAGAGTGCGTGAGAGCGTGCACATGGGGGGCGGGGCAGAAGGAGAGAATCCCAGGCAGACTCCACGGAGTGCAGTCTTGATCTCACAACCCTGAGCTCACAACCTGGGCTGAAGCCGAGAGTCAGATGCTTAACCAGTTGAGCCCCCCGGTGTCCCAGTTTACACTGGCTTTAAAAAAGAAGGTATCTGTAGGTGATTAATGGATTACTATTTTTTGTATGTGCTTTTTAAAAAATCCTTTTTTATTAAACACTATATCCATTTATTTTTTAATTTCTTTTTTAATCACTGGAGTAAGACTTATATGTCAAAATAGTCAAGCGGTACAGAAATATATAAGGCGGTAGTCTCCTCTTTTCCTTTCGATCCTGCCCCTGGAGAAAAATCTCTTTCCCCAGTTGCAAGCTGAGCTCCCAGCCAGACCATGAGTGCTCATACGAATCTACATACACAGATAGAGTTTTCTGGGCTTTGTTTGCTTTTTAGGATATAATAGTGTGATCATCCTGCTGTTCCACACCATGGATAGCTTTTCATATTGACCCTCAGTATTTTTTTTTTTAAGATTTTATTTATATGACAGAGATCACAAGGAGGCAGAGAGGCAGGCAGAGAGAGGAGGAAGCAGGCTCTCCGCTGAGCAGGGAGCCCGATGCGGGCCTCGATCCCAGGACCCTGAGATGATGACCTGAGCCGAAGGCAGAGGCTTAACCCACGGAGCCACCCAGGCGCCCTGACCCTCAGTATTTTTATCCACCTCATGGTGTGCTGATGTTTGTCTGTAGTTGAAAGCGCGCCCCCTTGTGGACATACATATTGTCAGTTTCTGCCACTGCAGACAGCCCTGCCTTGGACTTGACCTGTGCGCACAGCCCTTTTGGGGACACTGAATGGCATCCCTGGTGACCAGACCCCCAGAATGCTATGAGATTATGGAGCCTAATTTAGTATTTCTGACTGACTCATTGAAATGGAAGTCACAAACTTTCCACCAGCGCGCGCACACACACACACACAAAATCCCGGTTGTACAGAAGGCACACGTGACAATGACTCTTGCTCTGGTTCTAGACTCCCCGTCTACCAGTTCCCACCCCAATGGCAATTAACAATTTATTCTGTTCCCCCCCACCCCCGAAATATTCAAAACATCTGTACCTCCTTCTCTTCTCTTTCCTTTTCCTTTCCTTCTTCCTTTTCTAACACCGGATGGGATCATAAGGTACTGAGCTGCGAACCTCCTTCTTGTTCCCCACAGCCTGCCCCAAAGGTTCATGCACTCCACATTGTTAGATCTGCCTCGGTCGCGACAGTAACTTACTGTTGCTTATTCTTCAGTGGCAGGACCTCCAGCTGTTTACCAGTTCTCTCAATGGACAGTCAGGACATCTTTGCTTTTACGAGCAGGGCTGCAGGGCCACGGCTGCATCCACCCACGGGGACCCACGGGAGGGTGCCACAGGGTGGATTCCCCAGGGGGCCTGGATTATGGGCTCTGTGCGGATCAGCATTTAACAGTCGACATGATCTTTCCCTGTGTGGTTAAAGAGATCGTGGCCTTTTCGATCCTACCTGCAGAGGGTGTAGGAGCTCATTGCTTCTCATCTTTGCCAGTGTTAAAGATTTCGGGGGGGATGCCAGATTTTGGAAGCAGTGTGGCCATTGTGAAAAAATTTTAAGATGTGGGAAAGTTGTAAAGAAAAAAACAACCAAATGAATCCATCACCCCAAAATAATCACTGCCTATTTATTTTTAAAGATTTTATTTATTTATTTGACAGAGAGGGATCATAAGCAGGCAGAGAGGCAGGCAGAGAGAGAGGAGGAAGCAGGCTCCCCGCCGAGCAGGGAGCCCGATGCGGCCTCGATCCCAGGACGCTGAGATCATGACCTGAGCCGAAGGCAGAGGCTTTAACCCACTGAGCCACCCAGGCACCCATATTTTTTTTAACTTTTGATTTTGAAATAGAGAAATAATTCGGTTATGACATTAAATAAATCATATTGAAAAATAGATACAGTGGCGATGGTAGTATGGGGAGGTCCTGTGTACGCTTCATGCAGTTTCCCGACGGTTACGTTTATGTGACTATAATATCCAGAGCAGGGGGCTCACAGTGGTGTTGTGCGTGTGTCACTCTGTGTCATTTTATTCCACGTTATGAGTAACCACAACAAAAAGTTAAGATACAGAGCTGTTCCACAAGCCCGACGATCTCCCCCGTGTCAGCCCCCGACGGGCACACCCGCAGGCCTGCTCTCCCTCCCCCTCCGTCACCCTTGGCAGCTAATTCGCTCTCCATCTGTGCAGTCCTGTCACCCCGAGAACAGAACACCTGAGTCGAACCGTACAGTGTGGGACCTTCGGAGACCAGCTGCTCCAGGTGATGCCGTGCGGTCCGTCAGGTGGTTGGGGTGCCGCCGGCGTGCTCTCGATGTCGGGCGGCACTCCGCGGGCTGCGTGCCTCCCGCTCTGACCATTCGCCGCGGCACACACCCTTGTTTGGAGGATCGGGACGTATCTGAGGGAAGAGTGGACAGAGGTTCAGGCCTAGGGGACGAGAGAATCTTTGTGAGTGGGCGTTCTACCATCTCATAGCACCTGACGCTTCACGGCTCACGAAGCCCTTCCGCACCGTGATCTCACTGTTCGTCTCCCGACGTGGGGGCAGACGTGTTCACCTTCCATCCGCGCGTGAGGGAGTTCCGACCTGTGGCAGGCCGCCGCGGGGCCTCGTGGCCCCAGGATGCTTGCTGCTCGGGTCCCCGTCGGACAGGCGCCTGCCCCGCGCGTGGTTTTAAGGCTGTGTGTTTTCTCTGCCTCCGAAGCCGCTTCACTGGGTTCTCAGGCCTTTCTGGGGAGGGGCTTTCTCTCCTTTGCCAACTCCAGATGTGGGCCCCTTCCAGAAGAACCAGGCCCACCGTCCAGGATGGGCCGGCAGAGACCCTGACCTGGTGGTGGGTCTGATGGGCTCTCTGTTTGGCCCTAGATCAATGGCATTGCACTGGACAACAAATCTCTGAATGAGTGTGAATCTCTGCTCCGTAGCTGCCAGGACTCCCTGACCCTCTCCCTCCTGAAGGTAAGACCCCCGCCCCCCAACACCGGCTCTGCTCTCCTCGGCTGTGGGGCCGCAAAGCCTCGGCTCCATGTACCTGAGCTGCCGCGTCGTGTCGCTGGGGGTCCCTGAAACAGAGGTTTTGGTTTACAAAGTGCAGGGCATGCATGACCCCTGCCTGGATCCCGGTTGAAGAACAAAAACAAGACGCGAAGGGCGTTTCGAGGACAGTGGTCTACGTCTGAATCTGAGCTGACTCGTCGGGTACACTGGGGTGTGCGGCGCGTCGCTGAGCCTCGCTGCCCCGCGGGGATGGCGCGTGGGCGGCGCCTGGTTCTGTGGGCTCACCCGCTGTCTCTCTCGCTGCGACCCCCATGCAGGTGTTCCCTCAGAGCTCGTCGTGGAGTGGCCAGAACATCTTTGAGAACATCAAGGACTCAGATAAGATGCTGAGCGTCCGAGCCCACGGCGCCGAGGCCCAGGCTCAGGGCAAACGGAGCTCGCTGCAGCACAATAACTCCACACAGACGGACATCTTCGACGCAGACAGGCTGGAGGACAGGAGGGAGCTGGGCCCCCCGGGAGGCAGCAGCTCCTTCCTGCACAAGCCGTTCCCCGGGGGACCCTTCCCCGTCTCCCCGCAGGCCTGTCCCAGCGCCTCTGACCGCAGCCTGAGCTCCTTCCGCTCGGACGCCTCTGCAGAGCGTGGCTACGGGCTGGTGGACGTGCGCAGCCGGCGACCCCTGCTGCCCTTCGAGATGGAGGGGGGCCCCTGCGGGCCCGCAGAAGCCCCCCTGGATAAGGCAGACCCCGAGGGCTCCAACAGCGGTGGCACCTGGCCCAAGGCCATGCTCGGCTCCACAGCTGGGCCCGAGAAGCTCTCTGTTTACAAGAAGCCAAAGCAAAGGAAGTCCATCTTCGACCCTAACACCTTCAAACGCCCCCAGACGCCTCCCAAAGTAGACTACCTGCTCCCTGGCCCTGGGTCTGCTCACTCCCCCCAGCCCTCCAAGAGGTTGGGGCCTCTGACTCCCCCAAAACCTCCCAGGAGGAGCGACTCCATTAAGTTCCAGCACAGACTGGAAACCAGTTCCGAGTCCGAAGCCACTCTGGTGGGCAGCTCCCCGTCCACCAGCCCCCCGAGCGCACTGCCCCCTGACATGGACCCCGGGGAACCCGCGCACACCTCACCCCCTCGCAAGGGCAGGGTCCGCATTGCTTCCAGCTACTACCCTGAAGGGGATGGGGACTCCTCCTACCTGCCTGCCAAGAAGTCCTGTGACGGAGACCTCACCTCCCAGAAGATGGACGAGCTGGGGCAGAAGCGCCGTCGCCCGAAGTCCGCTCCTAGCTATCGGCCCAAGCTGGCCCCCGTAGTGATTCCTGCTCAGTTCCTGGAGGTGGGGCTCAGCCTCGGGGTGGGGACCGGGCGAAGGTACGGGGAGGGGCCCTGAGCCGGGGTCCCCAGCCTCGTGCTCAGCCCTGGCTCCTTTGCCTTCGTCCTAAGCACCTACCCGAGGGAAAGGGGAGTGGGGTGGCTGGTGGACACCAGTGGGGAGGAGCCCTCCGTGGGAGGCTGGAAAGTGATGGGGGCGGTGTGCGTGTTAATGGCACGTGATGCCAGGACAGGAACATCTTCTTGGGTGTGGTGTCGGCTTTGCTTTCTCATCAAGAAGCTTTTGAACTTGAACAGCCAAAGCAAGTGGCCTGGACCTACCTGGAAGGGTCTGGGGAGCCAAGATAGCCCCTGCGACTCTGTCGGCTGGTAGCAGGAGGCAGCTGGCTTGTTTTTGGGGGGGTGCTGAAGTGGTTTCCAGATGGGAGGAGTCGCTGGGAGCAGGAGAACAGACCCATGCAGCTCCTCTGTGGACGAAGACCCTGGCCCAGCAAGGAGAGTCTCAGGGAGCGGTGACGCGCATGTGCCCGGTGCTCTCGCGCAGTCCGCCTCCTGCACCTAGCGTCTCTGCCCGAGAGAACGGTCTTTCTCTCTGGTTTTCTGTCTGTCCCAGCGCCTCCGACCGCAGCCTGAGCTCCTTCCGCTCGGACGCCTCTGCGGAGCGTGACTACGGGCTGGTGGTTTTCTGGTTTTCTGGAGTAGTTTCGGAGTAGTTTTCTGGTTTATGGGCTTTCTGGTTTTCTGCCGGAGTAGTTTTGAAGGAAGTTTTTCCCGTCCAGGTGCCTAAGGCGATGTGAATGAGCAGTGGCCTGTCCTGGCTGTCATGTCGTGTGTCCGAGTGGGGGAGCTGGTGCTCAGGGGACAGACCTGCAGACACCTGTGCGTGTTTCCGTTTCCGGCCACTGTCTCTTGTCTTGGGTCCCGCAGGAGCAGAAGTGCGTCCCGGCCAGTGGAGAACTCTGCCCAGAGCTCCAGGAATGGTCCCCGTACTCGCCGGGGCACTCCAGCCGGCACAGCAACCCCCCATTCTACCCCGGCAGGGCATCTGTGGGTGAGTCGTCGGGCCAGGGAGGAGGGTCCACGGTGAGCTCGCGGGGCTGCCCGCTCCTCATTTCAAGGTGCCGCTGTGTCCTCAGCCCAGAGGTCCAGAGAACTAGCAATGGCTGCCCTGTCTGGGATGTTCGGTGTTGTATCAGGGACGTTTCTTAGTTTTTCAGGGCACCTTTTTTCCCATGGCAGCCTGAGAAATAGGAAGGAGTGAAGCGAGTTCTCCCGTCTTACAGATGGAGAAAGCCAAGAGCTTGCGCAGGTCTGGGGCTGGCTGGGTGCTCTGGGGTGATTGTTCTCACCCAGCCCATTTCTAGGCACCGTGCCCCGGAGCATGACCCCGAGCACCACTGTGAGCTCCATCCTGAGGAACCCCATCTACACCGTGCGGAGCCACAGGGTCGGCCCTTGCAGCTCTCCGCCTGTGCCCAGAGAGGTCGGCCCCCAGGGGTTGCATCCCAGGTATGTGAAGTCACCCCACACCTCCCTGCACCCTGGCTGGCCAAGCCCATGGGCACATAAAGCCACTGGTGCTGAGAAGTGTCCTTGCCTAGCCGGGAGGGGCTGGTTAGAGCAGCGCTGGGGCCCCAGGAAGAGTGAGCACTGAGGATGCTCTCTTCATTCACCAGCATGGAGCTTGAAAAGGTATTTGAAGAGAGAGAGAGAGTGTGGTGGTAGCTGGTGTTTAAGTGGTCCCATGCCAGGCACTGTGCCGGGACCTTCATAAACTTCACCTCATTTAATCGCCATAGCAGCCTCGTGAGCTAGGGACTGTTGTTGTCTCTGTCTTACGGATGAGCAGACTGAGCCTTAGAAGGTGAACAGACTGGCTCAAGGTCACCCATTCATTCATTCAGTTTGGCAAGTTTTAATTGAGCACCTACTACATGGCATGGACTGTTCTAGTTCCAGAGTGGTACCAGGTGGTGCTGAGTTGCTCTGAAGACTGCAGAGCAGGGCGGCCAGCTAGGCTGACTTGGAAGGGGGTGGAGAGTAGACTGGGTGGAGGGGAGGACCCTGTGTGTGTGGGGGGGAGGGGGTTGCTACCGAAATCGGGAGGCTGAGAAGCAGCCAGCAGCTGCACGAGACCTGGGTGGAGTCCCCAGGAGGGAGGGAACAGTGCCCCGGAACAGTGTCCTGGGCCCCTGGGACAGAGTGGGGGGGGGCTTGCACGGGTACAGTGAGTCCGGAGGAGAGCGCAGGCTGTAGGGCACAGGTCCTGTAGGGCCTGTGGCCATGATGCGGAGTTTCGAGTTTTTTCTAGTCTAGGCTTTAGGCAGGGAAGGGACAGTCTCATTACACAACTAGGAAAGGACGTCGTTGGGTCTGATTGTAGGCCCGCCTGGGGTGGGAGAGGCCTGGCTCTCTGCCTTCCAGTGTCCTCGGCAGCTGTGCTGAGTGAGGTGTGCAGGCCCCCAGCCAAGGTCCTCGGTGCCCATCCAGCCGGGAGGAGAGGCTCCACTGCTCTGGGCCCAGACAGGGTTCCGAGCCTGTTTTTCCCGGTGGAAGCCCTTGCTCCCAGGGAGCCCAGTGCTGGTGCGGGCCTGCAGAAGGTATGCCTCCTCTACGGCACAGCAGGACCTTCCTCTGTGGGCAGGGCCCTCGTTGGCTGCTGCCTCTGAGCATGGCAGGCCACTCTTGCGCCTCATGGCAGGGGGCTTCTGTGGGCTCAGCGAGGCCGGCTGGGGCCCGCTGCTTGTTTCTCCCCAGTGGCCGTGTCCAGTCCCGTCCTGGTCTTCCTCCCCAGCACCTCCGCTGTCTGGTTTTCTTGCAGCGTCCAGCACCAGGGACGCCTGAGCCTGGACCTGAGCCACAGGCTTGGCAGCGACTACTCAGATGTGAGAACCTCCCACGGGTCCAACTCTCTGCCCTCCAGCGCCCGCCTTGGTAATGTGCCCCTCGAACCTCCTCACCGTCGCGGGCCGCTACCCTTGTTTCCCTCTCTGCCTCCGGGTGGCCTGGCCACTCGAGCCCTTCTCTGCTTCTGAGCCGGGGTTGGCCCCGCGCTGCACGGGGAGCCACATCCTTCGGCCTTCCGAGTCCCTTAGTCTTTTCCTGGTAGCCCGAGGCTGTTGCAGGGGGCCCCTGGGGCCACGGGCCTCGCTCCCTGTCCCTGAGCCTGTCGGTGATTCTGGGAGTTGGTTGTGCTGTTCACGCGTGGGAGACCAGAAGTTCCCCCGTAAAGACCCGCAGGTCAGGCTGTTTCCAGGCACGTGGCATGTTGGCCGGCAGCCCCTCTGTCCCTCGGGGGCTGGCGTGAGGTTCCCGGAGCCGTGCAGGCCCTCGCGGATCACTCGGATCCCTGGGTACTGAGTATTTGCTCTTCTGGACCGGTTCACACTTAGGCCCCCCCAGGGGGTAACTGGCAGGGCCTGGTTTGCATTTGTCATGACTCTGCTTCTCCCCTAACGACTGACGTGGTGGCCAGGGAGCGAGGATGCTTTTAATCACAGGCCTGAAGTTCTGTCTCCTCTTGGAACCGTAGGGTCTTCGAGCAACTTGCAGTTCAAGGCAGAGCGCATTAAAATCCCGTCAACACCGCGATACCCGCGGTCCGTGGTGGGCTCTGACAGAGGTGAGAACTTGAGCCCCCGACCTTGCCTGCCGGCTTGCGTTGGCCTCGCGGTGCCGCGTCGGGGCGCAGGGTATAACCTCCTCACCTCAGCGGTCTGTGCAGGCTGGGTGAGCCCGGCCTCCGGCCTGGGGACGCAGGGCTAGATAGAAAGGCCACACGGAGCCCAGCCCCTGAATTCAAGGCCATGCGGTGTGGGCGCAACGTGGAGCCACGTGCCCGGGTCGCGTCTCCCTCTTGGTCTGGGCCGTTGGGGAGCGGAGACGAGGACCGCAGAGCCCGAGTCCCTTTGCACCTCTGCCGACAGGTTCGCTGTCCCATTCGGAATGCAGCACGCCTCCGCAGTCCCCCCTGAACGTCGACACCTTGTCCTCGTGTGGCCAGTCCCAGACCTCAGCCTCCACGTTGTCCAGAATCGCCGTCAACCCCGCGGCCGTCGGGGAGCGCAGGAAGGACAGGTGAGCACTGCCAGGCACCTGTCCCATTGGCGCGGCAGCGGGAGGCGCATCCCTGTGGAGGGCCAGGGCTCGGGGGCGGGAGGGCGCTTGTTGGCAGAAACGGCGGGTGCCTCGGAGGGTTCCAGCGGAGTCGGCCCCAGGGCGGGGCCTCTCTGCTTCGGGCCACCTAGCGTTCTCTGGCGTGCTGCCTCCGCCCTTCACAAGGAAGCCCCGCGGGCGCATGGTGCCAGGAGGTGGGGTGCGCGTAGATGGCGAGGTGAGGAGCACGGCGGGCTCCTTCCACGGAGCGTCCACGGGAGGGGCTGAGCTGCAGCAGATGACGCCGGGGGCCACCTGGACGGGACGACGTGGTGGCACCATTCCCAGCTTCCCTGGCCCCTGATGGCGCACTTCCCACGTAATGAGTCATGAAATCCTCACAGTGACCCCGTGAGCTTCGTGCATCGTCCTCGTCCTCATCATCGTTGGTTCTCTTTTACAGATGAGGAAACTGAGGCCAGAAAGTGGGAGTGACCCGTCTGTGGTCACGTGGTTGGTGACTGGCCCACCTTCCTTAGAGTCAGGGCTCGTTCTTACTCTTTGTGCCTCCAGAACACAGCTGCATCACTTGTCCCCCTCATTCCCTAGCTTTTTATTGTGAAATAAAACATACCGGAAAAAATTGTATGTAAAGCGTAAAAGTATAGCTTAGCCGTTTATTGGTTCATTTTGAAATGCTGGCCAATCTGCTGAGCTTTCAGGTTGACTTGAGGCTGATGTCAGTCCAGAAGGTTGCACCCCGTCCTCTAAGAAGGGGGCCCCTCCCTCCGCCACGAGCTCTGCACCCCTCCCCCAGCACTGTTGTCTCCGAGTAGGATTTACCGGATCGGGTCTATAGTCATGAGGTCGTGTGTAGAATCGTAAGTCTTCAGGCGATCTGATTAAATGGGACTTGCTTTTATTTGACCACTTAGGAGGCACAGAACCACTCGAGTGCTCTCAGATCCAAAAGGCTGAGGGCCCTCGTCTCTGAGCCACGGAAGGAGCCCTGCAGGGGGGGCCCTGCGCTGGGAAAAGCATTTGACTTGTAAAATCTGACTTCGTGAGACCGAACAAGTACCCGGACGACCCGCAGCTCTTACCTGGACCCCGGCAGTGCCCCTGGGCCCGCAGGGAGGCAGGGGGCGTTCGTGGGGAGGCGTGTCAACCCCGCGATGCGCGGGGGGGCACGGCCTGCTCCGCGTCCGGCTCGGGTGCGTGGTGTCACTTCCCCCGGCTCAGGTCGCTGAGCAGCGAGACCTCCCGGCAGCGCCAGGGGCTTCCTCGGGAGCACAGGGGCCTGTCACCCGGCCTCGGTCGTTAACGTCTGCTGCGGTTAGCTAACCGCATCCCGCGTTGGCTGCCTGCGCCGCTCCGGGGACCGGAGAGCGTCCGCGTCCGGCCCTCCCGGTGCCTCTGCTCTAGTCGGGGGCGCGACAGCTGCTTCCCCCCGATTCTGCCCTTTGTCGTGTCGCTTCTCGTGAGGGGAGCTGGGAACGCAGAGGAGAGGAGGAAGGAGAAAAGTCACTTGTAATCCTTCAGCTGCTGTTCCCCTTTTGTGAAGCATGTGTGCGTGCAGTTTAAGGGCATGTTTATTATGTTCGTCTCCTGTGCACGCACACGTTCCCACTTCAGGGGGTTTGTGCTGCCGCGAGGTGTGCGCGTACGGGGAAGGCAGGTCCTCCGGGGACTGGGGAGTGAGGCCGGCCTCCAGTCCGCTCCCCGGAGGTGCCAGCGCCCCCGCTTCGGGAGGGCCCTTCACAGAAGCCTCTCGGCGTGAGTGGCCGCGCGCATTTGTACGGATTTATGCGGATGGGATTACGCCCACCTGCCGGCGCCCGCGCGTGTATCCTCCGCATCTCTCCGTGTTGGTAAATCCCGATCCGTATCGTTCCTAACGGCTTAGTCGGACGCTTTCGTGATTCGGATCCCTGCTGCTCTGTGAGAGACGTGGGTTTTGGAGGGGCTGCACAGGAGACGGACTTCGGGGGCAGGTGAGGAGCCCCAGCCTGGAACGAGGGCCGCGCGCACCTGCTGTGCCGCCTTCCGTCGCTGGCGGGGGCTGTGAGGTTGGGGCTGGGTCAGGGCGCCTGCAACTCCAGACTGCCTGGCACAGTGACCTGTGACGCGTCTGGAAGTCGCCGGCCAGGGACTGAAGCGTCTGAGTCCTGCAGACTGGCCCTGCAGTGGAGGGCACTGCCGCGGGGGCGAATTTGGGGAGGAATGAGATGAAGGGACGAGTCAAGAAGGATTTTGATCTCAGACTGTCAGAGGCCTGGGCCCGGAGTGGTGGTGTCCCAGCCCGAGGCCCGCTGACTTAAGAGACTGCTGTGCCTCCGGGTGGCAGGGGAGGGCTGGCTCCGGGGCCTGGCTGTCCGTCACCACGTGAGTCGGTCCCCACCCACGTGCTCTGGAGGGGAACCCAAGGACGTGGCTCTCCGGCTGGCTCCTCCCTTCACCGTCGGCTGTGATTTTATTCTGAGAGGACGGACGAGCTTAGGGGAACACGCAGCACAGTCCTCTGGGACGGCTCTGCATCCCCTGGCTGCCTTTCCGTCAGGTTCCAGGCGTCTGTCATCCTTTTCTGAGCATCCCTTTCTTTTTTCTAACTTTTCGCACCTTCCACATGTCTCCACCACCACAGATCCCTCCTGAGACTGCCCGTGGCCCCCAGGCCCAGGTTCTCCTCCCTGAGGAGTCTGAGGTTGGCCTGCCAGGAGGCCCCTGCCCGAGCCCCCTCGTGCCCTTGGCACGGCAGATGGCTTCCCGGCGCCCCCCTGCCTCCCCGGGCCAGCAAGTGCATGGTCCCCACCTTGCTCCCAGCCTCCCCACTCCCTTTCTAACGGCTCGGGTTTGCAGCAGCTTCATTTCCATGGTCATTGTACATCACTTTGTACACTGGTAAATATAAAACCTGATACTTCATCGTGTTTCTCCCGGGTGACTGTCATCCCAGGGGCCCCTTCTCTTCCTTCTGGGGCGTCTGGAGAGCCCAGCAGGGATTGTTCATTGCACACTTTGTCGCAGCAACTTTTCTTACGTTAGGAAACTCTTTGTGCTTTTTCTCTGCCTGTGTCAGTGTTTATAGTTCACGGGGCTCATTCTGTGCATCTTTGGGACTGGGTGCTTCTGGGGCCATTGGGCGGGGGGCCCTGTTTGTATCGCATGAGGTTGTGGGACCGTGTTTCACTGCCATACAGAGGCGGGGTCATCGCGTTCCCATCCGGCTGCGTCATCGTAGGAGCATCCTTTGCTGCGTAGCTGATTGCGTGCCTGACTGCAGATCTGCCCAGACCTTTCCCTGTGTCCCAGTCCCGGCAACTGTTGCTCTCTTCCAAGGCCCTATGCGGAGGAGCCACGTCACGTGAAGCTGCAGAAGGGCTCGGAGCCGCTGGGCATCTCCATCGTGAGTGGAGAGAAGGGCGGGGTCTACGTCTCCAAGGTGACGGGGGGGAGCATCGCTCACCAGGCTGGCCTGGAGTATGGGGATCAGCTACTCGAGGTAAGCGAGCGCCGCGTTCTTCTCTCCGTCCTCTCCTCCCTCCCTGGGAAGGGCTGTGCTCCCCCGGTGCCCCGCCCCCGCCACGTCACTGAGCGTGCTCCGGGTGTTCCCTAGTTCAATGGCATAAACCTGCGGAGTGCCACGGAGCAGCAGGCCCGGCTCATCATTGGGCAGCAGTGCGATACGGTCACCATCCTGGCCCAGTACAACCCACATATGCACCAGCTCAGCAGCCATTCTCGGTCCAGGTGAGGGCCTGGGCCTCCCACGGGGCCCGTCCAGGCTCGGGGCGGAGAGTGGGCCCCGGCTGGCTGTTCTGGCCATTCAGCTGCTGTAAGATGAGAGTCAGCCAGCCCCAGATTTTGCAAAAAGAACGAGAGGAGGAGGAGGAGGTGGAGCAGGCTGCCTGAGGTGTAGGGTGTGGAAGCACGTGGGTGTGGAAGCTCAGCGAGGGCTGGACGGCGTGCACGCACGGAGGGACAGGGGCAGGGCATTTGTGGGCCCCTGGCCCACACCTGCAAAGAGCATCCCCAGGTTGAGGGCAGACAGATCCTACAGGCGAGACGACCTGAGTCCCAGCTCCCGAGACATCTCCTCTTCTCAGGGCTCCGAGCCCCGTGACCCAGTGCCTGCTCCCAGCCCAGCCCAGGTTGGCCAGAGAGGGGGGCTGCGGACGGCCGGGGACCGTGTGCTGCCCCTTACTCCTCCTGCCCTCCGTCCCCAGCTCCCACCTGGACCCCGCCAGCACCCACTCGACGCTCCAGGGCAGCAGTGCCGCCCCCCCGGAGCACCCCTCTGTCGTCGACCCGCTGATGGAGCAGGATGAGGGCCCTGGCACCCCCCCGGCCAAGCAGTGCACCCCCAGTTCCAGGTCAGCAAACGTGTGCTGTGAGCCTTCCGCCGGCGCGCCCTGGCCCAGGGTGGGGGGCAGGCGGTCGTGGTCGTGGCCTGAGCACACCCTGCTGGCGTCCCCCGGGGCCGCAGACCGTGTAGCGGGCTGTCAGGATCTGGGGTGGGAAGCTTGCCTTTCCTTTCCTTTCCTCTCACCCTCCTGCCTTTTCTCACTTTCTTGTTTTTTCTTTTTTCACCTTGACTTGTTCTTAGCTCGGCCTCCCTTCCTTTCCTCCTTCTCCCAGCCGCTCGCTGTCTGACTCTGCCTTTAGACAGAATGCCACAGTCCCCTCCCGCCCCCAGGGGGCCCTGGGGTTAGAGGGGGGACAGGCCAGTGTCCAGGCACATGCAGCGCCTGCTGCGAGGGCCGGTGCAGGCCACCCCGGAGCCGTGAGCGAGTGTGGCAGGGAGCAGAGCCGGTTGAGTCAACACGTTCGGGGTGAGCAGGGGTGAGCCGTGCACACGGGGGTGGGGGTGGACAGAGAGGTCAGGAGGAGGCAGGACGCGGCTAGGAGCCGGAGGGAAGATGGGGAGAGGGCCACACGGGCCACGTAGCCGTCGTTCCGTAGTCCCGGACAAAGCCGTTCCTCGACCAAGCCCTCGCCTCCCTCAGAACACGACCCGCTCTGCGCTCTCTGCCCTGGATTCGTCACGTTGGGCCTTGGCTGCGGTCACCACAGCTCGTGTGTCCCCAGGTCCCCGTCGCTGTCCTGTTTCCTCCCCGCCCTGTGCTCGCCAGTGTCGCCCTCACTGCACTGAGTTCCTTGATGGCTCGGGGCCCCTCTTGGGGGCGTCGCACGGTCCCCGGGCCAAGAAGCTGCTCCGTACACATTGCCAAGTGGTGTGTTGTGCCCCGGGCTGGGAGGCCGGCTCTGACTTTTCTTAGGCAGAACTAGGGCAGGAGGACAGGTGCAGGCCAGGTGGGGGGAGAGCAGCCCGTGGCCCTCGGTGGACCGCGGGGCCAGAAAGCGGCCCTGATTTCCATTCGGTCCCTGGCGGGCCGTCTCAACCAGGGCCATGTTTTCACCTCTGCAAACCTCAGCTTCCAGCCTGTACCCTCGGCCGCTAGAACCAGGACCTGGAAGGGACGGCCGGAGACCTCACGGAGTAAGCGGCCAGCTGCCGCGGCATCAGCCACTGCGTCCTCTGGCACGCCCTGCTCTCCCGGGTGTGATCGAGGGACTTTCTTTTCCTTCCCCAAAGGATGGTGGGAGATGCCAACAGGAAGACCCCAGAGCCGCGAGTTGTCTTCATCAAAAAGCCCCAGCTGGAGCTCGGGGTCCATTTATGCGGAGGGAACCTGCACGGGGTGTTCGTGGCAGAGCTGGAAGACGACAGTCCTGCCAAGGGTCCCGAGGGCCTGGTGCCCGGGGATCTCGTCCTGGAGGTGAGTCGCGAGCAGCGGAGCAGCAGGCCGCGGCCTCTCCGCCAGCCCCTCTGGCTTCCTGCACCCGCCGTGGCGCGCGTGGCAGAGCACGGCCTCTTGCCTGGCGCCCCCTGCTGGTGCCAAAGCTGCCGGGACCCTCGGGGCGCCTCACAGGGCCCTCGGGGCGCGTCGCAGGGCCCTGGTGTCCCGAGGGACTCGGGAGGCAGCGTGGTGCTCTGCCGCGTCAGCCGTGGGACCGGGGTCTGATGGCACGTCCCCTTCCTCTCCCTGGGTCTCCATCTGACGGGGGAGGGGCGGCGGGGATGTTTCGTAGGAATCCAGAGATTCAGAGACACAGGGAGCAGAAGCAAGATGAAGTGCTGTGCTTTTATAGCCGTGACAGGCTGGGGGGCGAGCCCAGGGTTTTCCTTGGGAGAAGCTGTTGAGGGCAGAGCAGACCCTGGCGGAGGACTCAGTCTTACCTGCAGAGGCAAGGGGGGTGGAGTCCCAGTGTCGGGGATCTGAAGTCTCTGCCTCGTCCCCCCACCGCCCGCTCACGGGGGCCCAAGCCGCCCGGGCTTCTGCCCTCTTAACCTGGTCCCCTGCCGGCGGCAGTACGGCAGCCTGGATGCGCGCAACAAGACGGTGGAGGAGGTCTACGTGGAGATGCTGAAGCCCAAGGACGGCGTCCGTCTCAAGGTGCAGTACCGCCCTGAGGAGTTCACCAAGGTCAAGGGCCTGCCTGGCGACAGCTTCTATATCAGGTACCCGGGCCCAGGGGTTCCAGGGATTCGGGGCCAGGGGAGGGGCCTCCGGAGGAGACTGGTCCTGGTGAGTGTCTCTGAGCACAAAGGGCGGGACTGTGGTCCTTGTTGCTTGGGCCCCAAACCACGTGCTCACGGCTCGTGACTTAGACGCCTGTGACTTAGGGAAACTTCACTTAAGGGCTCGCAGGGCTCCATCTGTAGGGTTTGGGGCCTGGGATATTTTGAGGCTGCAGAGCCCCGTTTTCCTGTCCACTGCACTCCTCTCCTGGTCTCCCCCGGCCCCGTCAGCAGATCTGTCCGCAGTGTGTCTGAGTGTCAAGGCATGCGCGTGCCCCAAGTACGGTACGACTCGTGTGCAGGCGGGCACAGGCAGCAGGTGTTTTCTGGAAGGGGCTCTAGCTTCCTCCACATTCCCTGAACTCTGAGGCCGTGGAAAGGAGAAAGCACCGATCAGCTGTGTACCGTGGGATGTGGGGTCTGTCTCTAGGACAGCCTTCTTGGTGGAAGATGACGTATTTCCATTCTGGGGAGTTAGCCTCCAGTAGGAACCGCTGACCTTGACTTGGCTTCGGGGTGGGAAGGCCTATTTGGAAGATGGGATGCAGTTTCGGTCCTTGGCAAGACATTCTGTATCTGATGGACGTGGGCAGCCCTCGGCCCAGGGAGCCCCCAGTCTCGGTGGGGGGGCAAGACAGTGTGGTTCTGTTACAGAACGCCAGGGATTCCCTGCTCGGGGAATTGCCCCAGCATCGGGAGAGGTGGGTCCTGATCGTGGTCTGGGGAAAGCTCAGAGCAGGAGAGCCGTCCCAGGAGACCGGCTGCCCAAGCGTGTGGCTGGTGGGTCTTCCGGCCGCCGGTAGCCCGCTCCTGACCCCGTTCCCTCTGTCCCCGGGCCAGGGCCCTGTATGACCGACTGGCGGATGGGGAGCACGAGCTGAGCTTTAAGAGAGACGACATTCTCTACGTAGAGGACACCTTGCCGCAGGGCACGTTCGGGTCCTGGATGGCCTGGCAGCTGGACGAAAATGCCCAGAAGATCCGGCGCGGCCAGATCCCCAGCAAATACGTGTAAGCGTTTGCGTCTGGGCTTGGAGGGGCGGCGCCTACCCCTGGAGCTGTCCCCCGGGATCGGGACTCAGTCGGCCCTGCACCCTGGCTTCTGGTCTGTACGTTTTGCCCAAATGGCTTGTCTTGAAAGCTGCTCGTACACCTGATGGTGTACGTAAGTCAGTGTTATACAGAAGACCCGTGACAACTTAGGAAGCATAACCTTTTTATTTTTAACGGATCTAGTGAGCTAGATTCCTGGGCCATGCAGTCTACCCAGAGTGTCCGACTCAGTGGCTCTCAGTGTACTACTCACAGCCGTGTGCCCCCGTCCCCCGGGGCACTTCGGAGCTTTCTCGTCGGCTCAGGGGCAGCCCTGCACACACCAGCTACCCGACCTGTCCTGTCTCCTCCCCCACCCGAGGCAGCTGTGACTCTGCTTTCTGTCCCTGTAGATTTCCCTCTTCTAGACTTGCACGTGAACGTGACTTTCTGTGTCTGCTTTCTGGGGCTTTGTGTAGCGTTTTCAAGGTCCTGCTGTGTCGTGGTGTGCATCCGTGTTTCATTCCTTTTTGTGGCTGGAAGCCTCACTTGTCCCGTCACCAAGTGGGGGCTGTCCTCGTACTTCTTTGACTCTCACCTGAGGGTAGAAACTGGCCTGCTCTGCGAGCGCCCCCCGGCGCTGGTGCGTGGGTTGCCCCCATGGCCGTGGCACCGGAGGGGTCCTCATTGGCGTGGGTGGGTGGCGTCCACGAGAGACCTGCCGCAGGGCGCTGGAGGAGCCTGGGGTCCCAGCTGTCCCCCTCCGCACGGGCAGGGGTCGCCAGGTGGGCGGGAGGCGGTCATGAGGCCCTTCCCAGCATCTCCATTCCCTGTGCCCACAGGATGGACCAAGAATTCTCCAGGAGACTCAGCATGTCTGAGGTCAAAGATGACAACAACGCCGCAAAGACGCTGTCAGCGGCTGCACGCAGATCCTTCTTTCGAAGGAAACATAAGCACAAACGCAGCGGGTCCAAAGATGGGAAAGACCTCCTTGCCTTGGACACCTTTTCCAACGACACCATTCCACTCTTTGAAGGCAAGTGTTGCTCTCACTTTTCCAGCAGGCTCTCGGAGCTCGGCTTGCCGTGACCACGGAAGCCACACAGCAATGACTCAGACAAGATAGAGGTTCACCTGCTTTTGCACAGCAGTCCGAGTCGTGGTGGAGGTACCGCTGTCCTCAGGGTCTGCCCTCTGTAGGCCGTGGCTTCCACGGTCAGCAGGTTCCGGTGCAGCGCCAGCCACCACATCCGGACTCAGGCAGCAGGAAGGAGGATGCGGCAAACGTGTGTCGCAGCTGAGTGCGTCTCCTTACACTGCTTCCCTGGAAGCCCCACCCTGCGACTGCGACTCACAGCTCCCTGGCCGCTTGTATCGGCGAGAGAGCCCGGAGCGCGGGGTTTCAGCTGGCCCCGTGCCGCCCGCAGCAACGTCGGTTCCGATAGTAGGGAAGCAAGGAAGGGGGGGCATGGGGGGGGGCAGAAGCAGTCTGTGCTCAGTGCATTGCTTCTGGTTTCTTTCAGGGTTACTGTGGGCTCTATGGTGGTGACCGAGAGCCACCAGTCTCTGCAGATCTTCGGCCTTTTCTGGCTTCCTTCCTGTGTCAATGAACGATTCTTAACAAGATCTTCCCTGGCCAGGCACTGCACCAGGGCAGTGCTGCAGACTAGGGAGTGTCAGGCCTCCCCTGGCAGATCGTCCTTACGGAAAGTGTGCTTTTGGCCAGGAAAGCAGGAGGCTCTTTGTGGCCGCTGCTCACGGGATCCTGGTGTGTGGCCATGTTCTAGAATGTTGCCCCCACCGGGCCGGCCGGCTTCGAAGCTGGCCACGAGCAGCAGGGCGCAGGACACCTTATTTCTTCCTTCCCTGCTCCCTTTTTTATCTTTCAAATGAAGGCCTTAGGCACTGGGCATTGAGTGAATCCCACCTTGTTCGTGGCCGTTGCCACTGTGTTGGATGGGATGGCAAACCCCAGCCGGTGGGCCCCATCTGTGTCTACATGGCCTGAAGCTGGGAATGGATGTTGACGTGTTTAAATGTAGTAACAAAGACTGTCTTACGGCTCGAACACCTTCTGGCAATAACAGTTGCTTCATTTTGCTGTTTTTTTCTTCCTGCAAAAAAAAAAAAAAAAGCTGTTAGGATTTTCAGAGGGATTGCGTTGAATCTCTAGACTGATTCGGGTAGTATGGACATTTTTGCAATACTGAGTCTTCCAGTCCACGGGCCCAGGATGTCTTTCCATGTATTTGCATCTTTCATTTCTTTTTGCAGTATTTTGTAGTTTTTGGTTTGCAAGTCTTTCACGTCCTTGTTTAGGCGTCTTCCTAAGTGTTTTATCCTTAGCGATGTTATAGTAGGTGGGTTTGTTTTTTTCTTTTCTTATTCAGAGTGGACATTGTTGTGTATAGGAGTGCAACTGATGTTTGCATGTTGATTTTGTATTCTAAAACTTGCTGCAATCGTTAGTTCTAACAGACTGTGTGTGTGTGTGTGCGTGTGTGTGTGTGTTTTCTACACTGAGATCATGTCATCTGCGAATAGATCATTTTACTGCTTGTTTTCCAGTGTGGATGACTTCTTTCTTTCTCTCATCTAATCGCCCTGGCTGGGATTTCCAGGACTGTGTTGGGTAGTCACGGCAAGTGTGGGCATCCTTGCCTTTGTTTCTGATCTTGGAGGGAGAGCATCCTGTGTTTTGCCTTTGAATGGAATGTTAGCTACAGGCTTTTCATACATGGCTTTTGTTATGTTCAAGTAGTTTCCTTCTGTTCTTACTTTGTTGAGTGTTTTTATCATGAAAGGGTATTTAATTTTGTCAAATGCTTTTTCTGTGTCTGTTGAGATGGTCATTGGTGTTTGTCCTTCGTTTTAACGTGGTGTAAGACATTGATTGATTTTTGCATGTTTAGAACCATCCTTGTATTCCAGGTACCAGTCCCACTTGGTCATGGCTTACAATCCTTTTCATGGGTTGCTGCGTTCAGTTTTCTGGTATTTTGTTGAGGATTTTTGCATCTTTGTCCATCAGGGATATTCATATGTGTGCTGTTGTCTTATGATGTCTTGGGAGGAGTTGGAAGTGCCCCCTCCCCTTCAAGTTTTGGAGGAGCTTCAAGAGGACCAGGATTAGTTTTTTTTTTTTAAGCGTTGGGTGGAATTCTCTGGTGAAGAAGCCATCTTGTCCTGGGCTTTTTCTCGTGAGGAACTGTTTGTATCACTCACTGTCTCCTTACTTGGGATAGCTCTGTTCAGGTTTTTTTTTTAATTTCTTCATAATGTAGTCACAATACATTCGATGTTTCTAGGAGTTTATTATTTATTATTATTAATCAGGTTGTCCAATTTCTTTACATAGAATTGTTTGAGGTAATTCTCTGTAAACCTTTTCATGTCTGTGGAATCGGTTATCATGTCCCTTTTTTCTTATTTCAGTGATTTAAGTTTTCTCTCCATTTTTCTTCATTACTCTAGCTAAGAGTTTGTTAGTTTTGTTTATCTTTTCAAAAACCGAACTCTTGATTTCATTGATTTTCTCATTGATCTTTTTGGATTGTTTTTCTATTCTCTATTTATCTCTGCTCTTTATTACTCCCTTCCTTCTGCTAATTTGGGGTTTAGTTTGTTCTGTTTTCCCCCTCATTCCTCCAAGTGTAAAGTTGGGTCGTTGATCTCACCTTTCTCAGTGTCCGCACTGACCCCTGCACACTTCCCTCCTGGTACTGCTTTTGCTGCATCCCGTAAGGGTCCGTGTGCCGTGCTTTTGTCGTCCTTTGTCTCCAGAACTTTTCTGAACCGCCCTCTGCTTTTTTCCTTCCGAGCCCTTGGTTGTTCCAGAGTGAGGTGTTTGATTTCCACATGGATGTCTATTTCCTGTTTTCCTTTTGTTGTGGTATTCTAATTTCCTTCCACTCTGGTCAGAAGAGGTTCTTTGTATGGCTTCAATCTTCCTTCGTTTATTTTGTGGCTTAACAGGTGCTCTGTCCTGGAGGTGGTCTGTCCTGGAGGTGGTCTGTCCTGGAGGATGCTCCATGTGCACTTGAGAAGAATATGTCCTTGCCGTTGCTGGGGGGTGCTGGGTGCACACCTGTGAGGCCCATTTGGTCCATAGTATTTGTGGTTCAGCTGCTCTGTCCTTATTTTCTCTCTGGTTGTTTTATCTGTAACGGAAGTGGGGCACTGAAGTCCCTACGAGTATTAAGTACCCCGTTTCTCCCTTCAGTTCTCTCAGTGTCTGCCTCCCATGTTTGGGAGCTCTGGTGTGAGGTGCATGTGTGTTTGTAATTGTTGGATCTTTCCGGAGAACGGACACTTTTGTCATCATGTAATGTCCTTCTCTGTCTCTTGTGACAGCTTCTCCCTTAAAATCTGTTTGGCCTGCTGTAACTGTGGCCACCCTGTTCTCATAAGATTCCTAATTGCACGAAATTATCTTTGTTCTTTCACTTTTATTAGCCCGTGTGTGTCCTTAGATCTAAAGTGAGTCTCTCCTGGACGGCATGTAGCCGGATCTTGTTCATTCATCCATTTAGCCAGTCCATTCACTTTTAAAGTAATGACTGATACGGGAGGACTTACTGTTGCCCCCGGAATTGTTGTCTGTACGTCTTGTAGCTTTTTTGTCCATCTTGCTTCCCTTGCCGCCGTCTGTTGTGCTGTGCTGTTTTGGTTTTGGGTGTTGGTTTTTGTCTTTGTTTTTTTGTAGTGACAGGTTTTAAGTCCCTTCTCATGCCCCTTTGTGTATATTTCATGGGTATTTTCTTTTTGGTTACTGTGCAGTTACATAAAGCATCTTAAAGTTATAACAATCCATTTTATTTTATTATTTTCTTTCAAGGAAGCTCCATGCTCTGCGTGGTCCCTGTGCTGGAGCCTAATACGGGGCTTGAACTCATGACCCTAAAGTCAAGACCTGAGCTGAGATCCAGGGTCAGACACTTAACCAACCGAACCACCCAGGCACCGCTGTAACAATCCATTTCAAACTGATAACAACTGAATTTCAGTCTCCTGTAAAAACTCCATGTTACACCTCTGTGTCCGCTCCCCTTGACGTTGATGATGACAGCTGTTACCTCTCTTTCTATCAGTGTATATAGTAGCATAGATTTATAATTACTTTTGTGCTGTTCTTTTAAATATCTACACCAGATTTAAAAGTGGTTTACATACCTCCGTTACATTACTTCCAGATTCTCTATTTATATTTACACTTACCCTGCCCAGGAAGTTTTATATTTTTGCTGGTTGGATTTAATGGCTGGTGAGATGCTCCGTAGCTCTCTAATCCTGTAACTGTGAGGACTTGCAACGAAGCAGATTGTTCGGGGGGAACAGGAGTCTTCTCAGGTGGCGTCCCCCCGCGTGGGGTATTACAGTCGTTGGGGGACAGTGTGATTCTTGCTCAGTTGGGTTGAAGGCATGGTGACCTCGTGTCCATACAGAGGGAAATAGACAAACAGATGCAGGGCACTCGTGCGGGGGAGGCTCGGAAGGAACCCAGGGGAGCAGGGGTGCCTTCCAGAAACAGGACACGAGTGGAGGCGGAGGGCAGGACATTGACGTTATTACGTCATTTTGTTGGACACATAGAGCAGATTCTGTAGTCCTTTCGGAGTACGTGAAAATCACCCCGTGAGAATAACAAATGTCTGGAGGGATATCGTGCCAGCTCCTGGTAGTGGCGGTGAGGAGGCTGCTGGGACCAGGCTGCATTGGAGAAGAGGTGTCAGAGAGGCTGTTTGGCTTTCCCTGGAATGTTCTGATTTTTAAAAGACGGGATGTGTTTGTCTCCTCCTGGAGACAGTCCTTCGCCCTGAGACTCCTCAGAGGCTTTCGTCAGAAATGCGCAGGCGTCTGGATGGTAGACGTGGCTCCCAGAGCCCCCCCTGCCGAGCGGAACAGTTCACTGGGCACCAGGCTGACAGATGCCGTGTGGAAAGCCACGGAGGTGTACGTGGATGATCGTCAGCCCTTTAATAAAAGCACACGTGTGTAGGTGTGGGTGAGGGAGGGAGAGACCACGTTCACTTCCACCTCAGTTCTGCCCACGGCCTTGGTCCAAATGGAGCTCAGGCGGCACCTGGCCCCCTGTGCGTGCTCACCCATGGCCCTGTCCCCAGTCAGGCCTTGGCCTTCAGCTGCGTGCAGGCCTTCTGGGCCGAGCCTCCCCTTGACCCTTCCCCAGAGGCCACCCCAGCCCACCCTGCCCTCAGCCCACCGTCCTGCCAGGCTTGGCCAGGGCCGCGGCTCCCGTTGCGGCCCTCCTGGGCCTCCCGCTGGTCTCTTCACCCCCGGGCCCAGCACGTACTCCTTGAAGCCGGGCTGCTCCCTGGGGCCTCTTGCTCTGTCTCCTGGACCTGTTGAGATGTGTGGTCACTGGGCTTTTCACGAGTTGCTGACTTGTGACACTGGTGAGACTGTTCTGTTTTCTTCCCAAAGTGTCTCTGAGGTACCAGCCTGGGGACTGATACGGGGAGATGCTGGTGTCTGGCTGTCTCTTTTGGCCAGGACTTTTTTATTCACTCGGGCAAGGGAGGGTGTCCTACACACGACATCGCTGAAGCTGTTAGTTTGCCTCCTGTAACCCAGACCAGATCCCAGCAGCTGAAGTGTGATTTCTCTGCCCCGTCCAAGTCCCGGCTGGTCTGCGGCCCCAGGAAGGCAGCTCTGTCCGGGGATTGTGCAGGGACTCGGGTCCCGTCGGTCCTGCAGCTCTGCATTCTTCTCCGGGTCGTCCTCATCAGCAGGTCAGGGCTGGCCGAGCAGCCCCGGTCTTGTCCTTTTTAGCCCCGGGGCGGGGAGTGCGGAGGTGGGAGCTTCACCTCCGCTCACTGGGCTGCTGCGGAAGTTCAGAGGCAACCAAGACACTCCAGCGGCCCCCGGAGAGTTGGGAGAACAGTTTATTACGCCGGCGGCCCAGCGGAATAGTTTCACAAAGGCTGAGCACCTAGTTGCAATTAGGGAGGGCATTTATAGGCAAACTCGGAATTTTTCACAAGGTCTCACCACTGATCAGCTCCAGGGCCCTGCAGCAGGTCTTTGTCTATGCGGGAGTGACTTGGCAGGAGAGGGCCAAGTTGTCCTTGGGAGCTCCTCATCTCAGTGAGCGGCCATTTGGGGGCTTTTTCTGCCTCATGTCCCCCCTCTTGATGATCGACAGGGATACCCCTAGAGATCATCACTTACATCAAAGGGGCTGATCCCCGGAGGGCGAGGATACGAGCGGTCGTGCACTGCGAGACAGTTTCCCTAATAGAGCGAACGAGGCTGGTGAGGATACAAGGCCCCAGAGTCATCAGGAGAAACAGGGACAGGAGGGGGCCCGCAAGAGGAAGTAACCAGGATGTCCGTGTCTGGGGGTCGAAACCCCATGTAGCAAGCTCTTCTCGACGCCGCCGAATGCGATCTCGGAGCTCTTGTACCTTGGCAGCGACGATTCCGGACTGGTTGATGTAGTAACAACATTCTTCCTGTAGCAAGAAGAAGGTTCCCCCCTTTTCGGCAGTGAGGAGAGATCTAGGGCCGTCGATGTTGCAGAGTAACTGCAGCCAAACGGGTGAGCTGCATTTGCAAGGATGTCAAGGAGTCCGCGATGCGTTCCACATCGTTGCTGAGCTCTTGTGAAAGCTTCTAATAGTAGTTAATGGAAGCTCTGTGTCCCGATGCCCCAGCGGCAACTCCGGCAAGTATTCCGGCTCCTAATAGGAGGGAGAGTACTGCGGCATGACGACCTCATATGCCGGGAGTCACTCGGGACTGGAACTGTAGGTCTGAGTGAAGTGAAACAGAGAAAACAAGTACACAGTCAGAAGTAAATTCGTTAACATTGTGACATCTGAAGATGTCCTCACGGGAGAGAAGGAAAACCCCTGGGGGTGTAGGTTGTCAGCTTCTGCTTTGTCTTCAGCTAGCCTCTGTTCCCTCATTATTTCCCCCGAACAGTTTTGACCCTTAAATCTTTAAGGCTGTTGAAGGTGGAAGGTCTCATCTTCTGTAGCTTCTTCCGGCTGAATGGGGGCGGAGAGCTGTTCCTACCTGTGGGTCAGTATTGGTCAGTTGGGGGATGTATAGGGAGTTAGGAGATGGAGGCGGCTGAATCCAATGCCGACAGTAAAGAAGTATTACACAATTGTTGAGGAATTAATCCCATTTTCAGCTGTTGAAATAATTATGTGCCCATGGGGTTCTGTTATTATCATCACAGAAGAATAAGCAAGAAGACTGTAATTTCTCTGAAGTTTACCTTAAGTTGTCTAGCTTAGGTAAACAAACAATGACAATCAGACTTAGAGTTTAACATCCATAAAGGTGTGTTATTGAAACACAATTTTTTCTCTAAAATAACCCTTGTTTCCAGAGGTAGCCAAATCAGGACTAATTTATTTGAAAAACAAGTCCAGTTTTAACAAACTTGGCCTAATTATTTACATAAGCTCAGCAAGGACAGTGAGTGATCGTATAAATCTTTTAGAATCTGCTTTGCTGGAACTTTTTGTAAGGAATCTCTAGGTTGAACTTTTAGTAGCCTTTCTAGGCCAGAAGCCAAGCCAAGTACTTGTCATCAGACATTCCTGCAGTACCTGTAGATTTGGGCCAATTCCTCTTCCTGAGGTCCCCAGAGTATCCTGAGCTTCCTGCACCTGCCAGGGAGTGACAGTCTTTACTCACCTGGGGAGGCTGCTGGGAACTCTGGAAGCAGGGTGTCAGGCCAATAGTTCCAAAGGGCTTGATGGCTCCAGGTTTCATTAAGTCAAACCTTAGTTCCTTAAAGCTGTTTGGTCATAATTGAGTTTATGCATGTCTTTCTCAAATATGACATTCTAGTCAAAGCCTTGGTAAAATAACCCATGTTACCAATGGTGTCCTGTTACAAGGAGAACAGATTTTTATCGGACTTACGTGAATGACCAGGATTGTCATAGAAAGGAATACTTACTGAGACCTTTTGAGTTTCAGAGGGTTCAGATAGAAAAACGGAATGGTTTGATTTGTTTATAAAAGAGTATTTTTTACATTTCACGACCAAGCTGTAAACCTTTGTAAACATCAGTTTTTCTGCTGTTATGTTTTCTATACCAAGATTTCTTGGATTCTCTTCAAACTCCTTTTCTGGCCTGTTTTCTCACTGAATTTATGTGTCCCATGGCCTCATCCCTTATGAAATTATTCTCTCATTTATTCCATAAAGTAAAAGGTAAGAGAACTCTCAAATTTTGAATCCGTTGGCTTTTTGAATGAGCCAGGCGGATGGGAGCTTCCTCTTTAATATTTTAACTCTAGCTTTACTCAATTTCTACTTTTAAAACATGCCATTTATATTCTTTCGAGCCTAGTGAAGAAGTAACCAGGATTGTTCATGCAGCCTTCTCGGCGCTAAATTCCTTATTTCTGGTGATAAGGATGTCTCTCTTTCTCCTCCCGGCACAGGCAGGTTAACTTCCACATGAGAGATTTATTTCCTGTTTTCAGAGGACAGAGGAGGTCAGAGTGTCCTTTAGTCAGTTATGTCTTAAGCAACCTTAATTTAAAAGAATCAATATGCCAAAGTGACATATTTTGGGGTGGCTTATTTTGTTCCCCTTCAGACTGAAGCCAAGATGTTTATTTCTCTAAAATACAATGACTTTGGAAGCAGGCAAGAGTCACGGCTTCTTTATACAATGACCCTGAATGTAATTACGATATCTCTTACCAGATTTGTGCCTCAAAGCAACTTGGGAAAGGCGATTTTCAGTTTTTAAAATCCAGATTGAAAATTTTTTTTCCACATTGCCAAACTTTAAATTTCCCTTATGTATATAAAATTTCCACTGATTTCCGTGCGATCAGTTACAGTAATGTTTAGGATCAGCAATGCTTCAAACAAGAGCCATAATATTATAATGTTTTAGTTCATTTAGTCCCACGTTACTGATTCTAGTTCAGGTTGAATGCAGCTTTAGTTAGTTCTGGAAATTCTTACCCATTTCAGTTTTAGGATTTTCAATATATCGAATACCTGTATTTGTTCTAACATCCTTTATATGAACTTTCTTGAAGATGAAACTCATAAGAGGATTAGAACAATTACAAATGACAAAAACTCAGAATGGACATGGTTAAAGAGCCAATGAGATGCGAGTTTACAGTATAGCTGGCAAGGAAATCAGGTTACTTCTGCGACACATGACATTTTAATAATTAAAATATCAGATATCTTATTACCTTGTTTTGTATTATATATATACCTTATATATATATACCTTATTACATACCTTAATACCTTATTAAAACATTAAAACTTTAGGAATTGGTATAACCTCCAGAATAGTTACAGTATTCACCCAAGGGTAACATAAGGTTTATTGTTTAGCAGTACTTCCTGAGTAACTTAGCATACATACGAAGGAAAAGGACTAAGGAGTTAAAGAGACTTCATTTACAATTTAAATCTTGAAACTTTGTTAAAACCTTACCAAGTTTTAAGGATCTGACAAAACCGGAACATAGAAACTGGTTTTCTGTGCAGGCAAAAGAAAACAACTGTTTACCTTTTCTTAATCAAGATCAGACCAACTGGAGAAAACTTCCTCCTTTTGAACAGAGAGAAGGCAGATTTCCACTCTTACATCAGAGTCTTTAAAATTCATTTATTTTAATCTTAGTCCACCCTGACCACACCTGAAATTCCTTTCCAATGTTTTCTCTCCATAAACCTTCTACAACTTTCCTTTGCATTCTGACTTTGTCCCAAGCCACTTTTTCCAAACAACGAGTCTCATTTAGGACAATATTACCTTCTTCTGTNTTTCCTTTGCATTCTGACTTTGTCCCAAGCCACTTTTTCCAAACAACGAGTCTCATTTAGGATAATATTACCTTCTTCTGTCTTTAACAAAAATGCATTCCCATTCCTTATATTTTTCTTATGTATCTCCTTTTCCACATACAGAGCTTTTTACTTATTGNAAATGCATTCCCATTCCTTATATCTTTCTTATGTATCTCCTTTTCCACATACAGAGCTTTTTACTTATTGCCATCAGTCTCAGTTACAGTTAGCAGGNGTTACAGTTAGCAGAATTTTGCACTCTTAGAAACCCCAGTCTCCTCAGACTAAGGAGTAGCCAACTGTGAACTGCTGTTACCCCAGAATTTTTAGATGGCAACTTTGTGTACCAGTTAAGCACAAAACATGTTTATCAACAGATTTATATATCTTTAGTTTCTTTGCATAAGAAGTCAAAACATAAACTTATGTCCAGTACTCAATGCTTTAGCATTTTTTCCTATTTGGAAAAGACCTAGATGCCCAATAAATTTAATTTCATTTATCATCCAAGCAAAACTTTAATGTTTCAGGTTACCAAAGACTTAAAGTTTCAGGTTACCAAAGACTTTAAAAGCTCTCTTAACAATTACCCATGAAAACTTCAAAGACAGGCAATTAACTACTAAGTTTAGTTGTCTTTTTGTTACCAAATTACAACAGAGATAATACGAGTTTATTTGACCTTCAGCAAACCTCCATAGATAAGTGCTCACAACTAGAAAGACATATCTATTCTCATAAGTCAACAGACTTAACTTAGTTCAAATACTGAATTATGTTCCACCTGGGCACACCCCATTTTAATTTTTATTTGAGACACCGATGGAATCTGGAGTGGGAGCTGTTAGTTAGGTCCAGGGGGTGCCCTTCTTGCTCTTTGTTAGTGAAGAGAGGAGGAGCCCTGGTGCAGGAGGCATGGAGGATGGTCCACGCAGTTACGCAGGCTGCNGCAGGCTGCGCCCACTTTGGTGCAGAAACAAGAGAAGGGGGAGACAGGAGAGACAAAGTGCTGCCAGAAGGCAGAGAAAGGGCTCCCAGTGTTACAGGAACTCAGTCCTTCCTTAGTTTTTNAAGTATACAATCTAAGACAGTGGGTTTACTAGGTTTCCCACCCATCGTGAATGGTGTCGCAGACAGAGGGTGGGGGCTTTTTTCTTTCAGATGCTGTCCTGCTCGCGTCCCTTGCGGGAACTTAGGAGCGTCTTAGCTAAGGTCTATCCGTATAATCCCCGGACCAGGCTACTCCGTGGAGTAGATGACTGTTATGCCATATGACGCTCCGCGAGACTCAGGGTGCAGCCCACTCAGACTCCGTAGCCGAAGCGGTGGAGCCGTACAGACACACTCATACACTCAGGCATTTTTCAGATTCATGCAGGTTGGACACCGCCCCCCCCTTCCCCCGGGTATCCCTCGCTAATGAGAGGTGATCACTCTCTCCTTCTGCCTATCTAGGCAGGCCTGACTCAGACAGAGGCCCCGGAGCTTACCTGGTCCCGTCCCGGACGGGTGGATCCGGCCAGTTGTCCCCGGTCTCCTATGGTGGGTCCAGCAGGGCAGAGGTGAGCCGCGGCTGTCCGGGAGAACTCAGCCCTGGGTCCGCTGAAATCAGCGGGGCGTGCCTAAACCCAGGGTAGGACCTCCGTTGCCCTCTGAGGCTCATCCCCGATCCCACACCGGTGGCACAATGGGCCAGCGCGGTTGGGTTTCCCGGTCAGGGAACCAAATGCTGTGGAAGTTCAGAGGCGACCAAGACACCGCAGCGGCCCCCGGAGAGTTGGGAGAACAGTTTATTACGCCGGCGGCCCAGCGGAATAGTTTCACAAAGGCTGAGCACCTAGTTGCGATTAGGGAGGGCATTTATAGGCAAACTCGGAATTTTTCACAAGGTCTCACCACTGATCAGCTCCAGGGCCCTGCAGCAGGTCTTTGTCTATGCGGGAGTGACTTGGCAGGAGAGGGCCAAGTTGTCCTTGGGAGCTCCTCATCTCAGTGAGCGGCCATTTGGGGGCTTTTTCTGCCTCAGGGCCACGTGACCACACCTGTCTGCAGGGGGACGTTGCATCCCTAGAGAGCAGACAATGGATAGTGGGGGCGAGGGGCGGCGGCCTGGGACACGTGAGGGAGAATTTGAGCAGAAGGAAGTACTGGAGTGTCTTCTGTGGCCCAGCGTGGGTGTTCACAGAGTGGGGACGCTCGCGCTGGCTGCCAGAGTGACCGTGCGCTGGTGAGCCCCCGACACGGGCTCTTTGCGCCAAACCTGGTCAAGTAAGTCCCAGGCGAGCTGTGCTGAGCCGCTCCCCTGGCCTGGCTCAGGATTTATGGACCGAGGGGGCGCACCTGCCTGGGGTGAGCAAGGTCAGGGCAGCCGTGGGCCCCCGGCCTCCCTCCCTCCCTCCCTCCACTCCGGGTGCATGCCCGTGACACTGCCCCTCTCTCCCTCAGAGTCTGTGAGCCTCGCCTACCAGCGGGTCCAGAAAGTGGACTGCACCTCCCTGAGGCCTGTCCTGATCCTGGGCCCTTTACTGGACGTGGTGAAGGAAATGCTGGTGAACGAGGCGCCTGGCAAGTTCTGCAGATGCCCCCTCGGTAAGGGGCGCCCTTGGTGCCTGCTGGGCTCCGTCCACGCGTCTCCTGTCTCCTGGGGCTTGGTCCCGTGGTGTTTCAGAGCCCTCCTGACCGGGTCACATCCGCGTGTCTCTCCGGAAGGAAGGACAGGAGGGCAGGTCTTCCGCACAGTGTTCTTGCCCGGAATGTACCGTGACGGCTCCCCGGGCCAGGGGGCAGCTCATTCCTGTGTCTGTGCTTTGCAGAGGTGATGAAGGCCTCCCAGCAGGCCATCGAGCGGGGTGTCAAAGACTGCCTGTTTGTCGACTACAAGCGGAGGAGTGGCCATTTCGACGTGACCACAGTGGCTTCCATAAAGGAGATCACAGAGAAGGTATCCGTTGCTTAGACCAAGAGTTAGGCCTTGGCCCCCCTGTGCCTCTGGACCTCTGCCCTGTGCATCTCTTGGGCCTTCAGTGCGCTTGCCCATGTCCAAAGAGCCGTTTCCACGTGTCGTTAGACTCTCGAATGTGCTGGGGTCTGTTTGCCGGGGAGCGTGAGGGGAAGCGGGAAGCCTGTCAGGTGTGTTGGAAAAGCAGCCGTCGAGCGGGCACTCCTCAGGCCCTGTCCTTCCCGGGCTGCTCATTTCACCTCATGAGGCTTCGCTTTGCTCCTCACTGAATGAGGGAGGTGGCGTCTGGCAGCGGGGACGGTGGATCCGCCCTGGGGAGTTGGAGAGCCGGCCAGCGGCTGGGCCCCCTCCGTGGAGCTCTCGGGGACCAGCTGAGTGCCCGTGCTCATTCTTCGGCTCACCCTCCACCTGGAGCCTCGGCGGGCCCCGGGACACCTTTCGGTCACAGCCAGGCAGACGCACACTCCCCTTCCCCAGGACAGGCCCTGCTCGGTGTGGCGGGAGTGAGGTTTTCTGGGGCCGGGCCGGGGTCACTTTAAGAAGCTCCCTGTGTCCGGAGGTAGGCCGTCCAGACCCCTCTCCCCCGGCTCCTCGCCGTTGACAGCTGGCGGGGAGAGCTTGTCTGGGGTAACACCCTCCCCGGGTTTTACGTGGTCTCCATGCTCGACGGGTCCTCATGGGCTCAGTGACGCGGGAGGGGGAGCCGTGGGGGGGCATCTGTGGCTCCAGTGTGTTCAGGGCCGTCCCCAGGCCCTGACTGGTCACGCGCCCCTCCAGAACCGGCACTGTCTCCTGGACATCGCCCCCCACGCCATCGAGCGGCTGCACCACGTGCACATCTACCCCATCGTCATCTTCATCCACTACAAGAGCGCCAAACACATCAAGTAGGTGGCCGGCTCCGCGGGGGCGCGCTGGCGTGAGCTGCTGGCTCAGACGCCGGGGCCTGGAGGTGGGCGTGGAGGGAGGAGACAGGCACAGGGTCCCACGGCACTCAGCCGCTGCTAACCGGGCCCAGTCGTCGCCCCCACCGCCCCCTGGCCCTATGTGGCCGCTGCCACGGCTCCCCGTGTGCATCACCGCTGCGCATCCCGTCCCTCTCTGCCCTTCTCCCGCCTCTCAGCTCAGGGCTCCCACGGACACAGGCGGCTAGGTGGCCTGGGCTGGGTCCCGTCGGCTAGGAGCTGGCGTGGGACGGGGATGAGCCTTGGCTTTCGCTGAGCCCCCGTTTCCGTGCCGGTTGGGCTGAGCGCCCAACGGGGCCTCTGTCCGTTTTGCCTTTCTGTGCTTCCAAGCTTCTGGAGCCAGCACCTGGGGGCCACCTGGGGTGTCGGCTTTCCGGGTCCGTGCACTGGGTGCCCACCTTCCCCCTGCCGTGTGGAGCTCCCCGGGGCCTGCAGGCTGTCGCTGCGCTTCACGACACCTGGGGCCCGGGTGACGGAGGCCCTGTTCCTCTGGACCAAGGAAAGAGGCGGGCCTGGGGAGGTGGGCGCTCAGCCTGCTTCTCTGGATGTCTGACAGGGAGCAGAGAGACCCCATCTACCTGAAGGATAAGGTGACTCAGAGGCATTCCAAAGAGCAGTTCGAGACGGCTCAGAAGATCGAGCAGGAGTACAGCCGGTACTTCACAGGTGGGTGTGCCTCTGGGCCGGCGAGGAAGGGCAGGCAGTGGGGACGGATGCCTTTGTTGGTGCCGCCGCGGCCCTGCTGGGAGGCGCCGGCCGACGTCCGGGGTCTTACAGGCTGACGGAGAAAGTTCCTGGCCTCGTCCCCCGGGTTTTCCCCTGTGCGGCGGCAGGGCTGTCTCCGGCAGCGGTGCTGTGCGGGAGGGCTCCAGCGATCCCGGGCAGGCCTCCCGGCGGCGGTGGCTCTAGCTGGCTCGCCTTCACACCTCTGGGCAGTCCAGTGTAGCCATGAGGTTTGGCCGAGAAAAGCTGCGCTCTCGACAGCTGTGGTCTTTGAAACACAGCAAACCAAAAGCACCATGCTCGGCTGCCACCGTACTTGTGGCCTTCCCGCTCTGCTCAAATCAGTAGCTGGAGGGGGCTACTCACACGGGCTCACGGAGGCAGGGGGCAGCGTCTTAATTCACCTGTGCAGACAGCTAGGATCTCGTTTCATGCTTCTCATGCAAAAACAGTTGGTCTCAAAAACCCAGCTTGGATTTATACCCGCGTATGTGTGTGTGAGTTTGAATCTCTAATCCATCATAAATTAGTATTTAGTCAAATGTATTAACAATTACTAGAGAAATGAAAAATTCAAAACTCTAAAACTTAAAAAATATAAGCTTTTGGCTTTTTATTCGTTTCAACAAACATAAAATTACTCTTGGCACTTTTTTAAAAATTAATTTATTTGTAAAGACTTTATTTGAGAGAGTGAGGGCGTGCATGAGGGGGTGAGGCTCCGAGGGAGAAGCAGAGCCCCCGCTGAGCAGGGAGCCCGCCGGGGGACTCCCCGAGCTGAAGGCAGCCACGTGGCCGACTGAGCCGCCAGGTGCCCCTCTCGTGCCCACAGCAGTTTCTAAGGGCTCCCTGTCTGTTTCTGTCTCTACCTTGCGGCAAGCGGCCGGGCACGTTTGGTCTACTGGCACCGCTCCGTGGGGCACACGGAGAGCCCGGGCTAGTGTCTCCAGGACCCGTGGCGGCAAAGACCTGCAGAGCAGGGCCGGGCCGTCGCTGGGGACGCGTCGCCATCTTGCCTGGGAATCTTCACTGGGCTGGGGGGCGCCCCGGCTCCTTACGTGCACTCTTGCTTCCCGGAGACTCCGGCTGCTGTTTGGACCATCGCAACACAAGCCCAGACTGCTTTCCGGGGTGCCGGACTCCCCCTTGCAGGACGGGGCCGACCCAGCCCAGGGCGTGCGGGGCAGGGGGCGTGCCGCTAATGCAGCGGTCGAAGCCTGCTCCTCCCTGTTACAGGCGCCCGCAAAGCCTGGCAAAATTTGACACCGACCTTCACTTGAGCCCACGTTGTCAGTATCCTACTGAACAGCCGAGCAGAGGGACATATAAAAAGCCAAAGTTATTTGTACTCAACCCTTACTTTTTCTCCCCCAATTTCTTGCTGATGGAAGAGCGTGAGGAAGGCAGGCCACGTAGCTCCAAACAGGCAGAAACCCAGAAAGAATAACAGATGTATTGTTTTGCCTCGAACCCTGGGTCCGACTCTGAGCTCAATGATGTGTGTGTTTGGGGGCTCTTTTGCAGGGGTCGTCCAGGGAGGAGCCCTGTCGAGCATTTGCACTCAGATCTTGGCAGTGGTCAATCAGGAACAAAGTAAAGTCCTGTGGATTCCAGCCTGTCCTCTGTAGAAGAAGGCCGTGCTGGGAGTGGCTGTGGCCTGGCTGCCCACGTGCGCCCTGGCCTGGCTCCTGCTCGGCAGTTGCAAAGTACACGTCTGTCTGTATGTAAGCACGGAAGGGAAGGATCCACGCCCACGGACTCCAGAAACACCTCCTCTGTAGACTGAGGGCCGCAGGGGACCGGGCCCCGGGCCCCGGCCCGAAGACTGTGTTCCTCTCACACATGTGCTTTAAGACAAAGTAAAACACACAAAAGACTTTCGATAGAGGGGTTCAACACCACCCTTTCCTTAGCCAGCCGATCAGAGATGCTGCAAAAAGAACCTTTCCGATCACAAGTTTACAAGCCTTTTCTAAGTATTGGTTGTTTATGTTTACTTGAACGGCCCCGTGTTGTCGGCGCCCAGCCCTGCCCCCACCCCGTCAACCTCCCGCGTTGCTTTGGTGTTGGCTTTTGTTCCTGCTTGCAGCCAGACAACTCCGGAACCTCGCTGGCGGCCACGTTGCTCTGGAAGCTTCCTGTGGGTGGGACCAGGGCCTCGACAAACTTCCCGCTCCCCAGTGGCAGCTCTCCCGGCAGGACACAGCGACCACGCGGGCTCAGACGTGGGGGCCGCAGGACCAGGGCCTTCACGGGGCCGAGGCACCAGCGGCCGTGTTCTCCCCTCCTGCACCAGGAAGGCCACTCCGGCGTCTCGCAAGCTCACCGCTCGGGCCTTCTGTCCCGCCTTCCGCGTCCTCTCGTTTCCTCGCTGTCTGCGCCGCTCCCGGGCCGGCCGGGCTCCCGGGCTCGCCCCACGCCGGGGGTCCGGGCGGGTGGGCGGCGACGGGCGGCTCGTGCCCCCGGGCCCTCTTTAGCTTCCGGGCACAGCGACCGCTTTCGCAGTGCAGTGCTCGCAGGGTAGTTCCCAGACTCCGCAGGCCGGGGCGGGGGCGCCAGCTCTCTCACGGTGCGGACTCGGAGCCAGCGCCCTCCGAGGAAGCTTCCTACGAGCTTCCTACGAGTGTCCTCGCCGGCAGACGTCCACAGAGGAGCTGGGGAGCCTGTTAGTCTCGGCGACAGCACTCCCGGCAGAAACCGTACCCCACGAGGCTGTCTTCGGGCTTTTTGTTTTTGGGTTCTTGTTTTGTTTCGTTTTTTTGCACTTCGGATGCTGGATGTCTCTGGCTGAAGATTTGCTGTGGTTCCTCCTTAAACTGTGCATCCTATTACTAATAGGTACTGTACTGGGCTCCGTGTAAGTGTCACTGGGGTAGGACCTATATTTTAATACTGTTCCTAACATTTCATTTTGCTAGCAAGAAATCTTTGATTTCATTTTATTCTTTGTAATTCTAGACACTAGATTGTAGTTTAGCCAAACTGACATTTTTAAAAAAGGGATCTATTTTCTTGCACAGTCGTTCAAAGAGACACGTGTCAGTCCTCCGTGCTGCGCTTGGTCTCACAGGTACGCGCCTTCTTCTGGCTCCGCCCCCCGGGACGGGCGGGGGGGCCGGCTGAGGCCCCGGTGCCCGCGGGGCTGCCCCCGAGTCGCGGCCTGAGCGGGACCGCGATGGTGCAGTGCGCACGGGAGCTGCTCTGGCAGACCGGATTTTCTGTACTAAAACCTTACTTTGTATCAGAAGTTAGACAGACTTTAGTACAATAAATAAAGGTCAATTTCTGTAACCCGTGGTCCTTAAGATAGCGGTCTTTTGGTTTTCCATCGGTTCCCCACCCCTCGGCTCTCTTTTTATAAACGTGAGACGGCTTTCCTCCCCTCTGCAGCAGGCAGCTGGAACTGGCTCCCCTGAGGGTGCTTTCCAGGGCTCATGATCCCCTGCTGCGTCAGCGCCTCCGACTCCCTCCCAGCCGCCCCGCGTCCCTCCATCCGTCCCTCCATCCGCCCAGCACAGTGCGGATGGTGGTTGCCGCCAGGCGGCTGATGTGCCGAAGGTTCAGATCCTGCCCGCTGGTGCTTACATTCAGGGCTGTGAAGAGCGAAAGGGTTTTGAAGGACACGGGGATCCCCCGAGGTTCTCGATCAGAGACCTGTCTGCGAGGGGGTGAGGCCCAGGTTGGGCCCCCAGAGTGAAGAAGGCCTTGCCTGGCATGGGGGCTGTATCGTGATAGCCACCCAGCATTGCGATGCCGAGGAGGGATCTCTGGAATTCCAGGGTGGGAGGAAGCCTGGGCTGGGAAGGGTCCTCTTCCTCTGCTCTTTTTGCCTGGAGGAGGTGGGGGCACGGCGTGGTGGAAAAGCCTCATGCTGCTGCGGGGACCTGGCCGATGGGGGCAGACTTGGGGCTGGTGCCTCCTTCGTCCTTTCTGGCTGCGGAGAGCTGCACTGTGCACCTGCGGTCTTGGCCTCACCCGTGGCCGCGGGAGGCACAGGGAGCAATGGGACTGCGGTGGCGTGGGGGCTGCTGCCGCTGGCGGGGACCCAGGGCACATCCCTCCCGCGCACCTGCGCCCAGCCGTCGGGCTGCGCACACGTCTCCACGGCCCCGCGGCAGCGCTGAGCCATGAGGGGCAGCTGCTGCACGGACTCTGTCACCCGCCTGGCAGACGGGGGCGGTGGTGCTTGTTTTAGGAGTGGTTCTTTTCAAGCACCCAGTGAGGCCAAAACGTTAGCGGTTTGCACATGCGACTGTTTGATTGACCGTTTCTTCTTTGAGATTTTTCTGTATTTTACAAATTTTCTATAAGGAACGTGGTTTTCATTTATAATTACAAGGGGAAAAAAAACCACTGTCTCTTAAACGCGGAGGCCAGCTAAGTTGCAGAGATCACAGACGCTGCCAGGCAGCACCGAGGGGCTCCAAGCCGTGCCGAGACTGGGGCAGGGGGCAGGGATGCGCAGGCAGGTCGGTCTCGGCCCCGAGGTGCCGTCCATCTCGTGCAGGCTCAGATCCTCTGCGAAGGCACAGGTGACTTTTGGTTCCAGCCGTGAGGCCTTGGATGGATCACACTGGCGGCCTCAGCACCTGGCCTTTGAAGACAGTGCAGACTAGTTGATCTCTAAGGCCCTTTCCCACACTGACATCTGGGATAGGGCTGGCGAGTGGGACTTCAGCAGAACCCCAGCTCTGGGGAGCCTTTCCGGGGGCTGGAGGGGCCCCTGGACACCTCATGCGTAGGAGTGGAAACCAAAGAGGCCCGGACTAGGAGCCAAACACTGACCCAGAATCTTGGACCTCTTCTTGGTCGAAACAAAGGCACTGGGGCAAGAAAGCTGCACTGCGGCCCTCCCCGGATGGACAGGGCAGAGGACCACCTGGGTCCGGTCCCTGGGCCAGAGAGAAATGCAGGCAAGTGCAGGGCGGGCCCCCGAGCCGACATATGCCCACCGGGAGCCGGTGGCTGGGTTGATGGTCTCACAGGGCATCACAGGGGCTGTGAGGCTGGACCGTGGACAGCTGGGCCTTCGCCGCCCCCTGCTGCTGGCGCGCGGACTTGCAGGATTCATCGACCTTATTTCATCTGTTCATACCTGCACCGGCTCGAACCTTCCCGAGTATAGTCTCTGGCCTCTTGATGGTTCCCCCTTAAGTTCTCTTTGCTAGTGTATGAGTTTATATATATATATTTTTTCGACTGTGAAATGTGCTCTACATACAGAAGAGCATGTACACTGTGATTGTACAGTCTAAACGATAATAAAACGGGCAGTGTATTCGTCTTTAGGGAACAGAACACTGTGCCAGCCCCTCAGAGGACCTCTTATGCCCAGCGTGGCCAAATTCTCTACCTTTTCCACCGAAGTGAGCACTGCCGCCAACATGCAGTTCGATAATGTCCTCGCTTTCTTGTTTTTATCCCCCGTGGAGATCTCGTGAAACAGTGTAATGTTTGAGTTGTGACATCAGCTGGCATCAAGCAGTATTGCCACTGTCGGGGGAAGTCGGCCAGAGATGGTTGGGCCATCTCTGGGTCCAGGCGAACCTCAGCTTCCCGGGGGATTGACCAGAGCTCCTTCTGAGGAAGTCGGCGAGCAAGGCCCAGAATGGGTCCTGGGGGGATCAGGGCCTCCACACACCACGTCCTCACTGTCTGGTGGGAACACGGTCGGAGGGCTTGGGATGCTCTTGTCCGTTGGCAGACTGACCACCGCCGTCCACTGGCCTAGGCCGGCACGTCTGTGGGGCGGAGTGCTGGTCTGGAGGGCAGGGCGCTTGGCAGCTCGCACCGAGACAAGCCGAGTGGAAATGGGAAGATGCACCAGCATCGCTGGGTGACTAAGCCAGCGAAGACAGGCCCTGGCGCGAACACCCCTTCCTGTTTCCGTCCTGAGTCCCTGCCCCGAGCAGACTTGTTGTCTGTGAAGCCTGGTGGCAGCTCTCGTGGTCACGCCTCTCCTCTGCTCCCCTGAGCTGTTCCTGGGGATTTTTACCATTTCTTTCTCTGGCTCGCCTCTCTGTTGATGGTGCCTCTTTGGCCACTTGAGAGGAGAAAGGGTCCGTCCCTGATGGGAGTTCTTTCTCCCGGGAGGCTGACTCCATTGACCTTCGGACACTGTCTTCTAGGAAAGTTCTGGATTAAGAAAAAAGTAGCAGTCTGTATGCACCACTGTCTGCAGATTGGTAACCCGGGTCAGGGGGCCCGGGAGGAAGCGTGTTGATGCCAAGAGCCCAGATAACAAGGCCTGCGTCTGCCGACAGCCGCCGCGGGGGCTTTGTCCCTCTTCCTGGAGCTTTGGTTGTTCGTGTGTCGGACATGCTGGCCTGGGTGCCCCCATTTCTGATCCATCAGCATCATCGTGTCATTTCACTATTCTTTCACGGAGATTCCCTCAACGTCCCCTTTCAGTCCCTTCTCGTGAGTTCTTGTCTTTGCTATCATGTCTTTAGTTTCCAAGAACTCTTTTTCTTTTCTTTTCTTTTTTAAAGATTTTATTTATTTATTTGACAGAGAGCGAGATCACAAGTAGGCAGAGAGGCAGGCAGAGAGAGAGGAGGAAGCAGGCTCCCCGTTGAGCAGAGAGCCCAATGCGGGCCTCGATCCCAGGACCCTGAGATCATGACCCGAGCCGAAGGCAGAGGCTTTAACCCACTGAGCCACCCAGGCGCCCCAAGAACTCTTTTATTTTCTGAATGTCCATCTTTGTGTCATTCTGTATTTGTCTCATGGGTATGATGTTTTTATCTGAAGATGAGACTTTTTTCCTTGGTCCTTTCTCATAAATCTTAGTTTCTTCACTCCCCCCACCCCCATTTGTCTTGGTCTCAAGAGGACTGGGCCTCTGGCGTCTCAGGTTCCCCAGAGGGGTCCTTCGGGCCCTGACCGAGGGTGGGCCTGCAACGCGTGTGCAGCCGTTGTGGGGGAAGCTGGCACTCTACCATCAGCATTCAAGGAGGCGGCAGCACGCGGCCACTTCTTTTGTTTTCAGAGTGGAACCAACCCTCTGGGCTGTCCAGAAAGCTCTCTCACCGTCTCCAGAGAGAAAACTTCCTGACTTCTGCCGAGCTGAGAGAAATGCAGGAGCCCCGGAGCTTGGTCTCTCTAGGTCTCCCTGAATTCCTCATTTAAATCATCCTCTCCACCCCGAGTTCTAGAAGGAACGATGCCTCCGTTCCTTGCATTCGAAGATTCCTTGCTTTCTCATGTTGTTTTAGGATTTGGTGTGCTCAGGTCAGCTATGTAACTTGCTGCTGCGGGTCCATCTGCTTTTCATTTCTAAAGTGATTTTGTGGTGGCTGTTCCTCTGTTCCCCCCAGGTTTCTGAATTTTTCTCTTTTTAAAAGAAATCCTTCTCCTATATACTTTGCTTTAATGAGGTTTTGATAGAGGAACAAAATTAAGTGTATGTATCATTCTGGTTTTTTTTTTTTAATCCCAGAAGGAAGGCTCACACATTTTCATGTCGTCTACTCTCATTTTTGCTCTCACTGGGGGCTGGGAAGGACCTAAAATGCGTAGTCCCTGCTTCAGTGGCCGTGTCCTCTGCCAGCTGTCGTGTTCTTCAGACCTGCACCAGGAGGCAGGACCAGTAGGGCCCAGTGTGATACGTGTTTCTTCAGAAATCTGTTTCAAGCAACAGGCTTCTGGGAGTGGGCATCCTGGCTCAGGGGCGTGAGGCACACGGGGCTAAGTTCTGCCGAAGGTCACGGGCAGGTGGGCCCCCAGCACCGACCAACAGAGGGAAGAGTGGGCAGCTGGCTCCCCAGGAGAGCTGACGCTGTGTCCACACATACAGTTTCTTCCCCCTTTTATCAGTGAGGTTTCACCTGTCCAGGCCTTTCTAGGCTTCTGCTTCTCGGGTCTTTGGACTGATGGAATCAGGCTCACCCGCGTTGTCCAGGATACTCCCTTGCTTTTAATGTCAACTGATTAGGGGCTTTCTTGCAAATGGAAAACACCTTCACAGCAGCACCTAGTGTTTAAGTAACTGGGCAAGTAACAGTTGTCACATCAAAAAAAAAAAGAAAAAAGAAAAACATGCCTGGGGCATTTGCCAATCATTTACTTAACCAGTTCCCCACAAATGGGCTTTCGGATTAAGTTTGTTGTTGTTTATAGGCTTTTTAAAAAAATAATTTAACTTTATCTTCTAAGTGGAGTTTGTACTTCCCAGATAAAGACACTGAGGCTTAGGCAGTTACGGGCAATTCCCTAAGACCTTTTCTTAAGCCCTGTTACCTTTGGGATAAAAGCAGACTTGCTTATTTTCGAGTTGCTCACTTGAGCTCCGCACAGACGCTACCTGCTCTGGGGACGTGAACCATCTAAGGTACTTTCCACCCGCCTGAGTCCGTGGAAAACGAACAGAGATTCTGAGACTAAGTGACTGTGAGGATGAAGAGAGGGTCTAGCAGGCCCCCGGGGGCCCACCTGCAGATGGGAGGGCTCTGCGGCACGTGGCGGCACGTGGTGGCACGTGGCTGGCTTCTGACGCACATCCAACGATACGTAAGGATGAAAAAGAACAGAATCAGAAGGTCCTCTGAGGTCAACAGCAGTACTTGCTCGTGTTCCTTTTCTATGGAAGTAATAACGGTTATCTCTAAAGTTGCGCAATATTGCTGGAAATGTCTGTCTCTTTTTTGACAAATGGCTTTTTTTTTAAGATTAGCTGCTAATACTTAGGATGAGGGTAATGTATGCTTCACTTTGGCATTTGACAAGTTGACCTTTCTCTTGAAGTACAGTAACTTGTTTTTATATTTTCGTGTTTGAAATATATTATTTTTGATAACATTTTACTATTTCTAAATAAGTCCCTTTCCAAGAGATCAGTGTATTTTTTAAAATTACACTTTTAATAGCATTCCAAATAATCTGTTTGTACATGTTACAGAGGCTAGACTAAGCCAGTCATTCTCCAAGAGGCTGCTGCTTGAGGTCATCTTCATTTGCGGGGAATACAATTATTTAAAACCAAAAATCTCAGAGTTGAATCTGAAAGGTGTGTATCCATGTACATATTGTTGAAGATCAGAAAGCAGGTTCCTTATTTCAGGTCAAAGGCCAGGTAATTTGCCCTTAAGAACTCAGGGAAGGAGCCAGTCAAAATGCCTACAAATGCAAAAGAACATGGAGGGAAACCCATCAGAACTTCTCTGGGTCTTTTGCAGGCTGCTCACTTCTTTCCCCAACAGTCCAAGGAGGAGGGCCCAGGTGTGGGGGGACAGGAATGTGGTGGCCTCCCTGCCAAAGCAGTGCTTCATCCTGTGACAGCATGTGACCCATGCTGTGTCATAGATAGATTCCGTGATGCTTTTGGCGGTGGTGGTGTTCATAGGAGGTCGGGGTTACTGCTTACCGTCCAGCTACTCAGCCAGCAAAAGTGGGTGCAGCTACCACTCTGCCCAGGAGGGGCGATCAGGAGGACAGACGACTGCAATCCAAGTGGTGTCCATATGCACGTGTATCCCCGGAACATTGTGCCGTGGTTGGATCTGCGGATGCTTGCCAGGGCCCATCACGTTCAGAGAGGTCCAAGGTCTTTGTGGTGACTGTCCGTAAACAGGAGCTGACTGAGCCGCCGACCTGGTCATTTCCAGCTCTGCCCCACATCCCGATGGGGTCCCTGTGCAGTCCTGGCTTGGATCCTTGTGTTGGCTGTCACCACGAGGTCCTTCAGGTCCTCGGGGAAGGAGCTAGCGGAGCAAGTCAGGACGTGTCTGAACGTGCCCAGACAATAGCAGCCAGCACTGTCAGGGGAACCAAGACCAGCGTGGGGAACGCAGCCCCCGAGAGGCAGGGACGTCCAGCCTTTCCTGCGGCAGTAGGAGAGGGGACGAAGGCCCACGGATGGGCTCCCTCAGGTGCTGGGTTCCAAGCCCTCGAAAGGACACCAGGGACTTTCCTGGAAAGGGTACGGGTCACAGTGCTCAAGCTGGTTACTACATTAGCTGCCAGGATCGTCCAACGTGTGGGCTCTGCTACCGAAGACGTGCCCTCAGGCTCGTTCAGAGAGTCAGGACAACCAGTCCAGGGGCTGGAGGAACGCAGGGATGAAAAGCAAGAGGCCCACAGTGGGGGACGTGTGTGTCCCCTTGTAAGGCGGCCCATGTGTGGGAAGGGTTGGCGGAAAAGGCTTCTTGGACTCCTTGCTGTGGGCTTCGCCACGGCAGGCCTCCCATGACCCCCTAGGACCCGTGAAAGTCCGTGGCAGGAAACAACACATCGGCGATGAGGTGGGCACAGGCCGGTAAAGGTCCTAGGACGTTATCGGATGGGGCAGAAAGTGCCCCCTTGATCTAGAAGACCTCTCTCTGGAAGGATTTGGTGACCTGAGCTTCCTGGAGGTTTTTGTTTTGTTTGCTTCAAAAGTACGAAAGACCTAAAAATGTATATTTTTATACCCGAGAGGTCTCATTGGAGGGTCATTCCACCCCTCACCCCAGAAAGAGGACATATTTTCGTCAGCTTGTGGCTGCTTGAGGCAAATACCAGCTAAACAAACGTGACGCCCCCCGCCCCCGGCCAGAAGGAGCTGCACACAGTGAGCGCTCTGTATACTGCTTTTCCCCGCAGAACCCAGAGGACGGGCGGGCCCGTCGCTCTTTAATGCAGCACCGCTGCAGCGGCAAGGGGGGCCGTTCGCGTGCGAGCGGGAACGCAGACTGCCTTGGGACAGGTAGCCTCGGGGCCGGCAAAGAGAGGCCGAAGGGACGTGGGCACCAGGTTCCCGTCCCGTCACACGGAGCCTGTTTCCCTGACAGGGGAGGCACTGCGAAGATGCCCCACAGCCCCTGGGGAAAGGCCAGAGGTGGGGACAGAGGTTTGGGCTGAGGGGGCAGTGTGTAAAGGGGGGTGGCCCTGAGGTTGTGTCGGCTACCACCATGTCCTGTTTCTCTTAGGCAGTTGAAAACAGGGAATGTGGTTTAAAGAGAAAAAGGTTTAAAGATGTTTAAGCCACACGGGAGGCTGTGCTTCGGGCCCACGCTTCCGGGTGGGGGTGTGGGGAGGAGGCTCGGCCCCGTCTTAGGGTTTATGGGTAGCAATTTGTGTGCTCGGAATAGCCCTGGGTACCCCAGGGCTCTGGGGCTGGAGGTTTTCTGCTGGGGTTCAACAAGTCGGGGTGCCCGCCTTGCCTCACCCCCTCGGTCCTTGCAGAATACCCTGCGCCCATGGTGTCGGCTCGGACCTTGACACGTGACGGGAGAAACCTGGAGAAAGATGTGTAATAACACCGAGTGTTATTCTTGGGCCCCGGGAAGCGAGGGAGTGTGTGACGCTGTCCAGGGAGGAAGACGGTGGTGCGCTTTCCACTGGGCACGAGCCGGGAGGTTGGCGGCCCTCTGGCCAGGGGGCCGGTGCCGTTTGGAGGATCATGACCTGACCTGGAAGAAGAAAGGTCGGGTCACGTGCCGTACGTCCCCACGGGGACACCTCCTCTGTGCCACGTATCATACCAGCTGGCTTTCCTAGGCTCTGGACTCGATGTTTTTTCAGGGTTCAAATTCCTTCTTTTTTAACGGTCAGGATTTGATTGTGGCACCCTTTTATTCAAATTTAAAGTCAAACTCATTTTTAGGAGGTCAGCTTAACTTACCCCATGTCTAATGAAAAGAGGGTGACTTCCGTCATTTTAAAACAACAGGACGTTATTTTGCTCTATTGACCCAGACGTGCAAAGCTTAAAATTGCATACTTGGAAGTATTTTAGTTTAATTTTTCTTAGTTTAATATATTAAACCCTAGGTGACAAATTAAACCATCTTTTTCTTGCAAATATTAACGTAGGCACACAGCAAAAAAAAACCCCCCCAAAACCCACAAATGGTGTCTAGCAGGGCATGAACTGAGAAGTTCGATTCCACTGTCTTTGACATTGGGAGAGGTCTGGCTGGTACCAGCTTCACCGTGATGACACTAGGCATCAGTAACAACTGTGGAAATAAATAAGCGCCACTCAGATGAGCAAAGCAAGGGCTCCTCCCAGCTAGCCATCGCAAGGGAGTCAGCCCCCATCACTTGCCTTTGNCTTTTTCTTGCAAATATTAACGTAGGCACACAGCAAAAAAAAAACCCCCCCAAAACCCACAAATGGTGTCTAGCAGGGCATGAACTGAGAAGTTCGATTCCACTGTCTTTGACATTGGGAGAGGTCTGGCTGGTACCAGCTTCACCGTGATGACACTAGGCATCAGTAACAACTGTGGAAATAAATAAGCGCCACTCAGATGAGCAAAGCAAGGGCTCCTCCCAGCTAGCCATCGCAAGGGAGTCAGCCCCCATCACTTGCCTTTGGCAGAGACCCAGAGGCAGATGGGCGTGGAAAGGCTGTGTCGTGGGGGAGGAAAGGCTTCAGGTGTGCGCTGATCAGTCTGTTGGCCCCGGGAAGCTGGAGGCAGGCTAAGTTGCAGTGGGGCGTCCTGCACAATTGATGAGGGGTGTGTGTTTGGCTTTCTCTAGTTGGTTTTACTAAGCTAGACCCTGGGGCAAAAATTACAACTGCTGGATGGCAGGTATCAATCAAGTCTTAGTCATTTGGGGCCAACTGTTACAGGGGTTGTTTGGCTTTCTGGGCTGGTGGCTACAGATTACGGGTCCAAGCCCCATTTTTATAAATGGCCTGGCTGCTGTCCGTGGGTATATTCAGTCTCGTAACGAAGTCACCAGCTATTCTGATGAGATGCGGTGTGACCTGAGGACACAGCACCGGCACCTGTGAGGCGTTCCCGCCCAAAATGTTTCACCTGGATCTCATCAAGCCATTAAATTCAGCTACTGGTTTACAGGAAGCACAGGGAATGAAGAAACGACCAGGCAAATCTCCAAGGAGGAGGATCCTACAAGGCGATCACCTGGTCTCTTCAATGGCCAGGTACGAAAACGTTGTGTGTGGTGGGGGCAGTCAATGGATGGAAGGGACTGGTTTAAACTAAAGGTGTCCTAAGAGACATAGAGCCCAATAACCAACTACAGGTGACAAAGTTGTAAGAGACATTTGAGAAACAGTTGGGATCTGAACATGGATTCAGAATGAAGTTCTGGGAGGGAACGGGGGACAGTGTGGCGGCGATGCCATCTCCACCCTTCAGAGGCACAGTGTCCACTGTCTGTCATTTCCTTTGAATCGGTGCAGCAAGGTCCAGGTGATGCAGCATGGCCAGAGGTTCTACTTTTAGACCTGGATGGTGAGTCATGGCTTTTCGTCACTGAAAAGCAGACTCCTCTGCTTTGACCTCTTACACTAATGCCTCGAAAGGAGTATTTTGATCCACTCTCAGCTCTTCCTCTAAATCACCACCGTCACAGTTTATGCCGACACAAGCAGAAAAGAGACTTGTGAATTCTCCCTTACGTTTCCACCTACATAAAATCATACCCTAGCTGCTTGATTTCCCCACCAACACCGTGGAGACTCTTCCATATCAAACCACGGGGCTCTGCCTCGTTCTTTTTATGACTGCATGCAGAATATTTATTGGACGAACGAACCATCATTTATTTAATATAGATTCTTTTTTAAAAATAGCTTTTCTGCTGTGAAAAGCAGTATCCAATCCTACTTTTAAAGAGCAAAGGAGGCATAAAGGAAACAGACTTGTTGCTTGCCCAAAGACACACAGCCAAGTGAGAGAACCAACCTCTGACGCGAAGTTCATGTTTCTAGAGCCCTGCCCACAGCCCATAAAACCAGTGCTGCTTCTAGCATCTGCCTTTCAGGACTGATTGGTCCTTGGCCTCTCAGAGATGGATCTGTTACACGGTATGTAATTTCGGGCCATTTGCTCAACAGTCAAAATACTTCAGCTGATTTGTATCTAACAATGGATGGGCCACTTTAAACACGTGTCTTTGATTTTTAGTGTCCTTTTTTGTAAGTGGGGCTGCTACTACCTCACAACCAGTAAGATAACATCTCCGAAGGACAAGGAACAAGCAGGGACCACTGCCTGGAAAGCCACACACCCTGTCAGTGCCATCAATAGAAAATGTTTCCCACAGAGCACGTTACTGCTTCACGTTTCCCGTGAGCACGTCTGGTAGAGTCATATGTCCGTATCCTAGCGTCAAGGGAGCCCAAGAAAGCAAATGTGGGTTTTTAGCCTGGGGAGGCAGGACCCCCTGATGTGAGGGAATTCCCAAATGCAGGGAGGCTATTCCAAAGGTGCCAGGCAGCTTCAAGCAACAAACGTACACCATGAATCTAAATATCTTAAGATAAACGTGGTACATTCGTGACCTGTAATATCGTGTAGCCATTTCATACGCCTATTTTGCAGAACATTTAATGGCATGGAAAAATGCTCAAAATATGTTTTATGAAAAAAATCTGCAAAACCATACATTGAGGATGGTCTCATTAATTTTGAAAGGATCGGGGGGCCGCAAAAGCCTTGTGAACTGGGTGCCCATTGGGGTCCTCTGAGAAGCAGGTGCCAACATGGGGTTAGACATCCAAGAGGTTTATTAGGGGAAACGCCTGTGAAGGATAAACGGGGAGGGAGTTGGGCGTGCAGAGGCGCCTTCGACTGGAGGCAGGGAGAGCTGACGCCTGGGAAGGGAGAGAGGGAAGGGAGGGGAGAGGGAGAGCCTCAGACTGCAGTGCAATTCTGAGAAAATCTCGACCAGGCCAGAGGCGGTGGACCAAAGCTGCACTTGGAAGGTGCTAGAAGAGCCTCGCATTTACCTGGGAGGCCTGGTCCCACCAGCACGACTACCTCTACTGTGCTCAGTCACTGCCAGGACGCAGCCGGGGGAGCGTAGCCGGAAGCAGTCTGGGGAGAGCTCTGCCTCCAGAGGGTTCTCTTGAAGGAGACTGGGGGACGCGTCTTCATGGACGAAGTAAGAGGGGCTTCTGAGCTGGCTTCTCTGCACTCGGGAAGGCAAGGCAAGGCTGGTCACGAACACTGCCCCAGTGACTGGTTTGCGGCTCCTGGGCTCCCTCACCACCAGGCAGGGCCACGCAGGCACCCACGCCCACCGAGTACAAACTCGTAGACACGTGTCGCCCCGTGCCCGGGGCTCGGGTGGGGCAGGGTGCACGCGGTCCCCTGGCCCGGGCCGTGGCGGCCCCCGAGGAAGGAGCGTCTGGTGCCCTCAGAGCCGCGGCTTCTCGGCCGCCCAAGCGGGCTCCCCTCCTCCGGACCCCGTTCACGTTCAGGTGTAACTGCGTCTCCCCGGAAGTGTGCCTTCCGAGAGGAGGACGTGCCGCGAGCGCCGCGGCTCTTTTCCTTCCCGGCGCCCTACAGGTCTGAGTTCCGAGTTCTGTGCTTCCCAAGAGCGGGGCCGGTCCTCTGGAAACGCAGAGCAGCTACTGGAGGACTTCATTTTCATGGCTCCGATTGCAGTTCGCTCGGAGTTTCAACCCTCGTACCTACCGAGGGTTTGTCTCCTATCGGGCGGCCCCCCCAGTCCCTACATTTCGGTTCTGTGGATTGTGAAGATCCCCAGGCAAGGCAGGGCCCCGTTAGAAGAAGCCAGATCCTAAACCGTCAGTTCTTAAAGGAAATTGGAGACGATCTGGTCCCAGCCGCGTCCGTCAGGCATGAGGACCCGGAGACTTGCCCGAGCTCTCCGAGGCCTTCAGGTGCCCCTGCTGCTTCGAAGGGGCGGACTCCCTGCCGCCCCGACGTCAGCGTACCTGCAGGGTCAGGAGCCTCTGGGGGCCGGGGGCCGCCTCCCATCCCGCCCGCACTTGTGCCCAGGACGGAAAGAAGTGCGGGAGAGGCGGGACCCCGGGTAAGGGTGGCCGCGTCTCTCTGGCGTCCAGGTGTCGAGGGGGAGGGATGAGAGCTTCTCAGGGGCTTGCCCAGCTCAGCCACGGGCCGCGGGAGGGGCGAGGAGCCCGGCGTCCCGAGAAGGCTGGGGCAGAACACGAGTGCTGACGGCTTTACGGGCCTTCCTGCGCGCCGTCCTTCCCTAAGCGCTTCACGTGTATTCCCTTGCAGCCCTGTTTGGTGGGTACTCTTATTCCCATTTACAGATGGAGAAACTGAGGCACAGAGAGGTTGAGAAACTCGCTGAAGGCCCTACAGGTAATCAGAGGCTGTGCCCTTAACGCCTTTCCTAGAATGCCTGCCGGGCAATCGAGAAGGCGTCTGTCCCCGTCCCAGACTTGGGCGATGGGGCCAGGCCTGGGAGGGGGCCCATGTCTGCAGAAGACGATGGGCGCTCTGACCCAATAAGGCACAGAGCTCTGCTCAGGGAAAGGGGAGCCAGAGGAAAGAGGAGCCCACACAGGATGTGGAGCCCCGAGCTCCTCCAACCCAGCCAGCCCCGGGCGGCACCAGGGGCTCGGACGTCAGGCTTAGCTGTAGGACGTCCTTAGGGCCGGGACAGCTGCCTTTCTAGCCTCCCTCCGTGTGCCCTACCGAGACGGCATGTGAGCCCTTGGGGTGGTGTCTGCGCAGGCAGGTTTATGCCGTGGCTGGGGCTGGAGACAGCCAGCCTTGCCAGTGTCCACTTAACGTAGAAGCAGGACCAGTGAGGTCCCACCGGGTGTGGGACCGCTGACTACACCATGACCCCGTGGCCTAGTCCTTGCGGTCCCCTCTGCAGACAAGAGGGAGCCATCTGGTCAGTTAGGGCAAGGACACCAGGACTTAAAATGTCATCTCACAGGAGGTTCCTCACTTTTGAGAACTCAACCAAACGTGGTGCCTTCTTCCCTCCTACCCCCCCCTTGCCCACGCCCTCCAGGTAGGGTTAGGGGGCCATCTATTTCCAGAGTGGATGCTTGCTGACTGCAAGAGATTCCTTTTAAGGCATCATTTTCAAGGAAATGTTTTAAGACTTTAACTAGAAGGGGCCTGCTCGAAATAAAGACGTATAGGCGTTGCCTGGTGGACTAAGAAGTGTTTTTCAAATGTTTTCTGAACCAAGCTGCAATTTTCAAGCATCCTGCTCCTTCTGTGTGTAGGCAGGAGCCTGCGTCAGGATCTTTGCTTGGGGAGAATCTGCTGAGGAGCCCCCCTTAGCTGTGTCTGCGTGAGCTGAATGGACAGCCTGGCCTCAAAGGGGTAAAGTTCTCAAACAAAGCTCCCAGCTCCCGGGGCCGGGTGATTTCAGTGTGGATTCCTCTGGAGAGGCAGGTTCCCTTGGAAGAGTGCTCAGCCTCAGTGTGCGCCACTGAGGGCCACTGCAGAGAAACGACAGCCAGGGAGGCGTCGTCATGGTGAGGAACGGGGTTGGCCCCATGGGACAGAGTAGCCGACTGCCTGCGAAATGACAGCATCGGCTGGTGACATCGGCTGGGGGATCTGAACCATCAAGAACACCATCCTATTCTTGGGCGAGAGTGTGTCTCACCATCCGGGGCCAGCGGCCAGCCCCGGAACGGCATAGGAGCAGCAGAAGCCATGGCAGCAGAGTATTACAGGGGGTTCCTGATGCTTGCCCCGGGGGGCCAGGGAAACAGGCAGGTCAGCCTCCAGGGAGTCGCAAGCAGCGTAAGGGATCCCAAGGACAAGTCCTGGGCTGGCCTGTTCAACCAGCAGGCAAAAAGTCAAGAGAAAATCTTCATGAAAATGCTACACAACATGCTGCCATGAGGAGAAAGTCTTTAAGTGATTCTTTCTTTTTTTTAAAGATTTGGAGAGAGAAAGAGTACGAGAGAGTGGGGGAAGGGCAGGGGGAGAGGAGGAGAGAACCCTCAAGCAGACTCCCCCCGAGCGGGGAACCGATGCAGGACTCGATCCCAGCGCCCCGAGATCAGCACCGGAGCTGAAATACCCCCCAAGCGGGGAACCGATGCAGGACTCAATCCCAGCGCCCCGAGATCAGCACTGGAGCTGAAATCCCCCCTGAGTGGGGAACCAATGCGGGACTCGATCCCAGCGCCCCGAGATCAGCACCGGAGCTGAAATCCCCCTCGAGCGGGGAACCGATGCAGGACTCTATCCCAGTGCCCCGAGATCAGCACCGGAGCTGAAATCCCCCCCCAAGCGGGGAACCGATGCAGGACTTGATCCCAGCGCCCCGAGATCAGGACCGGAGCTGAAATCCCCCCTGAGCGGGGAACCGATGCAGGACTCGATCCCAGCGCCCCGAGATCAGGACTGGAGCTGAAATCCCCCCCGAGTGGGGAAACCGATCCAGGACTCGATCCCAATGCCCCGAGATCAGGACCGGAGCTGAAATCCCCCCCGAGCGGGGAACCGATGCAGGACTCGATCTCAGCGCCCCGAGATCAGGACCGGAGCTGAAATTAAGAGTCAGACACCTAACTGACTGAGCCACCCAGGCGCCCCTGATCGGTGCACAGGTCAAAGTTGTGATAAAAACTGACTTCCTTGATTTTTTTTTTTTACTTTATTGACCTTTCAAATTAGTGAAAGATGGACAACAACAAAATCCCCTTTTGTCATTGTGAAGGGTTCGAACAATAAAAAGACCTCTGATAAAAAATGTTCTATGCCTCTGGTATAGAAAAAAGAAGGAATTATTATTTAATGGATTATTTTTTTTTAGTGACATCCCCATTCCGTGTCCTAAACCGCTGTCTCACATTTTTTACCTCTTGAGCGGCCCTCTCTGCTGTCTTATGATAACCCTCCCAGTGCAGGGCTCTGCCCCCCGCTCACACGTCTGCGGGCCGGGAGCCCGAAGTGCGCGCTCTCTGCGAGCGCCTTCCTCTGTGTGCTCTCCGGGGACCCCTCACCTTTACTATTGGTGTGATAGGTTCAGGTCCGGCTGGACTTTTCTAGACCATTATTATGGTTATTTTTTTAAAGGTTAGGACCTCTATGTCATAGTTGAAAATATGTAGGAACAATCCCTCATGTGTATAGAGATTCTTTTACCTAGAAACCTCAGTTATCTGAAATGGTAAAAAATAAAAAAAGGAAAAGTGGGGAGGCGGTTGTATCATAGCAATGAAAATCGATGTTCCAGAAGCCGTGCACTAATGTTGAAGACACTGCATGAAGAAAACCAAACCCGTTCAGCCACAGGGGGCAAATTTTGGTTCTCAGTGTAGACACATTTTATGATCCGTGTTTTTCAACTGCCAGGATATTAGACTCCGGTTTGGAGAGGATTGTTTGGGGGCAGATATACTAAGTCCGACACAAGGACATTGGACAGAAAAGCCACTAAAGAAGAACGAGCAAGTGCAGGTGACCGACCCAGCAGAACCGACGGGGGCTCCTGTGGCTTCCCCGAGCAAGGCTGCCCTGCCAACCTCTCGTGTGAGGACGTGCTGGCGGGGAGCGCAGGACAGGGCGCCAAGACTTTGGGAGCCCTGCTGTCAGGGACCATGCTCGGCCGATGCTCTTTCTCTCACAGGGAACGTGTGGGAATTCAGGGCCTACCACGTGCCAGACCCCTTCTGTGGATGGTGTGTATCCCCTCACAGTGGCCTAGAAAAAGTCTTACTCTCATTTAGTACATGAGGAAACCCAGGACGGAATTAGAAATAACGTGGCCCTAGGTGTCCTAGCTAGAAAGTGCTAGAGCTGGGGTTTGAAGCTTTGGGGGGGCTCACCTTCTCTACGGACACACAGGTGTGGGCACCAGCATTGTCCTTCGCAAGAAGAAACCGCGAAGGTGCCTCTTCCTCAAACAGGGTGGGGGTTTGCTCCCACTTAGGACGCAGCCCTGGAGACAGAGGCCGGAGCGGCACTGCACTCAGGCAGAACAGGGATGTCTGCAGACTGCGAAGCCCGGTCCAGTGCGGGCAGCCGGGGGAGATACAGGGAGAACGTGGTCTTAATCTCAGGAGCTTTCTGTTCAGTTGTGGAAACAAGGAATTCAAAATAACAAAGAGGCGCAGAATCCTTGGTTATTTGATGGGCATTTTGTTCGGTTGGTTTCCTGGCGTTGGTGCTGTCTCCACACCCGAGTGGGCCCTCTGGACGCCGGGCTCCAAGGAGCTCCGACGAGGGCCACCTTTCGTCAGACAGAGTCGGGTGGTGTGGGGGAGCTCAGGGAGGCTTCCCCGCAAAAGCGTGTTTGAAATAGGCCTTGACCTCCGCGAAGGGCTCAGGTAAGAGCACGGGAAGGGAGGGGCAGCCCCTGGTGACGATCATGGGCTCCCTCTGTTCAGCGTGTGAGACAGCCTGTCTTCACGGTGGGCTCGGCGGGCCCAGTCGTTGGCCACCCCCTGCATCCCCACCAGTCACGGCTTCGAGGAAGGCATCCAACTCTATCCCAGTCGATGGCGGGGGTTTGATGCGAGACGTCTGTCCTGCTTCGGTCCCACCCTCCCTGGTTCCTAAGGGGACCTCTCTTTCAGGGGCCATTCATTGCTTTTATTCATTGGACGGCTGCTCGTGCCGGTCACAGGGGAACAAAGGTGAATAAGACATGGTCCCTGTCCCCAGGGGCCCGCAGTCCTGTGGGGAGACAGGCGTGCCAGCCGGCCGTGCATCGGTGCCGGGTGCCCCGCTAGAGCTCTGTGGAGACTGCTCCCTGCCCTCTTGCCTTCTCCCTGGGACAGAGGTTTCCGTGGGGCGCCACTTGCTGGGTTTAGAACGCTCTGTCCCTTTCCTGTGCTGGGTGCGGGGGCTCGTTCCCTTCCGGGATTTTCCTGCTGTCCTGTGTATGCCGGACATGGGACGAGGACCCAAGGGCCAAGGCGGCTTGTATAGTCAGGATCCCTCGGCGCGTCTGGGCAGAGGGTCTGTCCCACGCAGGAGATGGGGGTGGGGGTGCAGAGAGCCCTTCTCTGCAGAGAGAGCCCTGCCTTGCTGGCGCCGCTCGAGGCGGTGGGAAGTGTGGTAGTCAGAGGAGAGCGCAGAGGTGGGGTGAGATGGTGGATGGCTTGGTTGGGGAATGGGATTCCTTGTGGACTGGGTTGAGTCTTGGTCAGATGCACGCCTCTGAGACAGGTCTGTCTGCCCCGAAGCTCTGGGGAATGAGTTTCCCAAGGACTCACATGTCTTAGTGGGTTGTGTCTTTTCTTTCATTTTTAAAAAGTCACTTCAGACCCCCCCCCAAAGGACCAAGACTACAAAAGGAAATGCTGAGTGTGGGAACAGAAAATACGTTCACTCCGCCTGAGCCCTTCGGAGACGTCTCCACGGGGGAGCGGCCAGGTCCTGGGTGAGGACCCGCGTGGGTGGGCAGGGTGCGCTGTGCACGGACGGGCACTGGGCCGGGTGTCAGTGAGGACAGGCCGCTGCCAGCGGAGAGACCTTGAAGTAGCAGGGTGGGCAGGGAGAGCAGGACTGTAGGGTGTAGAAGGGCGACCCCAGGGTCATTCGTGGTTGACAGACAGAAATGTGGTTTTTTCCCTAGGAGCAGGTCTAAGGATCGCATGGTGGCGAGGGGGCTTACACAGATTTCTGGTGTAGGGAGGCTCATGCCAGGTTAGAGCTGATATTTCGGTCTGTTTCAGAACTCAGACGTGCTCTCCCCTTACCCCCCCCACTTTCCTGCCTATCTTTCTGGCCTCACTGTCGGTAAACACTGTTTGAAAGAGGCCAGGGTGTGTGGCCGGGTGGACCCCACTCCAAGGACAGGAGGGCGGTTGCTCAGAGAGACGCAGGAGGAGGTGAGGGGACGTGGGCCCTGGCCAGGACAGTCCCTCTGCCAGCAGGGGCTGCAGCAGGCACAGGCCCTGAACCGGAGCCCACGTGCCTGCCTCCACTTTAGCCTGCAGGCCCCTCCTCCCTGGGGCAGCCCTGGGCTCTCCGGGCACATGGCTTCAGCATCTCGGCGATGGCAGAATGTTCGCGGCGGCCCGGCGGACGGGGCCAGGAGAAGGCTGCGGGGGCGGAGCGTGTGCTGCCGCCCAGCGGGGGTAGCTCGGAGCTGCGAGGAGGGGGAGCAAGGGTGAGCCGAGGGTGGCGACCTGTGTGTGGGCCGTGAGAAAGGGGGCAGTGCCGTCCGTGGGATGGCCATTCCGGGGCCCCCAGCAGGACCGTCAGCACCGTTCGCTGTGGGTGGAGACAGCTCAGAGCCCCCCACCTCATGTCTCTCACTCTTGGCCTTCTCCCAGCCGCCTGCCTGAAAGTGTTCTCACGGACTTGGGGATTTGCTGGTTATCCTGGGCCAGGGCCGTGGCCGTCACTTCCTCGCCTCTGGCCTGACCCTGCTGTGTTGCCCAGATAATGCGTCACACCCTGGGGCTTGTTCATGGAGGCTGACCATGTGCCCTATTCTTTCCTGAGGGCTCAGGTCACAAGAGTATTGGATCAGACATGGGCCCTGCCCTTGAAATGCTGACAACCACCTGGTGATGCTGCCGCCAGGAGGGTCCCGTGCCCCCCACCCGGAATGCTCAGCCTCTGTCGTGAGGCTGTGGAATGTGCACTTCATTTAGCCACCAACTCCTAGCAAAACGGAGTCCTTGGCTTATGCCATNCCCCCCCCCCCGGGCTTTTCAGCTTCCATGTGTTTGGGAGATCGTCAGTGGTCATTTTTGGTCACGTGTAGCTTTCCCCCTCTGAATGGACTTCGGATTGTCAACCCCGACACAGTTCTCTCCTCACTTCTCTGCATCAGGCGTGATCTAAGGGACAGTCAAGCGACTGTCATGCAGTCAGAGATCATCTGCCTTGGGAACTAGTTGGTTTTTTTTTAAACAAAGTGACTTCTCAGGTGCTTTCTCTCAGATACTGTTGGTGTATTATCAGAGAAGTGAGACTAGTTTAATATTGCAAATACTGGCTGTAAGAAAGAGAAAAGCAAAATAGTGAAGTGGCAAGAGGCAGCGGCCAGGAATCAATGGGCCTGTGTTCGACTCAGTTCTGACACGAGCTGGCTTCCAGTCCTTTGTAACTGAGCATCATTTTCTTCATCCGTAAGCTTGAGGTTGCAAACAAATGTATTTATCACTTAAGGAATGACTCAGTGTGATGATGTGTCTAGAATGATGCACGGGGATTGTCAGGGACGCTAGTGGTCCTTCTCAGGGAGCGGAGGAACCAGCTAGCAGAGGGGCACGCAGTTCTTAGGGCCTCGTTCTGCTGCATGAGAGGAGCAGTGGATATCATACAGCAGGGGTATCTTGTAGCTGAAAAGAGTGGAGAAAGACTATGCAAGCCGAGGGGTGAATCATTCCTTTCAGTGTCTCACCTCTTGGGACCAGGAGCTCATTTTTAGAAGGGTTTTACCTGAGGGACCCCTGTGAGCCTTGACTTCTGGGTGGGTTCTGTGCAGAGATATTTCATTTGCTTATGCCAGGTCACCTAAGGGCATCACCAGCTCAGTGCCAACTTTTTTAGTTCCCCAAATACGAGTGGAGTATATATTTAAACTCCAACACCTATGGGTCCCAGACATTGGTGAAGAATTCTCTGGGGGAGGCTTTTCTATGCAGAGTCCAGACTAAGAAAGACAGATTCCCTTGTCTTCCTATGGGAACTTTTCTCATTTTCACTTTATCTGAAAGTAAGTCTTGCTTTGAGAGAGTCGCAGCTTTGCGTGAGGAGTATCTTACTTCCAGCACGCCCTCGCAAGGCCCGGGTCTGCCCTCCCTGGGTGGGTGTTGAGGACCAAGCTTTGTGCAGCATGGCCCCATGCTACCACATCCCCCCCCTGCAGGCAGCCAACAGCCCTCGCTTATGGAGTTCTCTTCTCTTGGTGTTCTGACCCAGGGCAGTTTCCGTGGCCTTCTTGCAAGCTCCACTCGGCATTATAATTCCAATTGTATAAGTTGTACCTAGTAGTTTCTAGGTGTTTTGCTGAAGGAAGCTCTTCCGGTTTTCCTGTCTGCCCCGATACCAGGACCGAAGCCTCACAGACATCAGTAGCATCTTACTTTCGGAAAACTAAGGTGAATGTGGAGAAGGAAAGTGGTAGGATTTGCTCAAGTTAGGTAGGGGGCAATATGGACATTCGTCTTCAATATTTTTCGGTTAGCTGAAATATTTCATAATCAATGAACGAAGAGGTCCTACTTCCTATCGAAGGTTCCGTTCCCACCTCCAATTAGGAGTAGCTTTAAGTGTGAGCAAGTTTCTCCCTGCAGCGAGGAGTGTGAGAACTCTGCAGGGGTCAGGACCAGAAACTTCGCTCCGTGCCTACTGGCAACAGAAGGTACAGGCAAAGCCCCTGGGGCTTCAGTCCCTCCACTTATCTCAGGCTGCGTGGGTGAGCGTATCTAGCACTTGACCCATGGACCAAGACGTGACACGTGGGCCCCGGGTCCTTTGGTCTGGGACACGCCATGTACGGGGGCCCTGCACACTCGCGGCCTCCACGTCATAGCTTGTCCTGGAGGCTGAGTGGGAACAAGTGGCAAAAGTAACTCGATTGCTACTTCTTCCTTTTTCTGATCTTTCCTGTCTTCACCTTATTCATGGGAAGCAAAGAAAACTTGAGCAAAAGGCAGCCAAGGAGCAGAGAGTAACGGTAGTTCCCGTGGGACGTCTGAGGATACCACCATCGCTGAGTATGTGTTTGAAGGGATGCAGTGAATGGTTTTTTCTTGAGTGCGAGACGCACCACTTGATGGGCAATTAAGAGGGAAATCACGCCCTGCGGATTTCAAGTTGCCCTCAACCATGACTCTTTTGATCTGAAATACCTAAAATTCATGTGTTACATTAAAATATGCATTATACACATTCACAGAGAATGTTCAAGAAAGGGCATTAATGAAGCGAGGAAATGGAAACATATACTTCAGCGATAGAAGTTAAAAAAAGTATGCGCAAGATCACCTATTCATTTTAAGGTACTGCAAAATTAGGGCTAAACAAGCTTGCTGCCAAGAAAACGTCTTCACGTTAGGATCGGGGAGTTTACATTTGATATCTTGAAGTCGCTGCCTCTCCCTCCTCCCTGGACCCCGCCGCTGCTCCTGTCCGCTCACCCCGCCTTGTCTCCCCTTCTTTAGTTTCTGATGCTCGCTTCTGGGTGAAGCCATTCCAGGCGGAGGGAGCAGCCCACGGAGACTCAGGCACGTGGGCCACGGACTCACACCCGCTTCCCGGGGAACAGGCTCTCTGTTTCAACACAGCGGCCGTGCGGAAGGCGGCTGCTTCCTCCTCATAGCCGAGCTTTTCCCGGTGAAAGAGGATTTGCCCAATATCAGATCAGGTCCTTTCTCTTCGAGGAAGCTGGCTTTTACTTATCTCTTAGGGCCAGGTCGGCCTTCCCCTTTCACATCACTTAGGCAAACCCCACCATTTAGGGTTCGGATTCAGTCCCACCTCGTCTGGAGACCAGGAGCGTGGTGGTCCTAACTGTCCCTCCTTTCTTGGGGCTTTCTCCATTCTGTGAGTCCCTGTCTCTGTCTTTACTACCCACTTATTCAAGGACCCGTGACCAGAGTACAGCTGTGGGCTCTGGGAGCACCGTTCTCTTCAGACAAGTCCTTCGGGGAGGAACACAAGCAGGGGCGGGGAGAGGGAAAGGGGTATCCATGTGGTAAAGGGGCCCGCGGGTCAGTGGAGTCCAACACTTTCCGGAAGACAACAGGGTGAGAGACGTCACAGCCAGCTCCCCCACTTCTGGGTCGTTCATTCCACGCCCAACAGACCCTGCCTCACTCAGCTAATTCCTGTCTTCCCTTCAGATCTGCCCTTATTCTTGACCTTGGCAACCCCCCTTCCTGGTCTAGCTCTTCTCTAACCCTCCGCAGAAGCTCCGTAGTCATCTTGGAGTCTTTCCCCTCTTGGGCCATAAACCACCCAAGCCCATCAAGGCGGTTATTTCCTTTTACTCCCTCCCACACAGTGCCGACCTAGGAGCTGGCTGGCCCCTGTCCCCAACCCTCGACGCTCTCGTTAAAAAAACAAAAACAACAAGAAACCCAACCCTGCTTCATTGCCTTAAAACAACACAGCTGGGCTAGTCTTGCCGAGACATTTTATTGAGGTCCCTCAGCGACACGTGGGGAAAAGTCCATGGCTCCTGTCGCCAGTGGGACCCCGCTCAGATGCCGCAGGCTGGACTCAAGGCCTCCCCAGGCTGATTGGCTGATTCCTTGCCTTCGTCTCTCCACCTGTGCTTTGCCAAGTTTGTCCAGCTGGACCGGTCTGCCCCTGGGGCTCCCCGGCAGCGCTCTGGCATGCTTCAGTCTCCTTGTTCATCCTGCCACACCGATCTTTGCAAACCCTGCCCATCCTTCGAGCTTCACCAGACTCAAGTCCCATCTCATCAACACCTTCACCAGCCACTTTCAAGACCACAGGCTATTTACCCTGAAGTTCTTGGGTCTTAACCTTTAGCACCCGCCCCCCCCCCAAACCCTGGGCCTTATTTTGTACTTGTAATGTTGTGTTATTTCTCTTAAAGAAGCTCTCATGTTTTTGGAAACCTCCAGCCCACGTAAAAGCTGCACCCGTCTCTGTCCTGACCGTTGGTAACCCTCATGTGCTGCTTCACCGACTAGTGGGCCTGCGGCTTGCTGCTGTCTTATTATAATAGGACTGGAAACACAGAGTTCCCTATTGCCTCCTGTTTTCTTTACTTGCGTTCGGATCAGATCCCCAGGAATAGGTTGCCATGTATTTTGTGCACACCTTATGAACCTCCTGGGTGGAGCAGAGGCAGGAAAGCTTTTGACCTTGGATCAAGGTACATATTGCTGGGAGGATCAAGTCCAAAGGGCTATGACAAAGGAGGCAGTTAGGTTAGGTAAGAGAAGTACAGCCTGCTCCTGTACCTGCACTTGACCCCACTGTCCCCACATCCCGGCAGGTCATCCTGGGTATAGGCTGCAGGGCAGGGAGCAGCAGCCAGGCCTCAAGACTGACAGGGAGGGGGAGAGGCTAAACTTCGTCTAACTTTCTAATCCTTGGACCCCTCCGCAGCTACTGATGAGGCATCTCTTGTGCTCCTGGTCCTGCCAGCTTCTTCCTGGCTTCCCCAGCAATGCATGGTCTGAAAAGAGGTCCAGATACTTCCCAGGCTAACTTCCCCATGTGTGGCGCTCACTGCTTTTGCTTTTGTTTCTAAATTTCCACCTGTGCCCACAAATTGATTGTTAAATCAGTAAAAACAGAAATTCCAAATTAGACAATGTGCCTTCGATGAGCACCAAAGTGGGGGTGAACTTGAGGAGAGGTCCTGCGAGTGCGGGGGCCTGAGGTTGGGGTTAGGCTTCATCAGCTTCAAGGCAACCTCCTTGGGTCACCTCCTCCTACCTTTTGAGCTAAACCATTCCTCATTTTCCTTAATTTGGAACCCCTCACTATCCCCTCTGAACTAAGAGTTCCCTTTGCTGCAGATGCTGAATCCCTATCTCAAGTGTAAGGCACCAGGAGAGGCTCTGGCTTGCTGCCTTGCTCAGGAGTCACGAAATCAATTTCCCTTCCTGAAAAATCCTTCTACTAGTGCAGGAGTCTAGCCTGCTGTCACCTCCGTGCTCCCTTCTCTGCTTCCGCTGCCAACAAGCTCAGAGCACATTTTGTGCCTGGTTACTGCGGCCTCCTGAGGCTGAGTCTTTGGGATCATGATACCTCTACTCCCTCCCCACCCTCCACCCCCTTTTGTGCTAACAAGCGTTGGTCCTGTTCTTTCTGTCATATATTTATCGAGGTCCATGGGTAGCTTCTGCTGAATCCCCACCTCACCATTCCCCATGGCCCTCCATCTACTCGCTCTGTGAGAAACCTGGTCTCCCCCCACCCGGGGGCCCATGGTGGCAAAGCATTCTTCCTTTCAGGACTGAGGGGAAGGAACTTTCTCCTCAGCAGTCGCCTCTGATGGCGGCTCCTCCCAGGGCTGGCAGACAGCTCTGAGGCTTCCTCGTGACCCAGCTTCTGAAAGACTCCAGGAGGCTCCTGCATTTATGGTACCCTGTTAGGGCCTGGGTCCCTAAACCCTTGAAGGGACTACCCGCTTCACTTTCTTCTCAGCTCAAACTTTGTCCTGCCTCAGGGAGGAGAGCAGCACCCCTAAGGGCTTCTGGGAGGTGGCCTGGTTGCCCTGGCAACGTAGCTGGGGGTGGGGGTAAACCTACCAACTGCCAAAACTGATGACAGTTGTTCAAGAACTTTCCGTTGGTCCTCCTTGCCAGCTAGAAACGGTGCCAGGGCAGCAAATAGTTAACAGCATTTCTGAGACCAGGGGCATGGCTTGATCCGTCACTTAAGCTGGTATTAAAACCCAGGCAGCTTGTCTCTGAAGAGAGGATATCACACTATCTGCCATGATGGGCTCCGGTGGCATTGGAGATGCTGGGCCTTCGGACAGCTCAGGGCTCTTACCTGATCTTACCAGATGATCAGACATGGCCTGAGTCTGATCCAGGAGAAAATCTAATGCCAAAGTCCACTTAGGGCCAGTTTTCCATAGTGTGGTCTGAGGACACCTGAATCAGAATTGTCTTAAGGCCAAGTACCAGGCTGCCCACCTACTCCTGGGCATGGGCCTGGGAACATGAGTTTTTGATTACGCCTCCCTGGGGACCGATGCACACTAACGTTTTGAGGACCACAGATACAGGGGATGAGGCTGCAAGGATGAGCAGAAAATTGTACTATTTATAGTTAATTTTTAAAGATCAACTTTATTGAGATATAATTTTCATACAGTAAAATCTGCTCATTTAAAATCGCAGTCGGAAGCGCTTTGATGAATGTTTATGCTTTTGAAATCCTTACGATCCAGAGAAAGGGCATTTCCTCACGTCCCTTTGCCGTTCATGCCCACCTCCCGGCCCCAGCCCCACTGCCCTGCTGTCTGGTACTTCATACACATAGAATGACACGTATGTTCTCTGTTGTGTCTCACTTCTTTTGCTCAGCGTAATGAGATCCATGTTGTCACATTTACCACTAGTCCCTTTTCATGCTGGAGTGATAGTGCATTGTGTGAATACACGGGACTTTAGCTGTTGTTTTGGTTTGGATTGTTTCCAGATCTTGGCTAGTATGAGTAAAGTTGTTATAGACATTCTGTGATCTAGCAAGGGTAATTTTTGTATGTAGCGTGAGGTAAGGGTTGAGTTTTTTTTTTAACCCAATTAGTTAAGGGTATCTAGTTGTTCTAGCACTGTTTATTGAAAAGACTTCCCTTCCCTTCATTGAATTATCTTGGCATCTTTGATGAAAGTTAACTGACCATGTATGAATGGAGCCCATTTCTGGACTTGATCATCCATCAATCTGCATGGCTACTTTATTTTTTTTTTATTTTTTTTTTTTTAAAGATTTTATTTATTTATTTGACACACAGAGAGAGATCACAAGTAGGCAGAGAGGCAGGCAGAGAGAGAGGAGGAAGCAGGCTCCCTGCTGAGCAGAGAGCCCGATGCGGGCCTCGATCCCAGGACGCTGAGATCATGACCTGAGCCGAAAGCAGAGGCTTTAACCCACTGAGCCACCCAGGCGCCCCTGCATGGCTACTTTAAGCCAACTCTACATTCTGTGGATTACTGTAGCTTTCTGATAAAACAAAATCAGGTAGTCCAAGTCCTCCAGACTCTATTATAGGTTCTTTGCATTTCCATATAAATTTCAGAGTCAGGTTATCAATTTCTACAAAAAGCCTGCTGAGGATAAGGATAGGGATTCCACTGGATCTGTAGATCAATTTGGGGAAAATTCATATCTTAATATTTAAGCCTGTAAATATGGCATATCTCTTCAAGTCTTTCTAAATTTTAGGAATGTTTTATAGATTTTCAGTGTTTAGATCTTGCCTATATTTTAATCCTAAATATTTTATTTTTTGGTTGCTTTTGTGTCATTTTCCAGTTGTTTGTTGCTGATATGTTATATATGGAAATTCGATTTTTGTATGTTGAGATTGTATCCTGCAACCTGCTAAACTCTTATTAATTCCAGTAAACTTGTAATATATTCTTAGGGATTTTTTATGCATACAAGCGTGACAGTGATCAAAAAAGACAATTTTAATTTTTCCTCTCTAATTTGGATATCTTTTTATTTTTCTTATCTTATTGTAATGAATAGGGTATTTGGTAAAATATCAAATAAATCTGGTAAGGACATTCTCCTGATCTTAGGGGAGAAAGCGTTTCATTGATTCAGTGCTGTTTATGAATCTGCAGACCTTATTCAGATTTCACCAATCGTCCCTCTCACGTCATGTGTTTGGTATTGGATCCGATCCAGGACCCCACTTTGCATTTCAGTATGTTTCCTTGTCTCTCCCAGTTTGAGACAGTTCATGACTTTGACAATCATGTAGTGTCATATTGCGTAATCTTCCTCAACTTGGCTTTGTCTGATATTTTCTCACGATGAGGTTGAGTTTATGCAAGTTTGGCAGAAACACCGCAAAAGTCTTGGGGTACCCACTCCAGGTGTTTTATCCAGAGTTACAGGATATCAGCATGTCTTATTACTCAGGGTGTTACCTTTTAGCTTGTGTTCAATGTGGGGGTCTGCCAGGTGTGTCCACTGTAGAGTCAGCACTTTTCTTTTACTATCAGCATCTTCTGCAGACATATTTGAGACCAATCAGATATCCCCTTTTTCATCAGATTTTGGACCACTAATTTTAGAATTCATTGAAAATTCTTGCTAGCAATAATTATTACTGTAGTATTTCCCAAATGGTGATTTTTTTAATTTCCATCATTTCTTCTATATTTATAAGTCAGAATTTTACTGAAAAGAAGATCCAATCTTTCTCTTCTATTTATTCAGTTATATTAATGTGGACTCATGGATATTGATTTTATTCTGTATGTTGTAATCCATTGCTGTCGTTATATTTTTTTGTTTAAATTGACCCAGACCTAGTCACTGGGTGGTTCTTCAAGTTGGCTCCTGTCTGTTTGGTCCATTCCCATCCTACAGGTGATTTGGAATTTTTCCTCATTCAGCTTCCCAACCCCGGTTGTGGGTAGTACTTTCTTTCTTTTTCTTATACCTAGAAATTATAGCCCGGCACTTTCCGTCTTATGTTTAGCAGTGCCGCATCTTGTCACATTTCTTTTGAGAGTGTTAGCTTTGTTCTGGAAGGCAGTGAAGACACTGGTGGTCCATCTCAATCCTTGCAAAGCATGCTTTTTAAGATTTTTAAGGGCAAGTCTAGATTATCTTGTACTCTCAGGTAATTTGAGTCATACTATTCAGATCGGACTCCTCTGGGGTTCACACTAAATGCCCACGTACTCAACAAAGTCTCCACGCGGGCTCGCAGGAACGAAGACGACACCCAGCCCGTGTGATCTCTGAGAGCGCTTGGGCTTCAGGCTCCCTGGGAAGTGTCCTCCTGGGCGCTGTTGTTGTGCAGCTCTCCCGGGGTTGACCCTGCACGCAAGCAGGTTCATATTTAGCCGAAAAGGCGAGTGGATCCCTCTGCAGATTTCCAGGGCTTTTCCCCTGAGAGCTCCTTCCTCTCCTTCCAGTCCTCTGCCTTCCAAGTTCTGCTTGGCCTCCCCACACAGTGATCGCTCACCGTGGCCCTGTTTGCATTTCCCTGATGGCTAGTGATGCTGAATGTGTTTTCATGTGCTGTCTTTGTCATCTGTATCTCCTCTTTGCCGGAACATTTCTTGTCTTTTGCCCATTTTCGAATGGGATTTTTTTCCTTTTTTTTAGTGTTGAATTTTGAGTGTTCTTTATATATTCTGGACATGAGTTCTTTGATAGGTGATTGGCAAATATTGTCTTCTTCCTTTCTGATTTAGAGGCCTTTTATTTAGTGCCTAATTGCCCTGGGTATGATTTCCAGTACTATGTTGAATACAGTGGTGAGAATGAGCATCCTTGTCTTGTTTCTGATATTAAAGGAAAGGTTTTCAGCTTTTCACAGTTCAATATGATTTTAGCTATGGGCTTCTCACTTATAACCTTCATAATGTTGAGATACATTCCTTCTACACCGAATTTGTTGGGAGTTTTTACCATGAAATGATCTCGAATTTTGTCAGTTCTTTCTCTGCATTTATTGAGAAGATCATTTGATTTTTATCCTTCATTCTGTTAATGTGGTCTATCACATTTATTGATTTGCTTACGTTGCACTATCCTTGCATCTCAGGGATAAATCCAGTTTGATCATGGTGTATCATACTTTTTTCATGCTGGAAAGTTCTGTTTGCTAGTATTTTGTTGAGGTTTTTCATCTATATTCATTGGAGATACTGGCCTGTAATTTTCTTATAGGGTCATCCAGTTTTGGCATGAGAGTAATGCTGGCCTCGTAAAATGGGTTTGGAAATATTCCCTGGAAATGTTCTTTATTAAGTTGAAGTGGTTCTTTTCTATTTTTAGTATTCTGAGATTATTTATGAATGAGTATTGCATTTTATCAAATGCTTTTTCTGCATCAATTGATAGAGCGTGTGATTTTTCTTCTTTAGCCTGTCAATATTGATAGAATATACTGATTGATTTTTAAAATTTGAACCAGCTTTGTATCCCTGGAATAAACTCTACTTGATCATGTTGCATAATACTTTGAATATATTTTTGCTAATAATGTCTTTGCTAATATTTTGTTATGGGTTTTTGAGGTTTTGATGTTGATCTTTAGTGTTTTGTCTTTTTTGTTTGTTTGTTTTTTATAATGTAATTGTCTTGTTTGCGGATCAGGGTAATATTGACTTTAGAAAATGAATTGAATCTCAAAGACATATCTATACCTACCTGTTCACTGCAGCATTAATTACAATAGCTGAGATATGGAAACCTGCGTCCATCAATAGATGAATGGGTAAAGACGAAGTCACGCACACACACACACACACACGCACACTGGAATATTATTCAGCCATAAGAAAGGGAAATTCTGCCATTTGTGACATGATGACTCTGAGGGACATGAAAAGTGAGATGATCTAGATGCAAAAAGACAAACACTGCATGGGCTATCCATGACATGAGTAGAATGGGATTGCCAGGGACCATTCTGGTTGGGGAAATGCAGAAATGTTGGTCAAAGGATACAAACTTTGAAGTTATAAAATGAATACGTTCTGCAAAGAAAACACCTGGCTTAAAGATTGTGAACCTCAAGCTGTGGCCTGTGAATATCAGAGGTCAAGCAAGAACCTGATGGCCTGCGGGTACCACGCAAGCAGCAGCAACAACTTCCGAGAACCTCAGAGCAGGAGCGGAGAGTGACACCAATGCCTTCCATTTGGATACTTCTCTCTGTTAAACCGAGTCTGATCAAAACCGAGGAACTGTTAAAAAGAAAGCCACAGGCCCAAAATGATGTCACTTCGGCCAAGTTGCCAAACTGGGGATTGATACCCGACCTGATTGCACTTTCAATGTCCCTCAGAAAAGTAGTCTTAACGGGTCAGCCAGGAATTTTCTGATAAGCACCGAGGAGGTATTCTGTTACCCAGACCCTCTCTGTTCCCCCAGAGAAGAAGTGATCTGCACGATGAGACCCCCTGCTCTCCACCCCCCTGCCCCCAGGGAAGTCCCCTTGCCTGGAATAATCCTTTCTTTTCTTTTGCTTATATATATTTTTTGCCCCACCCTCCTTCCTATAAAAACCTTCCATTTTGTACAACTCCGTAGAGGTCCCCTCTACTTGTAGGTAGAATGCTGCCTGATTCATAAATCACTTAATAAAACCAATTAGAGCTTCAAAAATCACTGAATAAAGCCAATTAGGTCTTTCAAAAAAAAGATGAGAAAGTTCTGGAGATCTAATGTATGGCGTGGTGACCATAGTAAAACTGTACTGTGTACTTGAAATTTGCCAGAAGAGTACATCTTTTTTTTTAAATATATATTTTTTAAAGATTTTATTTGCCAGAAAGAGAGCACCAGCAGGGGGAGCAGCAGGCAGAGGGAGAAGCAGGCTCCGTGCTGAGCAGGGAGCCTAAGGCAGGACTCAGTCCCAGGACCCTGGGATCATGACCTGAGCAGAAGGCAGACGCTTAACCCACTGAGCCACCCACGTGCCCCTAGAAGAGTAAATCTTAAGTGTTCTCATCACACACACAGAACTGGTAACTGTGTGAGGTAATGCGTTAATTCAATTCATTCCCTAGTGTATACACCTACCAAATCATCCCGTCGTACACCCTAAGTATATATAATTTTTTTGTCAATTGTACCTCAATAAAACTATCTCACCTATTTTCGTAAAAGACAGTGTAGAACTGGTGTTAATTTTAACTTCCTTACGCGTCTGATAGAATTTGGCTGCGAAGCCATCTGTGCCTGCAGATTTCTTTGGGAGGAATTTTAAAATTATAACTTCAATTTCCTTGGTGGTTATAGGGCTGTTCAAGTTATCTACACTGTATTGGGAGACTTTTGATTTAGTGTGCCCTTTTCCTCCTGGTTTCCCATCATGGGACATCAGACTATTGATCCGAGGCTTTTCACCTTTTTCTCTACCAGCACTGCTTCAGCTGCGTGACAGGAATGTAGTTATGTCGTATTTTTAAAAAAGATTTTATTTATTTAAAGAAAGAGCATGAGCGGGGAGAGGGGCAGAGGGAGAGAGAGACAGAGAGGACCTCAAGCAGACTGTGCACTGAGCGCTGAGCCTGACGCCAGGCTCAATCTCATGACCCTGAGTTCATGACCTGAGCCAAGACCAAGAGTTGGACGCTTAACCAACTGAGCCACCCAGCTGCCTGGTTATGTTGTATTTTAATTGTCATTCAGTCTAGATGTTTGTCCTTTGGACCAGGGATCAGTGAACTTTCTTTGCATAGGGCTGGATACTAAATACTTGAGGCTTTGTGGGATGTATAAGGTCTGTATCATTCCTCCTCCTCTTTTTTTCTTTTTCTTAGAACATTTTTTTCCTTACAGCATTTTAAAAAGAGACTTTAGTTTTTAGAATGTTTTAGGTTCACAGCGAAGTGGAGCAGGAAGTACAGAGATTTTCCATCGTCATCTGTATGTCCGCATGTGCATAGCCTGCCCTGTGGTCGACATCCCCCGCCAGAGTAGCACCTCTGTTAACAACTGAGGAACCTACATTGACACGTCATAATCAACCAAAGTCCGTGGTTGACATTAGGGCTCACTGTTGGTGCCGTACATTCTGTGGGTTTGGACAAATGTAAAGTGACCTATATGCACCATTATGGAACCATACCGAGTACTTGTGCTGCCCTGAAAGTCCTCTCTGCCTCACCAAGTCCTCCTTCCCTCCACTCTAATCCTGGGCAACCACGGATCTCTTCACCGTCTCCATAGTTTTGCCTTTCCCTCTCCCAGAAGGTCACATAGTTGGATTCATAAAATATGTAACTTTTCAGATTGGCTTCTTTCACTTAGTAATATTCATTTAAGTTTCCTCCATGTCTCTGTGTGGTTTAATAGCTCATTTCTCTTTAGCACTGAATAATATTCCATTCCTGGGTGTACCAGCTAGTCAAGGACATCTTGCATGCTTCCAAGCTTTGGCAATTATGAATAAAGCTACTATAAATATCTGTGTGCAGGGTTCTGTGTGAACATAAGTTTTCAGCTCCTTTGGAAGTAGTGTCGCTGCTGGATCATATAGTAGAAGTATGTTTAATTTTGTTGGAAACCACCAAACTGTCTTCCAAGTGGTGGTACCGTTCGGCATTCCTCCCAGCAATGCGTGAGAGTTCCCGTTGCTCCACATCCTCATCAGCATGTGGTGTTGTCGATATTCTTGATTTTAGCCATTCTAGGAGATGTATAACATTTTAAAAATGTAAAATCTTCCTTAGTTTGCATGCTAAGAAACAGTTTTTCACTCACAAAAAAATGGCTTGTGAAGTAATAGCTCTCTAACCCCTGGTGTAGACCTATCTCCCACCATCCATAGTCTTGAGTGTGTGTCTCTAGCCTTGCTTGAGACTTTTGTACTTAAACACAGACCCTCACCATTGAAGCCTTCCCTCTTCTGCCAATTTCTCCACAACCTTCTCTTGTTCCAGGACTCACTGCAGTTCTTACCCCCACCATTTCCATGAAATTTGTTCTGTCTGATTCATTGTACGCTTGTGTCTTCCTCAGAACATTTACTGTGTGTAATTTTGATAATGCTATTTTGTGCCAAGTGCAGACTATCATGGTTTGCTACTTTAACTGCTTCGTGTGTTTTAATTTATTTCCACAGCTGGACTCTAGGTTCCTGGAGAGCTGGCATTGAGCTTAACAACTACAATGATAACAAAGCATTCTTTTAAAACAATTCTTTCTGGGTTACAAAGTGTTTTCGTGGACTTTTTTTTTTTAAGTTCATCAGGAAAACCCTGTGAAGCAGCCTGGGAAAGGAATTTTCACTCTAGTTGACAAACAGAGGATCAGACAGTTAACATGGATGAAGGCCCCGTAACTAGTAAATGACAGAGTCTGATCCAGACTCATGGTGTCTGCCTGGTGCAGTTTCAGCATCCCGACATGGGTAGTGATGGGCTCTCCTGGTGCCCTTGGCCCAGCTCATGGTCCAGTCCCTGTGCATACCTCCACGTCTTCCCCTGACCACCCGCACTGTGTTTCTGCTGCCTGCAAAACAAGAACCCCCATCCTTTCATATTTGGAAAATCTCTCTCCAGAGAAAGAGGGCTGTGCTAGAAAACATGCTCATTTCCTGGAGCTGGTCTTGGCTGGAAAGGCCACATTCCAGGGGGAGGACTTATCCTGCAGGAATTTCACACCTGCCCTGAGGAGAGACTCCTCCCCACCCTTGCACTATTGCTGTGTCCTCTATGGGACCACACTGAGGTGGAGGTGGGGGGACAGGCCTGGGGGCTCTGGCACAGGACACTGCCTCTTTTGCAGTGTGGTCTCTGCATTAGTAGAGGAGGTGCTGGTGCAGAAACCAGGGATAGGTTTTTCACAGCCTCAGCAAGCGACGTGGCAAACGCAGGAGTCAATGCACCCCATCCCTTGCTGCTGGGCGACACATGTCCTCTACCTGTCCTCTCCACGAGTCCGGTGTCTTCACACGTGAGAGGAAGACCTTTGGTCTGATCTGGGGGATGTCAGAGTGGCTGTTCTCCCTCTGGACACCCTAAGCCCAAGCCTAGACCCTGCCTGGTGTGTCCTGGCCAGCGGCATTGCTCTCTGCACACAGGCATGGCTCCCGCAGGCTTGCCCACCCCACCTGCACCCCAGAGCGGGCAGCATGGGCGCAAACACCCAAAGGTGTGAGTTTAAAAGAAGTGTGGCTGGACTCAGGCAAGGAGGTTCTGGGGAGCCTGTGACAGGGACACCCAGGTCCCCAGAGGGCTCTTTCTGTGGGGGCTCAGCTCTCATTCATTCAAGACAGTCATCCTCTCTGGAGAAGCTCATCTTCCTTTCAGGCCGCTTCCTTGGTCCAGTGCTCTAGAATCAGTGCTATTTTCCCCCATTCAGGTCTTCGTGAGCACCTCCTGGTGGGCAGCCCCCAAGGGTTGGATACTTAGGGAAGAGAAATAGGGGACAACATGATCTAGGCACCGTCCCCTCTTAACTTACTGAGCCCTCACAGCACCTTCGTGAGGTAGATACTCTAGGAGCTGGAATTTTCGGAAGGGGAGACCTGGTCAGTGGTCAAGGCACACCGTTGGGTGGGGCAGGAGCCCAGAGTTTGAGCTCAGGTGTGTGCCCTTTGACCTCGACATTCTCTTGTGCCTCCAATTTGCGCATCATCAGGGAGAGTGAGTGCAGACATGCAGCCGACCCTGATGGGGGGAATCCGGAAATGGATCTGTGCAGGCGTCAGAGGGCCCTCGGGAAATCTCGGCCCGACACTGGCCGTCCCATCCCTTGTCCTCCACGCACAGGTGTCCCCAGCGCCATCAGGCCGTGGGACGTGGCGGGAAATGAGGTCTAGCATAGTTTCTTGCCAGACCCCCGGCTTTTACTCTCCTGTGAACGAGGGGGACTCTGAGACGGTGGAGGCACATGAGAGATGCAGTCTGGTCCCGAGCCACCCTTTGGAGGAGGTGTCCGGGCGAGGGACACCTCATTGCCGCCAGCCGCCGCGATGTCACCTTCGTTCGGTGGGATGGCCTGGCCTATTCTGACCAATAAAGTGGGAACACTAGGCTTGGTAGCACGAGGCCCGGAATCCTGTGCCCGAGCTGCTCCCGTGGGGACCTCCGTGCTGCTGCTGAGGACGCAGGGGCGTGGTTTGCATGGCCTTCACTCGGCCCCAGGCAGCCCGTGCTGTGCATCGAGCCTCTGCTGGGCTGCCTCCGGAAGGCGGGGGGCTGGCACCCCCCCAGCTTAGCAGGCTCTGCACAGCCCAAAAGATTAAGGTATGGATCCGACCCTCAAAGGGCCAACTATCCAGTTGGAGGAGTGAAAACCGTGGAAGGCTATTGTAATGGCAGAGGAAAGTAAGGCAGGAACGGATGGGTCCTAGGCTCTGATTTCTGGAGGAAGAGAGGCTTTTAGGTCAGGAGAAGTTGCCTGTGTGTGCTGGGGCTCTGGGGGATATTGTCTAAGGCTGGATTAAATTAAATTACTATCTACTGCAATTCAAGAACCTAAGGAAAAAAGGTTGAAGATAAAGGCGTACACAGAATTTATATTTATAAACAACAATGACAAAAAATCCCCACCCCGCCCGAAACATATATGTACCAGTGTGTATATACTATGGAGAAATACACTTGACTTACCCCCTGCACTTGACTTTTGGCTCGTAGTTAACTGCCTCTCCTTCCAGGATAGCCTTACTTGGCAGAGTGCAGTGGAAGGCAACTTTACTTGTTGTTTTAACTCTAAGACATGGCATTTTTCTGGGTCTTTCATTAATGAACCCCCAAACCTACTCTTCCAGTCAACACTTTCATTAGTGACTCAATAATAACACCACCGTAAGTGGCTCTACTTCTACTCTGGATTGCTAGTTATTGAGTTCAGTGTCTGACACAGTTCTGAAAAAATAATCCCATTGTGTTAAAATGCCCTTTTAAGACCTATTTAATGGTTAAGACAGAGGGCTGCTGACACTGACCTTCCCATACACATCCTTGTTTTATCATAACCATAAATCATTCATTGGCATATCTGTTTTCCTGATCAATGACCTAAAAATTTGCATTCATTAGTAGCCATTGAACATATAATCCCTGGCAAAACACTGATGAATCACCATTATGCTTTTACTATGTGCTTATGTTCCCAGGTTGTCCTGTGTCCCTTCAGGGTCGCTATTTTGCCTGGTCTTTTTTTTTTTTTTTTTTTTTTTTTTTTTTTTTTTTTTTTGCC
>LNAC01000845.1:541366-608951 GCA_002007465.1 Ailurus styani | reverse complement strand
CTCAGGTCATGATCTCAGCGTCCTGGGATCGAGGCCCACATCGGGCTCTCTGTTCAGCAGGAAGACTGCTTCCTCCTCTCTCTCTGCCTGCCTCTCTGCCTCCTTGTAATCTCTCTCCCTCTGTGAAATAAATAAATAAAATCTTTAAAAAAAAAAAAGTAAACGGGAGATAATAGCCTGTGGTTTTTTTTTAGTACACAAATTATGTCATTATTTCATCCCCAGTGCCCAGTTCATTTTCTGGCACATACTAAGCATTAAGAAAGTTTGTGTTGAGTGATTAAAAGGAATTTTTCTAATATCTGGGCTAGAGACCAGGATAAATGAGGATTTGGGATTTATATATATAGTGACCGTAAACTTTTCCCCTTCCCCCTCCCCTAGTGACAATAAACTTTTTTTTTAAGATTTATTTATTTTAGAGACAGAAGGAGTGGGAAGGGGCAGAGGGAGAAGGTAAAGAGAATCCTAAGCAGACTTCATACTGACCATGGAGCGAGATGCAGGACTGGATCCCACAACCCTGATATCGGGATCTGAGCTGAAAGCAAGAGTTGGAGGCTTAACTCACTGTGCCCCCTAGGCACCCCAGCCATAAACTTCTTAAACTTCACTTTATTAATAACGGTAGCTATAATCTGTTGGCTACATACCATATCTGAGACTCTGGTGTTAGAAAACAAAGAGAACTCTTACACTGAGCCTCTGTCTTTACAATGTCAATTTGCTAAATGAAGGGGCTAAAAATCTAATCATTCTGCTTGGTCTTTGGTCTGCACAGTTCCATATAACTACTTATAATTATGTGATTTGGGGACAGATTGTTCCACTCTGGCCTGCAATTTCATCCAGCCTCCTTTATACTAAAATAGTATTCTTTTTTTTTAAGATTTTATTTTATTTTATTTTATTTTATTTTATTTTATTTATTTATTTATTTATTTATTTATTTATTTATTTATTTTGACAGAGAGATAGAGAGCACAAGTAGGCAGAGCAGCAGGCAGAGGGAGAGGGAGAAGCAGGCTTTTTGCCAAGCAGGGAGCCGATGTGGGACTCGATCCCAGGACTCTGGGATCATGACCTGAGCTGAACCTAGCCGCTTAACCAACTGAGCCACCCAGGCGCCCCTAAGGTTTTATTTTTAAGTAATCTCTACACCCAGTGTGGGGCTCAAACTTATAACCCTGAGATCAAGTGTTTCATGTTCCAACAACTGAGCCAGCCAGGGACCCCGAAAATAATATTCTTTATTTAGTTTTTGATCATGTTTAACATTTGGTGCAAGGTGGAAGGTTATGGGTAAACTATCACAGGAGTATGAAAAGTCTCTGTGAGATAACTTAAATATTTTCCCTCTTGGTACATCCTGAAATCGGTGTGGAAGAGATTATTGGATTTCTCTGTAACTGTTTAGGTGAGCAATATTTGAAAGGCAAGATGGTATTAGTTCTTTTTTTTTTTTTTTTTTTTTTTAAAGGGCCTCGATCCCAGGACGCTGAGATCATGACCTGAGCCGAAAGCAGAGGCTTTAACCCACTGAGCCACCCAGGCGCCCAAGATGGTATTAGTTCTTATAATACAACAGAGTTTCAATGGTCTACAAGGAACCTATTCAATTCTGCCAACCTGAGCCGAAAGCAGAGGCTTTAACCCACTGAGCCACCCAGGCGCCCAAGATGGTATTAGTTCTTATAATACAACAGAGTTTCAATGGTCTACAAGGAACCTATTCAATTCTGCCAGCCTATTTCTCCTGGAAATCATGTTCTTTGTTAGTTGACATATGGTAGAAATTAATAGCCTGGTCATACTTATTGGCCTTTAAGACATGTTCCAGTTGCTTTTGTAGTGCTCAAGCATTTATTTTTGTCGCAAACAGAAATCTCAGTCCTCTTTCCGTTGCATTATGTTCTTTAACTTTGCAGCTTTGCATGATATTGGGGCATAATTTACAGTAAATTAGTGTTATTATTGTAATGAAGAGCAATTTTCAGAATACTTTTTACAAAGATATGTGTTCAAAAGAAAATTCCTTTCTTTTGTATATATAAATTTAATAGTTAATTGAAAAAAATTGTCTTTGACATTTCAGAGAAGCAACTTGACTACATGTGAGTTGTTAAAAAATGCTGTAAATATCGTTTGCATTGCCACTGACTTTAACATATCCAACTGAGTTCTAGAATTAACTTCCTCTTATCAGATGGTGTAAATTAAAACAGTTCAGTTGTTAATAGTTATTATCACCATCATCACCGTCATTATTTATTGAAATGTCTACTAGGGGGCACCTGGGTGGCTCAGTGGGTTAAAGCCTCTGCTTTCAGCTCAGGTCATGATCTCAGCGTCCTGGGATCGAGGCCCACATCGGGCTCTCTGCTCAGCAGGGAGCCTGCTTCCTCCTCTCCCTGTCTCTCTGCCTGCCTCTCTGCCTACTTGTAATCTCTCTCTGTGTGTCAAGTAAATAAATAAAATCTTAAAAAAAAAAAGAAATGTCTACTAGGTTCTTTGAATACAATATATTATTTAAATATCTTTAATGATATGCAGAATGTTAGAATAATTATTTTCTAATCACATTATGTTAAGAAGTTCCCCCTAAGCGGTGGTCCAAATATCTCCTAGGAAAATAGAGCTTTTTAAGGCAATTTCTGTTACCCAACCTTTCTTCAGGTGTAATAGTGCATCCATCTCCCTCACTAAATTGAGTTTCTTGAGAGTGAGGGAGATGGGTACACTATTACCTATAAGACAACATATGAAAATCTATGACAATATACTGAAATGGAAGTTCTGCTAGCCTTGTTTACTCTTCTTGCTCTCCCCCATTCTTATCGTGCGGAAAGATCAGGGCAGGAAATAAATTGAATGATATAAGAAAAAGAACATAGTAAACAATAGTATATAAAAATACGCTTCAGAAAAAGTATTACTCCAGGAATTCAGATATTTGGCAGAAGTCTGAGATCAAGAATATATGAACTTTCGTAAGTAAATAAGGACATAAAGAGCCCAATTAAAAACTGGCAAACAGTTTGAACAGATACATCACAAAGTAGTTATATAAATGATAAATAAGCCCATTAAAAGAAGTTCACCATCGTTCATAATGAAAGAAATCCAAATTAATGCCATCATTTGATACCAATGCACTTCCAGTCAAATAGCTAACATTTAAAAGACTGTAAATACCAAGTGTTGGCAAAGATGTGGAACAACCAGAGCTCTCATGCGTTACTGGTTGAAATGTAAAAAGGTACAACAATCTTTGAAAACAGTTTGGCAGTTCCTTTAGAGTTAGGCATATACTTAATCTGTGACCAGAATTCCACTCTTAGGTATTTACTTAAGAGAAATGAAAGTATGTGTCCTTATACTGACTGACTTATCTACAAATGTTCATAGCAGTTTTACTCATAACAGTCAAAAACTGGAAACAAAATAAATGATCATCAACAGATTGGATAAACAAATTGTGATAATACATTTCACACATAAGAGAAATGATACCATATTTGTCTTTCTTTACTAACTTATTTCACTTAGCATAATGTCATCCAGGATCACCCATGTTGTTGCAAAGGTAGGATTTTCTTCTTTCTCATGTCTGAATATTTCCATAGTGTGTGTGTGTGTGTGTGTGTGTGTGTGTGTAGATACAAATATATCATATTTATGTGTGTATGTATGTGATTCACATCTTATTTATCCATTCTTTCATTGAAGGGCACTTAGTTTGGTTTTATATCTTGTTTATTGTGAATGATGCTGCAATAAATGTGGGGATGCAGATATCTTTTCAATCTCCTATTTCCAGTTCCTTTGGATATATACCCAGAAGTGGGATTACTGGATCATATCATAGTTCTAGGTTTAACTTTTTAGTATCCTCCATTCTGTTTTTCACAATCGTTGTGCCAATTTACATTCCCACTAACAGTGCATAGTTTCCCTTTTCTTCACATCCTCGCCAGCAGTTAATTATCTCTTGTCTTCTTGATGGTAGTTATTCTAACAGGTGGTGAGGTGATATTGTGGTTTTGATTAATAATTAATAATGTTGGCATCTTTCCATGTATCTATTCCAGGCCATGCCCATCCCCTTAATGTATATAGCTAAAATGATTAAATGGATGAATTCTTCTGAAACTTTAGAATACAAAATGTGAATACTGTATGAACTTTTCCAAGACCGAAAACTAAAAAAATTTAAAATATTGTTTAAAAAATCATCATAATACCGACAACAAACCCTTACAAAAGGGCACCCAAGAAATCTACAGACTACTCTCTCTTTATAATTTTGATGCAACTATCTTAAATATAACATTAGAAAATAGAATCAGCCAGTTAATAAATAAATAAAAAATAAATAAATAAATAATAAATAAATAAAAGCCATATAATAAACCATGCACAAGTGGAACATTTATTTAAAAATGTAAGGGTAGTTCTGTATTAGAAAATCACTATTACTTACCATATCAATAATCCAAAGGAGGAAAAACAGTTATCTCAATGAATTATAAAGTGTTATTTAGTATAATTCAATATCCATCACTGATTTTAAAAACAAACCTTATAGAAATTTGTCATCAGCAACGATGTCCTAGAAGCTTTCCCATTAAAATCAGAAGCGAGAAGGCTATTTTCCAGCACTGTATCAATTTGATAGGTTTTGGAAATACTAGCCAGTGTAATTAGACTAAAATAAATCATATTGGCAAATGAACAGTGGAAACAAAATTATTATTTATAAATGATAGGATCATATGTTTTGAAAATGCAAGAGAATCAACTGAAAAATTCTTAGAAACAAAATGATTCAGTATGGTGGCTGGTTATAAAATTAATACACAAAAGTCAGTTATCTTTTCTGCAAATAAATAAACTAGTTTCAAAAGATTATGGAAGGAAACATTTATAATAGCACGACATCATCAGCTGAGTCTGTGTGTATTTAATACAGAATGTCCATGACTGATAAGAAAATTTGTTAAATCTCTGTTATATTACATGGAAAGTTACTTTGTTGTCTGAGAAGATATTCCAAATATTTAGAGTCTTTTTAATTTTGTTGTTAAATTATTTGATTCTATTGCCATATTAGTGAGATTTTTCCATTTTTATTGTCTTTTAGTCATGACAAAATGAGTCTAAAATTATCTTAAAAATAAATATGTGAAAATAACAAGGATGTTAAAAGTAGAATAATAAGGCAAAACTAAGTCTATTATATGTTGGTTAGGTGATACTCCAAGAGTAGATCAAACAATAGAAAAGAATAGCGAAGCCGGAAACAATTTCATGGGGATTCAGTATATTCTAAATAAGTAGGAATAAAGTGGATTATTCAATAAATTTTGTTGGGACAATTGAGTAGCTCTTTTGGAAAAGTTTAGAAACTTACATTTTTTATTTCAAACTTTACAGTGAGATAAATTCCATTTTAATAAGTAATAATAATAAAGTCCTAAAATAAAATAGGATTCCATATGATTCTGAAAAGTATTTTTGTATAATATCAGATGGGATAAGGCTTTTCAAAACAAGACATGGAAACTATAAATCCATAAAAGGAAAGTTTGTACTTTTTTATATATCAAAACTCCAAAAATACTATAAAGTCAGAAGATAGAAAATAAACTGAATAAAAATATTTACAGTGTATTGACAGTTCATTTCACTAATAGAAAGAGGTCATATAAATAAGGAAAATATGAACTAGCATTTGAAAAATGGGCAAAGTATATGAATAAAAATACACTGCAAAAGAAATAAATATAGCCAATAAGTACATTAAGAGACGTTCACTCTTACAATTCAAAATTGTGATATTAAAATTGGCAAACATGGGTAAAGTCTGACAGCACCCCATTCTCAGTATTTAAGAGTGGACCCAATAAACATCACTTCTCAATCCTCTGTAATTTCTGTACAAATTGCGAAATGAAACTAAAGAGTAAGGTAGAATTAAACAGTTACCTGTCTTAACAGCGTTGTGCTAAGACATGACTATCCCTTGTCTCCATTAGTAGATTTTGTATTTGCTATGTGCAACCTAACCTTAAGGGAAAGGGAAATTGAATGGACCAGACCAAGTATGGCTAGTTAATTCTCCCCAAATTTACCAAACATGTAAGTTATTCCAAGTCCTTGAGGAGGTGGGAAAAAGGCAAACCTATAGTATGAATTCCTGTCCCTCCACATAGCAGAAATTATCAGTGCTGGAAAAAACATGTTCTTTAATTAGTATTTTGACCTTTTAAATTTTAACCCGTTAAACTTAGCTATTAAGTCTATGTTTAGCCAGTGGTTTGGCTATTTACCTCAGTAGAAGAGATTGGCAGTCTTTTTTTCTTTTATTTTTTTAAATTTCTTTTTTTTTTTAAAGATTTTATTTATTTATTTCTCAGAGAGAAAGAGAGAGCGAGCACAAGCAGGCAGAGTGGCAGGCAGGGGCAGGGGGAGAAGTAGGCTCCCTGCCGAGCAAGGAGCCCGATGCGGAACTTGATCCCAGGACACTGGGATCATGGCCTGAGCCGAAGGTAGCTGCTTAACCAACTGAGCCACCCAGGTGTTCCGGCAGTCTTTCAAGACAGTCTTGCTCCCACCTATCTGAGGCTGATTGTCCTACACTAACCACTCATTCTTTGATATCTTTCTGGGGACTACAGTTGGTCAGCATAGATTTGACCTGTAAAAAGTTCTGAAGTAAATCAGAAGCCAGGCCAAAATTTATTCCTTATTCTGTTTTCCAGCTGAAGTTATGTCCAGCCATTATGTTCAACATATATTCTCAGAGGTTCTGCAGTGTGAATAAAGGGCATTATTAAAATGCTCTAACAATAAAATGGCAACCATAAGATCACCCACATTTGAATATGTTGCCCCATTATCAAATTCCCAGAGAGAAATAAAAGTTCAAGAATTAATTCTCCTAGAAAGTTAATGTCCAGAGATATTAAAGTTCAAAATACTTAAGACCCTAGATTAAATTATTTTGCTCTTGCTAGTTAAACGTCCAAATTAAAATTTTCTCCAGTTTCTCGCCCCCTAAATCTCAGACATAGAGCTCATAAATACCTGGATGGAATCATCATTATTTTGGCAATTTCACACTGGGCTCTCAGTGGAATGGGTGTAGTTCCTTTACACCCTCAGTATCTTCATTGCCAAGTCTTTCATGAGCCTTGAGTTTTAAATATTTCAGAGGGTTCACAGGACACTTAATTATCATAATGCCTGCCACAAACATGCCAAATTTAATTTTTTTAAAACGCCATTCTTTTAGCCATTATGCCAAGCAAAATCATTGCCCTTGACTGTAGTACTTAATTGTGTAAAACCCATACTCAGTAGTAACTGAAGTAAAACTTCAGACTCAGTAGTGTCTGAAGGAAAAAGGATTTCTAGAAAAAGCATTCCTAATATTAGCTTCACCAACATATTAATTGGGGTCTAGTTGTCCCAAATCTACAATTTATATACTTGAATGTAACCAGGAGAAATCTCCCTTCAAAAAACAAATTTTGGCACTATCCAAAATACTTAGCTTCTATTTGGGGTAGGGGAATCCATTTATGCAAATTGGCACCTCTCTTAGAGAGAAGGATTTGAGATAGCCTTTATTCCGAGGTTTTGTTATGCAAATTTTATACCGCAAAGGTGAAAGAATTTTATAATGGGCACCCAGATAACCACTATCTAGATTCTACCATTAAAACTTTATATACTTGATGTATAACATATCTATCCATTTATTTATTCCTCCATCCATCAATCCATTTTATTTTTGTAGAATAGCAAAGTAAATTGCAGACATCACTACAGTATAGAAGTATGCAGTTATTAACAAGAATTATCAATAGTTGTTTGTGGTAATTTTTCTTTTGATGTCAAATGTACATGCAAACAAAGAAATTGGTATTGAGGATAATCACTGAGCTTTGGCAAGTACATTCATCCATATAAGCGAAATCTCTGTGAAAGTATAGAATATTAATATCAGCCCAGAAGATTTTCCTATGCTCTTCCCAGTTTATCTCCATCCCTACCACCCTAAGAGGAAACCAACATATATAGCTTTGCCTGTTCTAGAACATCATAAAATAGAACCATATAGTATATATACTCACTTGCCTCTCTCTCTTTTATTTGGCATAATGTTTTTAAAGTTAATGCATGTGTATAGCCATCATTCATTCCAGTTTACTGCCCTGTTCAGCATCCCTTTAGCAACTTCAACCTGGGCTTTCAGTGGGATGGGTATAATTCTTTCATATGGATAACACAATTTGTTAATCCATTCTTCTTTTGATGTACACCTGAGCTGATTACAGTTTTGAATATTATGAATAAAGCTGCTATGAACATTCACAGACAAGCTTTTTTGTGAAATATATAATTATTTCTCTTGGAAAAATACCTAGGATGGAATTGTTGTGTCATAAGGTAAGGGTAGGTTAGTTTTATAAGAAATTGTCAATATCCTTATACCATTTTATACTCCCACCCATACTATATGAGGGTTTCAGTTGCTTCACAACCTCACCAACATGGCTTTTTAGCAATTTTATTTTTAGACTGTATAATGGTAATTCACTGTGGCTTTAAATTGAATTTCCTGAGAGCAGATGATACTGAAGACTTTTCACTTGCTTGTTGGTCAATAGTAGGTCTCATTTTGAGAAATACCTTCTCAAATATTTTACCAATTTTTTAAAAAGATTTATTTATTTGAGAGAGAGAGAGTGAGTGGGGCAGAGGGAGAGGGAGAGAAAGAATCTCAAGCAGACTCCCACCTGAGCATGGAGCCCAATGTGGGGCTCAGTCTCATGACCCTGAGATCATGACCTGGGCCGAATCATGACCTGAGCCACCCAGGTGCCCTTTGCCCATTTTTATCAGGTTTTTGTCTTTCTGTTATTGCTATATAAAAATTCTTTATATATTCTGGATAAAATTCTCTTACAGATATATGTTTTGAGAATACTTTTCTCTGTCTGTGGTTTGCCTATTCATTTGAATTGTGTCTTCTGATAAGCAGAATTTGAAATTTTTGGTGAAGTATAATTTATCATTTTTATAGCTATTTTCTCCTACTCATCTGAAAATCTTTGCCTATACTGAAATTACAACAATATTCCCCTCTTTCTCTCTAAAAGCTTTATAATTTTTGACTTTATGTTTGTCTGTAGTTCATCTTGAAATGGTGACTGTGTGTGCTTGATGTAGAGTTTATTATGCTCATTTTTATCCATCAATATACACTTATTTCAGCTCATTTTGTGGAAAACATTTTTCTTTCTCTGTTGGGTTGCTTTGGCACTGTTGCTAAATATCACATGACCAAGTACATGTTGCTGTTTATCTAGTCTCTCAACTCTGTTCCATTCATCTATTGCTCAAACCTTATTAAAATAAAACAACCTATGTTTCAACATGATTCAAATAAAACACTGTTTTGATTTGTCTATATTTATACTCAACTTTGAAATCAGAAAATTTTATTTCTCCAACTTTGTTCTTTTTCAAGCTTAGATTAGATAATCTGTGTCCTTATTTTTTCCATATAGATTTAATTTAACTTTGTAAACTTTGGATAAAAAAAGTGCTACTGGAATTTTTGTTGAGATCATATCGAATCTATTGATATGGTAGAAAAACTATCCTCTTAATGAAATGTATTCTTTTAATCCATAAAAAAATTCTTTTTTTATTTAGATTTTCCTTCAGTTCTTTAAGAAATGACTTTTACTTGTAGTGTAGAGGCCTTGCTAAATTGACTTACTAGTTCTAGTAGTTGCTTTGTAGACTCCTTAGATTTATCTACATTAAAAAAATCTTGTCATCTTCAAATAAAGATAGATTTGTGTTTCTGATCTTTATGCCTTTAGTTTTTCTTGTCTTATTGCAGTGGCTGGAACTATCACTACAATTTTGAATAGAAATGATAAGAATAGGCAGTCTTACCTTTTTCTCCATCTTATAGGAAAACTATTTAGTATTTCACCCATTACTATGGTTTTAACTTTTTTTGGTTGCTACTTTTTATTATATTAAAGAAGTTGCCTTCTTATCCCTACTATAATAAGAGTTTCTTTTTATCATGTTTGAATATTGAATATTGTCAACTTTATTTTGCTTCTATTAAAATTATCGTATGGCTTCTCTCCATTATTCTGTTAATATTGTAAAAAACATAAATTAATGTTTGACTGTTGAATGTATTTTACATTTTTGAAATTAACTCTACTTGGTCATGCTATATTATCCCTTTTATATATTGTTTAACTCTATCTCCTAATATTTTATTCGGGAATTCTTCTATATATGTTTATAAGAGACATGGATTTATATTTTTAAATGTACTACTTTCAAATTTTGGTGTTTGGAATATACTAGATTGTAAAATGGAGTGAGAAGTGTTTTCTTCTACTCTGTATAATGAATTTATGTATTCTCGATATTATTTCTTCCTTAAATATTTGGTAGACTTTGTCAGGGAGGAGGAATTTCCTCTGCCCTTAAATGTCCTTCTAGAGAGACTAACAGTCAAATTGACATGAGACAGATAACAGAAAAAAAACAAATTTAATTTTGTACATGTAAGAATTCTACACAGACATAGAATTCCTAAGACCGGTAAAATGAGAAATGTCATCCTGAACCTAGGGCTAGGAGTCTAGGACTTCAAAGGGAAGGAATGTAATTCAGAGGAAGATGAAAAAGAGTAAATATTTGGTAAACAAATATTTGCTGGGCTACTCAGAAACAATGAGACATAGAAGACTGATCATGCATTCCTTGCTAGATTTCTCTCTACCACACCTAGTTAATATCATAATGTAGTTATTTGTGGTACTATCTCTCCTCCTGGAGCAGGTCCTTTATCTAAATTCTTTTTAGGCAATTGAGGAAGGAGGTGAAGAGATTTTCTGAATCTGCTGGATTTGTGTTGCTTTTTAACTCAAAATAATCTTCATGCCAAAGAGGCCCATCTTGGTGTAGTCTGTCCTTAGCCCCTACAACTTCATCAAGGTGAATCCATCTGTGCTTGCATTTTTCATTGTGGCAAATCTTGATAGTAAGTTCAGTTCATTTTATTTATATAGGTCTATTTAGACTTTATGTTTTATTGTGTATTAATCTTGGTAAATTGTATTTTTCTAGAAATTTATCTGTGTATCAAGGCTGTTGAATTCTCAGCAAGAAAACTATATATAATATTCTCTTATAACCATTTTAATGTCTCTAGCATCTATACAGAAAAATGTTCTTTCATTCCTGGGTTTAGTGATCTGAGTTCTTGGTCTTATTTTCTTAGTCATCTTACCTAGGAGGTCTGTCAATTTTGTGTCTCTTTTCCAAGACAAGCATTTGGGCTTGTTAATCTTTTTATGTTGTTTGAATTTTCAATTTTGTTTATTTTTTGCTCATTATTATCATTTTCTTTTCTCTTTCTCCTCTTTTCCTAACTTTAGAATGTGGAATCTTGAATCACTTTTAGATTTTAGACCTACTTTTTTTCTCATGTAAACATTTAATGGTATATAGATTTTCCTCTAATCACTGCTTTAGCTATATTTCATAAATTTTGATATGTTCCAGTTTCATTATATTGATTTTGAAATACTTTCTAGTTTCTCTCATGATTTCTTCTTTGAACCATGAATTACCTAGAAGTGCTTTAATTTAAAAATATTTGGTATTTTCTAGATATTTTATTGCTAAGTGTTTTTAATTTTATTTTATTATTGCAAGAGAACATACTCTGTATTTCAGTCCCTTTAAATTTGTTAAGATTAGTTCTATGGTCAAGCTCAGGGTCTATCATCTTTTGGTAAATGTACCATATCCACTTGGAAATAATTATATTCTGCACTATTAGGTTATAATGTCCCATAAATATCAATTAGGTCATGTCAATCAATAGCGTTGTTCAGATTTTCTATGTTTTTACTGATTTTTATCTAGTTCTACCATTTGCTGAGAGACAGATATTAAATCCCCAACTGTTGTTATGGGAGTAACTATTTTCTCCTGTATTTTGGCCAAATTTTGCTTCATGTATTTTGAAGTTGTGTTATTAGATGCATGCACATTAGTGATATTTATTTCTTCCTGATGAATTAATCCTTCTATTGTTATGAAGTGGCTCACTTTTTATCTCTTTATCTTTTCGTTTTGAAGATTTGTCTGATATTAATTTAGCTCCTTCAACCTTATGTTTACATTATAATCTTTTTTTTTAAAGGTTTTATTTATTTATTTGACAGAGAGAGATCACAAGAAGGCAGAGAGGCAGGCAGAGAGAGGAGGAAGCAGGCTCCCCGCCGAGCAGGGAGCCCGATGCGGGCCTCGATCCCAGGACCCTGAGATCATGACCTGAGCCGAAGGCAGAGGCTTTAACCCACTGAGCCACCCAGGCGCCCACATTATAATCTTTTTTAAGAAGTGTATAAATTTACAAATTTGACAGTCCTATTCACCAGATCTTATATGAGACTGTTTTATTGCTTATTCAATTTATCTTCATTCACATTTGCATTTTGACCCTATATTTTTTCATTGATTTGGACTCTTTCTTGCAAAGTAGTGTGCGCATTGTTTTATAAACAGGACTCTTCTGTCCTAGGTCCCATCAGTAACTTCCACTGTTGCTTGCTATGGAATAGCTTAGTTCTCAGAAGCCTGTTTTCTAGAGAAGACTACTCCCCCGTAATTAATGAATTTAGATTCATGCTTAGACCACATGTTTGAGGGTCTGTTGAGCCTGTGGACAATCTACATGAATCTAAATTTGTGTCCTTCACCATCGGTTTTTAGGCACTGAACGCACCATATGTAGGGCTGCCTTTGTAAGGTTGTAACAGTTTTTTTATTTATTTTTATTTATTTATTTTTTTTTTTAAAGATTTTATTTATTTATTTCACAGCAGGAGAGAGATCACAAGGAGGCAGAGAGGCAGGCAGAGAGAGAGAGGGGGGGGGAAGCAGGCTCCCTGCCAAGCAGAGAGCCCGACGTGGGCCTCGATCCCAGGACCCTGAGATCATGACCTGGGCCGAAAGCAGAGGCTTTAACCCACTGAGCCACCCAGGCGCCCATGTAACAGTTTTTTTAGAGGAAGGGAGAGATGGGGGAGAAGCAGAGGGAGAGGGAGAGAGAGAATCTTAAGCCGTCTCCACACCCAGCACAAGCCCAGGAGCCCGGAGGTGGGGCTGGATCTCACAACCCTGAGATCATGACCTGAGCTGAAATCAATAGTCAAATGCTTAACGGACTGAGCCACCCAGGCACCCTAGGTTGTGACAACTTTTGTATGAAAACTTTAGAGCTTTATAATATCTGAGGAATTCAGCTGTCTTTCAATATAAAAGCAATAAATTGTGTTGTATCAGTGGCTAAAGGCCTATATTTGGAAAGATTCTCCTTTCTTCATGTTTGAATCTCTGCTTCAATTGTATCACCTTATAGAGGCTTCAGTGTCCCAGCCATGTCTGCTGAGGCATCTTTAACTCCACACACATGTGCTAACGACAGTGCCTTTGGTATAAGTTGTAGTCTGTATTGTAAATTCCTCACCATGTGATTAAGTCTGTTCACTAAGTGTGAGATTTTTTTTCTGAGGCCCATACCTTTGCTGAAGCCAGTGTAGGTAGCATTTGTTTGCCAAGCCCCATGTGACCATCATTTTCCAAGTCCTGCCCATGGCTATGGCCCCTGTAATCTCTTTCTTTGACGGGGTCCAAAATTTTAAAAATTTTCGCTTACACCACTGATGAAATCTGAAACCCTAGGTTTGTGTGTTACTCAAGGCCTTGAATATGCAGTGCCTCTAAAGAAACATTTGTTGATATAAAGACTGCATATGCTTTATTTACTTGCCAATGTCAAAACACAATATAGCTTAAGGGCATAGCAGTTAAGTGCTATCTTCACAACTGTTAAAACCAGCCATTTTGAAAAACAAAAACAAAAACAAAACCAGCCATTTTGTACAATATAGGCCACTGTCACCTTCAAGGTCAAAAACCCTTGTGTCCTGCACTTACTATAACAGCACCAAAATTTAACATCATGCATAAGGGCATGTGATAAGCCTTAACCTCCAGAAATAATTTTGTCCCCCAAAAGACTCTTTATCAATATTTTTGACTGAACCCAATAAGAAATAAGACAAAAAATTAGGAAGACATGGATTAAAATATAACCTCTGTTTCTGAAAATTATTGGAGAGTGTGGCTTATACCTATGAGTAGGGTTCCAAATACTATATTCCACTAGAATGTAAGAGCAAATGATTCTGATCAAGGAGGGGAATATCAGTATTAAAGATTATAGAGCAGGAGCAGTTTCTGATGTCCTAACACTGATACGCCAGTTGTGATAGGCTGCCTCTAGAGGAGCAGAAGAGAACGTGTGCTCCTTGCAGACAATTTATTCCCAAGTGACAAAAAGGAGAAAACTGCTAGTCCTAAGGATTTTCTCTTTCCAAAAATTACTAATCATATTAAATCATTCCTCATCCCCTAAGGCAAAATGAGTAAAGAAATGGAAAGAGTCCAGGAGTGTTATGCTAATAGATGTCTCTTCACATAAAAGGAAACATCAGGAATGAGGAAGGAGCATTTCCTCTTAATTCCAGATCCAAGATATATTATTACAATGTGAAAGCACGTTGCAACTGGGTTTTGGTCTTATTTGTCTAATAATGAAAATGCATACAGCTAAAGCCAGGTGGACAAGAACATGGTTTTGAAAGAGCAATTTGTTGAGAAGTAGAAAGTTACCAACTGTGAAATTTTATTTATTGGAGAGAGAGAGAGAACAGGAGCAGAGTGAGGGGCAGAGGGAGAGGGAGAAGCAGGCTCCCCGCTGAGCAGGGAGCCCAATGTAGGGCTCCATCCCAGGACTCCGGGATCATGTCCGGAGTCGAAGGCAGACACTCAACCTACTGAGCCACGCAGGCACCCCAAGTCTGGATATGTTAATATTCATGAAGTCTCTGTACTTTTTCAAAACTTTATCCCCCATTTTTTTCAACTTAATCTGAGCTATCTTAAAACTAAAAGAATTTTTTTAGAAAAGGAAATACCAAGAATGAATGACATAATAGTTTAATGGTATAGAGGTTCTAGCTGAAATGTTGGAAGTGATACATTTTCACTGGAGCCAATCACGATGTGTTGTGTGACATTCTCTGGCAATGTTCAGAAGCCCAGAAGTAGTCAAAAAGAAACCAGACATGTAGACTAAGGATGTTAGAATTAATAGACTAGGCAGATACTGTGGGAAGAAAAATAAGTTCAAGTTGCTTGTAAGAGTACAATTTAATAAGCTATCCATGAGTGGTTAAGTAATATAGGAAGTTATGAGAAAAAGGGGTAACAGAGGATTAGAAGTTTTGATGAAATAAAAAAGTAGGCTATTTTAGGATGCAAGAGTAGGAGAGGCTAAAGGATAGAAGAATGTGACGGGAGAAATCTCAAAGTTAAATATTACACTGGTGGAATAGTTCTGCGTGATGGTAATTTCTAGTGAATATAATTGTGAATGAGTTGTGGAATTGATGCAGGTAGGCCAGGTCCAAGGACCCAGAGAATGTCCTGCAGGACCAGCCAGTAGGATCCCTGGCTGCGTGCAGGATAGAAATCAAATGCTAGCCAGCAGGAGGTACAGGAGGTACAGAACAAGTATTTCATCTTTGCTTGGGGCCTGGGGGTTTTATTGAGGATTGTGGTGGGGTGTACATGTCTTCTTAGGTATCCAGGAGCCAGTTAAAACAAAGATGAGGATCCATGTGTTATTCTTTGGAGCCAGGGGTTCTTGGCATTGAGACGTCTAGTGCAGGTGGTCTAGAATACACATAAGATAACTTTGGTCATTCTCACTTGGTCTTTCCTTAGATATTATATATTCTAAAGAAATCATTTACCTCTTGTCCCTTACAAGAAAGATAAACACTATCTGCATTATGAGGCATGCATAACGTGGGGGTGCAAGTCCTAGCAAGAATAGAAGCAGGAAAAGGAGCAAAAGCAGATTTTTATGGAGTCCTTCAGTTTCCCAATGTCAGAAATAGAATGTGGAAGATGATCAAGGAAGCATAAGGGAGTCATCATGGATGTGCCGTCTATTTTTTAGCTAAAATATCATAGGATTACTGTGATGATGAAAAAATATATAACCGTAAAACGGATGCCAACATCTTCAAAGAGTGTGGAAGAGTGACTTGAAAATGAAACCAGATGAGGAAGAATGTAGTTTTATAAGCATCAAATGAGTATGGGATATTGAATAAAGGTGATGAAACCACATCGGAAAAATAGTAAAGGGGAATCAGAGGTATTGCAACCCATTTATTTCCCTGGACCATATATGTCCACTGTGAGAGAATAAGGAAATATCAGTTGATAGTGCTGTAGGGGAATCGGTATCCATGAAGAAAAACTGGTTCTAGTTAAGTAAAAAAAAAAAAAAGAAAGAAAAAAGAAAGATGGATAGAGAAAGTGGTTGAGAAAATGTTGAATATATAAACATACCTCTTTAAAACAGAATTAGATTAGAAGTTGGGGGCATGACATTGCTTTATTAGTGTAGTCTGAAGTAATGTGCCCTAAATTACATTTATTTTGAAGAACATACTCTTTCACTAAATCATAGGCTTTTCTTCTCAAATTGGTCCAATTTATTGAGACTCTAGGGCACTGTTCTCTCCTGTCATTCAGTAGCCATGTAGTATAAAGCAGCACATTAAATTGGCTGAAGTTAAAATCCAATTTTTCACCAATAGATTTGGAAATAGGAAACTCATCCAACTCTAATTAAAACTCATTCAGATCACATGGCTTCAACATGTGTTGGAATCTTACATTCTTAAGTCCTATTAATCACCCTAATTATGTAGCATATTATTCAGCACCTATAAAGTTAGGCACCTTAGAGATAATTAGCAAAATGTCCAATTTGGATCCAATTTTCTTCTGTTCCTTTATAAAGGGTAATAGAAGCAAAAATGTTATTATAAATGTTATTTATATCATCATTAGCATTATTTTTCTTGTCAAATGATATAATGCAAAAGACCTTGAAGTTCATGCCAGAATATGTAAGTTCTACTCCAAGCCTTGTTTTTTTTGAGCTATATAGAGTTTAATTTTCTCATCTGTCCAATGTAGAAGGTAATCCAAATAATCTTTAAATGTTTTCCCAGCTTGAAATTGTGTTGGCTCCTCTCACTCTGTATATATCTCTTCTTTTTGCTCAAATGCAAGGAAAAATGTAGAAGCACACATTATATTAGTTATGGTTCTTCAGAGAAACAGAATCAGTGAAATATATATATATATAAAATATAATAATTTATACATTACACTATATGCTATAAAATATACATGTAATTATATATTATATATGATATATTTACATATTATAATTTGCTCTCTATATACAGACAGCCCTGACTTACTATTTTGTGGCTTTATAATGGTGTAATAGCAATATGAATTCATTAGAAACCATACTTCAAATTTTGAATTTTGATCTTTTTCTGGGTTAGTGGTATATGGTATGATAACTCTCTCAAGACACTGGATATACCACTTATACCCATACAACAATTGTTTTTCACTTTTAGTACAATATTAAATAAATTATATGAGATATTCAATACTTTATTATAAAATAGGCTTTGTGTTAGATGATTTTGCCCAACTTTAGTCTAATGTAAGTATTCTGAGCACATTTAGGGTAGGCTAGGCTAAGGTATGATGTTTGGTAGATTATATATATTATTTTTATCGGGACTTAATTCTATCATGAGTTGAGGAAGATTTGTGGTGTGTGTGTGTGTGTGTGTACAGTCTAATTTGTTTTAAGGATTTGACTCATGATATTGTAGAGGCTGAAAAAAGTCCCACAGTCTGTTGTCTGAAAGCCAGGGACCCAGGAAAGTGGATGCTGTAAACTCTGGTGTGAGTCCTAAGGCCTGAGAACTAGAAGGACCAATGATTAAGTCCTAGTGCAAGGGCAGAAGACCTACATCTCAGCTCTGCAGTCAGACAGAGAGATAATTCAACATTCTTCTGCCTTTTTGTTCTATTCATTTCTTCAATGAATTAGACAATGCCCACCCACATTAGGGAGGGCAATGTGTTTTACTCAGTCTATCAATTCAAATACAGTAATTGCTTCCAAAAACACCCTACAAACACACCCAAAATAGTGTTTAATCAGATATGTAAGTATCCTTTGGCCTAGTCAAATTGATATAATAGATTAGCCATCACAATTCTACTCCTGTCAACTTGGCATTGAAGCACATCTCTTTAAACCATACTTAATCTCCAAGGAAAGACAATAACAAGGTCATTATTCTAGTGTAGTACAACTCTCCTGCATACAACCAAAAATGCACTCCTTCTAAAACAGGAGGCAAAGTCTTTGCGTGATGTTTACTCTTCTCTCCGATGTCCCATAACTTAAATTCTATGATGTAAAATTAACAATACTTAATACTGTGATTAATACTGTGTCAGTAATACATCTTACGTTACTTGATGAGGGAATAAGATGAAAAGAAACAAAGATATTTGATATACACATACATATATAAAATATATTTAAACATAAAATATATTTGTAACAAAATCGTATAAGGAGGAAATACTCAGTACATTTGTGTCCTTGTTTCTGTAACTGGTCACATGGTTATAGATGGTATTTGGTATTACCTTTTTCCACTACCCCTCTGTGTTTCCCTCACCTTTAGGAAGCACCTCATCTCATTGTGGTTCTTTACTTGGTGGGGTGATCCAAACCTTCATTCCTGAAGTGTCTAGGACATTAATGATCCTGCTTGGATTGAGTTGTTGTAGTTTTCCATTGATTTTAATCACAGGGCATGATGCTATTAAGAGACATCCTAAGAGATCTTTATATTCCAGACATACTCTTCCTTACCTCTCCTTTATACAGTAGTAATCTGATTTCCCCTTGGTAGTCAGGATCAATTACCCCAAGCCAGCACAATAAGTCCTTTCTTCACCTATTGATTCAGAGGCATGAGGAGCCCAAAGTGGTTGGGCAGTAGTCTTAACATGCAGTTTAATAGAATCATTGTTGTATTTCCTGGTGGAGGTATTTCTCTCTTGGAACTAAGACCTCTAGGCCAGCAGTGCATAAGGATGTGACCAGAAGGAAAAATTCTTCCTCTACCCTTCAAGATTTTCCAGCTGGATTAAGAATTAAATTTATATAAGATAGATTAACAGGAGAAAAAACCCCAAAGTTTTATTACGTGTACACAAAGTCCCAATAATGAAACTGAGAACTGAAGAAATGACCAAGACAGGCAGTTTCTATACTTTTTAGACAAAGAGACCATATATCTGTGAGAACTTGACAGGAAGAAGAAAACTTAAATTTGTTGTAATGGAATTCGAATAGAATTTAGACAAAGTAGTAAATTAGTAAAAATCACAAGGGTTGTTTATACAGCTTATTTGTGATAAGGATGTCTCTACCTCCTGGTACATGTACAATAGCTTTTACGTGGAAGATTTATTTCTTGCTTTCATGGGGACAGAGGAGGGTCTGAGTTTCCTCTTTGTACAGGCTGTCTCTTAAGTAACTTTTATTGAAAATAATCAACATGTCAAAGTGGCACATTTCGGGGAGGCCTGCCTTTCACCCTTATAGTTGCAAAAACAGGAAGTGAAAATGTTGCCAGTGGGTCTCAAGGGGTAATAATGAGTGGTGCCACTCCCATTTCTACCCCTTGATTCCCGGATCCATGAATCCTGTCAGAGAAACAGCACCACATATTGGCCTTGCATTCAGAACATATACAGCAAGGAAAACCTTGCCCTAGGCTTCCAAGGTATTGCCACCTAGTTGGCACTGTAACTGAGTCTTTAGAAGATCATTCTATAATTCTATCAAGCCAGATGATTGTGGAAAACAGGGTAAGACCAGTGAATTTTATGAGTATGGGCTCACTGCCACACTTTTTGCTGTGAAGTGAGTTCTTTCATTATAAACAGTGCTGCACAGAATACCATGATAATGCATAAGGCATTTTGTAAGTTCATAGATGGTAGTTTTGGCATGTAAGAAAGGTAAATCTATATCCAGAGTGTCAATTCCAGTAAGAACAAAATGCTTCCACTTCCAAGATGGAAGCAGTACAATATAATGCAGAGGACCTCTTCCTCAGATTTCTTTGTCATCAGTTTTCCAATCATGTTCCTTCTAAGTCTCTGAACATCCAGCAAAACCACTGGCCGTAGCCCATGAATTGGTATATAATCCCATGTCTGGTCATTTCTCCTTATAAGCAAAGTGTAAAGCAAGGTGCACTGTTTAAAGTTCTGCCTACTTGGGAGGATTTACCTTCACCCTGGTCCTTTAGGGATGTCTCAGAAAGGAGCTGTAGTGTATAGCTGGCCATTTGTGGATAATGCCTGCTATCCTATGGAACCATCTATAAACTAGAGGCTTCTCCTCTGTCGACAGATTATAGGGAATTCCCTTGAGACCACTGGTGCAGGCTGTGAGATACAAGGCAATATAGCAGAAGCAGGCATTTGGGATACTTCATGTAACTTACTTGTGCCTTCATTTCCTGTTTGGGCTCAATCATGTATATACCCCTTCCATTTGAATATGGAGTGCTGCTGTGCAAACCCAACTTTGTGGCTTAGTGAATCAGATAACACAAGATTCATGATGGATAGCTCAGGTTGCATGGTAACTCGATGGCCCAGGATTAAGCATTTGGTCTCTAAAGCACAGTAGTAGGCCAAGAGCTGTTTCTCAAAAGGAAAGCAGTTATCTGCAGAGGATGGCACGTCAAGGCTTTGCTTCAAAATTCTCAGGGCTAGCGCTGTACTTCAACTATAGGAACCTCCTAAAACTTCCAAACAGCATCCTCATCTGCCACTGATACTTCAAGCACCAGTTGATTGGCTGGATCATATGGCCCAAGTCTGGGAATTGATTGAAGGTCTGTAATTCTCCATTTTTAATGATTCAGTTTAGACCTTTTTCACTTGATTTAGAACTTTTCTGTTTATACAGCTCAAGTAAAAATTTACTTGGCTTCCTATCTATACCACTTCTAGGAATACCATGATCAATTAGCCAATTTCATAGGTGCATGAGGGTCAGACTACTCTGATTGCTGCTTTGACTCTGCTGTTCATTATGCTAACCACACCCTCCTTGCCTATAGTGGTTGAGTGCCACCACCTTATCCCTGCCAAATAGGATCCAATTACTCCCATTGTATATAGGTTTCCCAATTCAGTGGCTGCATTTTCCACCATAAATTTTGGTTTAGAGAGAAGAGTGATCACAGAGCTCTTCGCAGATGCCAGGGCTCCCCTCACACATTTATTTCTCACATAGGTCTTCTGGACCCTCCCAGTGTGGGTGAATAAGTCTTTTATTATTATTTTTTTAATGCTCAGTTAGCCAGCATATAGTACATCCAAAGTTTTTGTTGTAGTGTTCAGTGATTCGTTAACTATGTCTAACACTGAGTGCTCATCCCATCACATGCCCTCCTTGATACCCACCACCCGGCTGCCCCATCTTCCCTCACCCCTCCCTTCTATAACCCTCAGTTTGTTTCCCGGAGTCCAGAGCCTCTCATGGTTTGTCTCCCTCTCTGATTTCTTCCCTTTTAGTTTTCCCTCTCTTCCCCTGTGGTCCTCCACGCTATTCATTATGTTCCCATTGAGTGAAACCCTATGATAATTGTCTTTCTCTGCTTGACTTATTTCACTTAGCATAACATCTTCCAGTTCCATCTATGTCGATGCAAATGGTGGCAAACAGAGCTACCCTAGGACCCAGCGAATGCACTACTAGGTATTTACCCCAAAGATACAGATGTAGGAAAAAGAAGGGGCACATGCACCCCAATGTTCATAACAGCAATGTCCACAATAGCCAAACCGTGGAAGGAACCGGGATGCCCTTTAACAGATGAATGGGTAAAGATGTGGTGAATAAATCTTAAATGACAAATCCACTATAACATTTCAGTTGTCGTAGGCCTTTGAATCCCTTCCTTGGGGTTGTAATGCAGATTTAATTCCCTCAGACAGGTGGAAAGGCCAGTAAGATTGGGGGTAGAGAGGCTGATACCACTGGGGGTAGAGATGTTATTGCCACTAGGGTTGGAAAGGCTGCTTCTCCTGTGAATGGGGAGGCCACTCCTGATATAATGGGGAGGCCTCTTCTGTTTGGGTTGGGGAGAGCTCTTCCACTTGTAAAGAAGACTCATCAGAAATTAAGGGTTCAGTGTACCCAATTTTAGCATGCTCTTGCTGCGTGTCCCCATCTCAACTTACAGGATCTTATTCTTTCTCAGTCAATGCCCTCATTTTAACAATAGACACCCTGAGAGACTGGGAGTTCAGCGTAAGTTTTAATTCAGTTTCCTTATGAGATTCTGCATTTGATTTTCATCAATTTCTGTAGCCCCATGGCTACAGGAGGTAAGGCTCTCCTTTAGGCAACACATAGACCCTTTTAGATCATTTATGTGACACTTGAATTGGGAATTTGGATCCCTGAGCTTATCCTTTTCTTTCACCATTTTGTCCAGTGACATTAGGGGCAACTTGCCAATCTCATTATATTTGTATAATTTTTCAGAACTGTTGGAAAGTATTACATATGTAGTCATTCAGATCTTTGCTTCTTATAAATGGCTGATTAGCAACATCCAATGCAGATATTTTGCCTATCTCCATTGCCAGATCATGCCATGATCAATGTGCTCTTTACTATTGGCAATAAAATCATTACAGTCCTTACATCTAATCATATTGAAAGCCAATTCTGGAAACCCCAGAACCAATTCAGAAAACTCAACCTTAAAATTTGGTTGCTGTAAAATCACTCTTGGTGCCAAAATCTGCATTAGCTACGGTTCTTCAGAAAAACAGAATCAAATATGTGTGTGTGTGTATAAAATCTATTAAAAACATACTTACACAAATAAAAATATATAATATATATAATACATTATATATGTGTGTGTGTGTGTGTGTATAATGAGATTTATTATAAGGAATTGTCTCATGTGATTATGGAGGCTAAGTTCCACAGTCTACACTATCTGTATACTGAATACCCAGAAATGCCAGTGCTGTAAATTCCAGTCCTAGTCCTAAGGCCTGAGAACCAGGAGTGCCAGTGGTGTGTCTCAGTCCAAGGGCAGGAGAAGACTAGAGGGAGGTCACACAGTCAGGTAGAGAGAGAGAGAGAGAGAGAGAGAGAGAGAGAGAGAGAGAGAAAGTGTTCAACCTTTCTTCCTCAGCCTTTTTGTTCTATTCAAGCCCTCAGTGGATGCCTACCCACATTGGGGAGTGCAATCTGTTATACCCAGCCCAACAATTCAAGGGTTAATTATTTCCATCTATAAACATGCTCAAAGATGTACCCCAAATAATATTTAAGCAGATTTGTGGCCATCCCTTGGCCTAGTCAAGTTGATACATAAAATTAACCATCACAGCCATGCACAAATATCTCAGAAGAATTATTCTTTTTTTTTTTAAGATTTTATTTATTTATTTGACAGAGAGAAAGAGAGAGAGAGAAAGACAGCAAGAGAGGGAATGCAATTGGGGGGAGTGGGAGAGGGAGAAGCAGGCTCCCCGCTGAGCAGGGAGCCCGATGTGGGGCTCCATCCCAGGACACTGGGATCATGACCTGAGCTGAAGGCAGATGTGTAACAACTGAGCTACCCAGGTGCCCTGCAGAATTATTCTCAAATAATTGCTCTTAATCCTTTATTTTAAAAACATTTTTGTTTTTAGATGAAAAGGCCTATCAGTTTCAAAAGCTCTTACATTTTGTTCATGAGGCCAAATCTATGGATAAAAATGGAATTTGTGATTTGAATTGTGTTGTTTTGCCTATATGTGTGATTTCATGAGGTACGACCTTTATCAAATTTCTGGAAATGTAGTCCCTACTCAAAGGTCTTGTAATAAAATACGTTTATAATAAACATTGTAAGAAAAAGCATTTTTTTGTACAGTCAAAATACAAGAAACCTTTTCAGGGTATTTCAGAGAAGCAAAATAGTGATGTTTTGTATCACTATCAGGGACATCTGAATCCTCACACAAACATGAAATGCTATTTAGTCTAATTTTAGTGTTCTTCATATCTTCCAGAAGGTTCTCATCCTTAAAACTAATGGATTACATGACAGACTTAAAACTGCTTCACAGATCCCTAGTGATTCCTTATATGTGTCTCATTTACTTAGTCATTTATCCAATCAAAAATATTACTTGAATATCTGCTATGTACCAGACATTATGGTAAGGTGCAGTATGGACTTGGACAAGGGGATGATTAGAGAAAGTTGGATCATAAGGACAGAAAGTTGTGTATCTGCCACTGCTTTAGCCAGATCAAGCTTGCTTTTCTATTTGTATTTTGGACTTGCAAAATATTTCCGTGACCAAAAACCATGAACATCTCTGGTACAGATAACAAAGTACCAGAATATCCACTCCTTCATCTTGTCAGGTAAAATTTGAATGGATTTGCGTACACTCTCAGTCTCTGGTGAAGTTGCTGTGCTTGAAATTCTTCACGTATTGTCTCACATTGTAAAATTCTCAGTGTCTTCCAAAGTGAATTGCTATGGTTACCCGACTGAGGAATGATCCCAAACAGGGGTAATGCATTTTGGCTCTGGTACTCAGGAAAGGTCACAGACCTGTGAACAGTTTCCCGTCTATTATCGTGAATCTCACACTTCTTTCCAATTATCATAAACGGTAAAGAGAGAGAGAGAGAGGGAAAGAGAGAGAAAATAGTTCCAAATAGCCTGTGAAGATGGCTAATCCTAATTAAATTTTCCGTTGATTTTTTTGGTTTTCTGTTAAGATCTGCTTTTATATCTGAGCACAAGGCTGACCGCCCTGGCTAGCTACGGAAGTGTTGTTGTTGTTATATCATTAAAGTAATATCTTTTTATGGTAAGCTGACTAACAATACATACATGGATATTTAAATGTAAGGGTTTTCCTGGACCTTCTAAATTTCTTTTCATTCATTTGTACAATTGGGCACCCTTTTTTCCCCCTAAAGATTTTCTTTTTAAGTAATCTCGACACCCAGCGTAGAGTACATATTGTTGCTCAAACTTACAACCCTGAGATCAAGAGTTGCACACTCTGTAGACTGAGCCAGCCAGCACCCCCATTTGTGGCATCTTTGACTGAATTCTAAGCATGCTTGAATGTAGTTTGGCTAAAAAGATAAGATTGAACAGACAGGGAGGAAAAATGCTGAACTAGCAAGGAAGATGAAAAGGTATTGAAAACATCCAAATCCATCAGTAACCTCCACACAGGTATAAATGGGGAAATAAACTGATATAAATGAGTTCATTATTCCTCTAACTTACAGCTGCTAATCATTATCTCAACCACCGACCTTGTCCCCCAGCAAACCAAACCAAACCAAATCAAACCAAACCATCCAAACAAACCACAAGCTCTTGTAAACTGACTCATTCAGTCTCAGTTGTCAAAATCTAGATATACTTTATTCTCTTAATGATTAAGTAAGTCCAACGGAAGCAGCCATCTATAGGAACGACACTCTATTTTTATATGTTTCATTTCATATGAAAGTATGCTGCTGTGGGTCTGTGGACACACATACATACAAACCTATTGTATCTACCAGGAGCAAAATACTTAAAATGGTGGGGATTCAGAAGTCTATAGAACTGAAATAGAGTTAGTGATTTTTTTTAACATCTAAATAAACTCAAATGGCCATAAACTCTTTTTTCAACAACTTATGGTCTGTCTCTTCAAGTTCATCAGAAATGAAAGACACCTTGTCGGTGGGAAGAGCTCAAAGTGTATGGCGTAACCTTTCTGGAAAGGCTGAATCGGAGTTTCCCTTCTAAAAAGTATACACTCTGGGGCTACATCAGCAGAAGACTCACTGGTATCTGAGCTGCCACTAGAAACAATTTAGCTCAGATTTGCAGAACAGTTACTTAGGTTAGACTGCTAAGTGGCATAAAAGGGCTTAAGACTCAGCTCTTCTTGGAGCCGTGGGACGCCTTCCCTACTTTTCAGAGCAAGGGGATTGCATGTCCCTCACTTCTAGGTTGTGAAGTACCCAACGCAGAGACCATGGGCCTGCCTCTGGGACTCAGTCCCCATCACTGGAGAAATGTACTGTTTTTCTAATTGTCTACTTCTGAATTCAGCAAATTTCTTTTTGAGGCACCAAAGAGTAAATGCTTTAAGCTCTATGGGTTGTAAGACCACTGTCGCTACTATTCAGCTTTACCGTTGTAGCAGTAAATCAGCCATAAGACGGTATGTCAACAAATAAGTGACGCTCTGTTCTAATAAAATGTCATTTGCAAAAGCAGTCAGCTGGCCGGATTTGGTTCACAGGCTGTGATTTGAAAACCTCTTGGCTCTTCTTTACAGAGCTAGTGATCTCGACATAATGCTAGCCTGTAGGGTTTTTTTCTTTATGTAATTAATTACTGCACGGTTTTCGGTCTCTCTCTGTCACTTTCTCTCTCGCTCTCACTCTCTTCCTCCTTCTGTCCTCACTTTCTGCCTGTCCTGCTCTCAACTCTGGTACCCGATCTTCCTCATGTACTATGACGTGCTATTTATTTAATTGTACTAGCTCATTTTCTACCAGAGATTCTGTGTCCCACCGTTGCCTTTCCTTTTTAACCCTGTATTCTTCCCCAAATATAGTTTAGTGAGCTAGTCATTGCATCAGGGGAGCAGCCATCCGACACTGCCCGCCTCTGAGTATGTCACAATCAGAAGCCTCATTCTCTCTCTCTCTTTTAAAGATTCTATCATCTATCTATCTATCTATCTATCTATCTATCTATCTATCTATCTATCTATCTATCTATCTATCTGAGACAGTGTGAGAGTAAGAGAGCACAAGCAGGGGGAACCGCAGAGGGAATGGCAGAGGGTGGGGTAGAAGCAATCTCCTCGCCCAGCAGGGAACGTGAAGTGGGACTCGACCCCAGAACGCTGGGATCACAACCTGAGCCAAAGGCAGACCCTTAACCTACTGAGCCACCCAGGTGCCCCGCCTCTTCTCTTTAAATTATGCAGAGCACCTGGCTTTTTGATTCCTAGTGATGCTGTGTATAGAAGGAACAGTAACGGGGGCGGGGTTAGCGGCAGGGAGGCTTGGTCTTATCATTTGCTCCAAGGCCAGAATGGAGGTTATTTGACATTAGAGGTGTATAACTGGCTGCCGGGGAGTGTGATATGTTGACCAGTGCACGGCCTGTTACAGACTATGACCCTAGTCTGCTCACTTCTTATCATAGGCTATTAAAAAAGGGATGGAGGTGGCTGGACATGTACCTTCCTAAATCATGAATCTTGAAAATTTCCTCCTCCCACAATTTAATTAAAATGTGCTTTTATAAGAACTTTGAGTCAGTAGAAACTTAACAGAGAGAGGAGAGCTCTAAGGAAAAAGACCCAGGACAGAAAAAAAAATTGATAAGGAAGGAAAATCCAGAGTATAAAGCAATGTCTAGGGTGGACTGGTAAAATTATGGGAAGCTTCAGGCAGTCAAAGCTGAGAATGAGGACTCTGAGTGCCTGAAGGAATAGAATAAGTCAATAGATAATTCTCTATCACAAAATTGCCTGGGGTAGGTTATACAGTGATGTTTTAAATATGAGACGTAAGGAAAGAGCGTTGGTTTGTGTGACTTCAGTTTGAAAGTGGGTGATCATGATTGGCTCATCTATAGCTTACTTGTAATGAGAATATCTGTTAAATTGTAGAAGGACAGTTGCAAACCCTCCTCTAAAAAGTTCTGTTATGTGCCATGCCCCACGTCAAGTGCTCAGGACACACAGATAAAGAAGACATACTCTCGGTCCATAAGGATTTTGCTGTTTACCTGTTTCTTTCCTACCAGGTGATTAAAGCACTGTGGCAAATCCTACAGTAGGAATGAGCACAGGATACTACATGGACACATAGGAGGGGTGCCTATCATTTATAGTCAAGTAATGCTTCCTGGAATAAGTTATACTTGACACGAGATTTAAACAAAATGTGTTTTAGATTGAAGGAGTAGCAAGCTGACATGGCCTGAGGTTGATAGAAGTGTGGCACATTCTTGGAATTGAAAGAAGTTCGGTTTGGTTGCAGAGACAGCAGTGGCTACAGACAGCAGTGAGGCGTGAGCATGCCGAAGTAGCTGTGTGAGCAAGGGGAGCCAGGAATGTCAGCAGTTGTGGACTGACCTGAACATTGACCCTGACTCATCTGCCAAAAAAAGGGGAGTCCCACTGCCATCGCAGAGACCTCACGAAATCCTCCATGGGATCGACCACCTAGCCAAGTGGAAGCAATGACTCAGGCTACTTTGGGCATAAAGGTCAATGTGACTTCATTTGTACCATAATGCTCGTGAGGCCTGGGGATATCCAGTTTTCATAAGGTTGATTTCCAGCCAGGGCATTAGGGCATTTGTGGGTTACAAAAAATATCCCTTACTACCCTTTCCTATTTATGTTTGAGGGTTAAAAATACAATTAACTACTGAGAAAAAGGGACACCAGGAGTGTGTTTGGCTACTGGTTGGGGGAGAGGATCTATCAAGCCCTCCAGCAAGGACAGTCCAACTAAAGACCTTTGCACAGAATTTGTATTTATATGCAATATAGTTGGCCTCTAGGGAGTCCTGGAGCTCTCAGCTGAAATCTGATAGGAGCTTCCTTTCTAGCTTTTGTCCATATACACATGGAATAAGCTCTGATCCGTAATTTCAAACATTCTGATTATTAGAGAATTTGGTGTTTCATATTACAAGTTTCAAAGAATAATGCTATACTTGGCACTAAAATGAGATTAAATTTCTTGGTCTGTTTACCTAGCTCCATTTTTCACATTCAGTTGCCCCAATGTGAGTTCTTCAGAACATTTGTTTCATTCAAATTGGTTTGGGAAATACCCAGTTAAGGAATTGGTTTTGTCATTGTTGTCGTTGTTGTTATTTGCTTGCTTCTCTCTCTCTCTCTCTCTCTCTCTCTCTCTCTCTCTCTCTCTCTCTCTCTCTGTTTTTTAAGATTTTATTTGAGAGAGAGAGAGAGAGCATGAGTGTGGGAAGCGACAGAGGAAGCAGGAGAGGGACAAGCCTACTCCCTGCTGAGTGCAGAGCAAGACGAGGGGTTCGGTCCCAGGACCCTGAGATCATGACCTGAGTCGAAGTCAGATGCTTAACTGACTGAGCCACCCAGGCACCTCAATTTGCTTGCTTCTTATTGTACAACTTCTCAGAGGCTTCAATATGCTAATATGAATTCTGGATCTACAAAAGAGATCTATGTTATACGTCATCTGTTCCCCACATGACTTTGAAACTTCTCTAAGAGCAGAGATTATGTCTATTGCTCATTGCTATATTCCCATATCCAGTGCCTTACCTGGTACCTATGAGGCACTTTAAATATTTGTAAAATGAATGAATAACCATTTTAAAGGCTTACATGCCATGAAAAATATTTCTCAAATATATTAAGCAAATCTTTCTTTCAAATGCCAGCTAGCTAATTCTATCATATTTATACTTTATATCCAATCTGTAAAGCATTTTGGTAAAATGTATATTGGTAGCATCTACAGCGAAGCCAGAAAGTATCAAGATATAATAACATTGAGACGATAGGAAATTTTCAGAGAAAAGTTGGTAGACGAGAACCCTGCATTAGTGGACTACTTCAGCTAAATACTGTTTTTGTTGTTTTTTTTTAAAATTCTGCTTCTAAAACATTTTTTTGGTTGTTAACTGAACATAAGCTATGTACTTAAAAAATACTATATAATGATCAAAGAATGATTGTTTTTCGAAGTTCCCTTGGGATATTGAGAAAGCAAGTTTTGTTGGTTGGTTGTTTTAGATTTTAGTAGCTTTTCAAACAAAAGTAAGTAAGATCTCTTGGGAACGAAGATATTTTATAAATAAATTGGGTATGCATTCTGGATATCCATGCATTCTGGATGACAGATGCTGAGTTCAGAAACCTTTTGTCACTTTTTATTGGGAGCACCATCTTGCAATGCACAATATGCTAATATGTCCTCATATGATTAGAAGAATCATTGCCAGTTACTGATGTGAACAGACAGCAACTGCTAATCCCAAAGCCCAGTTGTTTAGATCATGAAATGAAAACCCCTTAATTAAGCCCCATAGCCAATTTATAATCACCCATGCAGAGGGCATTCCTAATAATTTTTGCTCTAAGCATGCAGTAAGTCCTTGGCATCTGTCCTTCTATGATTATTCAGTTTAAGAACTCTACCACTGTGAGTGAACTGAGTACAGTACTCTTTCTGTAGACTGGGAGAAGTGGGTAAAGGAAGTAATTCTTACTTTTTTTCTCCAACTGTTAATCTTGAACAGATCTTTGCACCACGTAAAGCGGTCTCTATGTTCTGCCGGTGAAGTTAATGAATTTATTTCTCTTCTTCTCTGAAAGTATTCAAAGATTCAGATATTTGTGTCTGTCTGCCTGTTTCTTTAAGTGGTGCAGGCTAAGAGAAAGAGCGTAAAATAGCAGTAAGAATTGAAAAGATGAGGTGGATGTGGTGCGAAGACACCCCACATTCAGGCAGAATGTGACCTTGAAGAGTTCTGGTCCATGAAGGATACATGGTTTTAACTGGGGTGCCAATTCTGATTGCAGCTGCTTGAGAAAGTGTGTTAAACAAGATCCTAGCATGTCTTGGGTGTAAATAGGGAAGGTCGCCTCAATTAAAGTGCCTATCATGGGGGGATTGCTAGTCTAATGATTCCAAATCTTTGATCTTCTAGTGATGGCAGGTACTTCATATGGGAGAGGTTTATGCACTGGACCACATGTGAGGGTGAAACTTGTCAGAATTCTGGAGCAGAGTATGTCTCCAAAAAACATCAGCCTACTGATTAAGCATTACATCTTTGAAACTTCTAGACTTACTGTAGGTAAATGTTTTGCTATAAGAGCCATCTGTTTGTGTGCCTGTGGACAATAAATTATAAGCTATAACTGTGTCTTTAATACTTGATAGGTAGGATTCCCATCACCCATAAGCAAGAGGCCTCCTTGCGTGGAATTTTTCAAACTTTCTTACTCATCTATTCAAGTAATTCTGTGGAGCCCTGGGATTCTATGAAAGTGTCTCGGGGCTACTGCAGGGCCTGATAGATATGGTTCTAACCTCCTCACCCATGCCAGTATGTGTGCTTTGACACTTAAATGAAAACTTTTTTTTAAGATTTTATTTATTTATTTGACACAGAGAGGTCACAAGTAGGCAGAGAGGCAGGCAGAGAGAGAGGAGGAAGCAGGCTCCCTGCTGAGCAGAGAGCCTGATGCTGGGCTCAATCCCAGGACCCTGAGATCATGACCTGAGCGGAAGGCAGAGGCTTTAACCCACTGAGCCACCCAGTGATGTCATGTTCGTTGTTTAAAAGTGGAAATCAGCAAACGCTACAAATTATAGTTATTCCCTTCCTTGATTTGAAATGATGAGTTTTTACTTTCCCTTTATCCAGACTTATCTGCTTTCTCTCCCATTACCACAGTATATTTTTTAGTTTGATCAGACAAATTCTTCTGTGTTAAGAAGTCAAAGAAAAATAAAGTCTTCCTGTGTTATTTCTGTTTGGATAGTTTTCTCTCAGTACAACCATTGTTGAATGTGTGTGTCTCTCTAATGATCTAATGGGGTTTTTCATCGGGATCATAGGTTGCACTGACCCCTCTAGAGTTATACAGTTCAGTTTGTGAAATGAACGACACAGAAATGACTCACATCGTAATGCTAATTAACTGAACTAACCAGCTTTTCACCTCAAAGCTGAAATTTTGCAATGGTTAATCAGCTCACTCTTGGTTTTAAACTCTCCTGATCTCTTTAGGCATTCATCCTAGGTTAATTAATATCTGGTTGGAAAAAATTTATCTGAAGTTATTAAGACAGCTTCTTGAAAATGTCTACTTTTTTACAAAATACTTTGGGGAAACCAGACTGTTTCTAAGAGGACCTATGGTAACATGGTAATCCTTAGTACTTCTCCACTGCTATACTATATGGAAGCTATTTCTAGATGACATTGGGTAAGAAATCAGGGTAGATGCTGCTATTTAGGCATAGACACCTGCATTTCCCAGGTCAGGGTTGAGTCTAGTAGTCAGAATTGTCGAAAGAATCAATACTAAAAGAACATGTAGTTCAGTGCAATGGTTGTTTCACTATTACCAAGTTAATCATGGTCCAGGGGTGTTTTCTAAGTCGTCCTTCAGCTCTCGATATGGCAAAAATTAGCACAGTAAAATATGTTTTGCCCTCATGGAATTTGTATCAATTCTTCTCTGACAGCTTACTAGCTTGGTGTAGGTACTTATTAAGCCATCATTTTAAGGCAGGTGGCATTGCTATATATGGCCAATGGAAATAACATCATTGTATCCTTAGAAAATTAAACTTTTTGTTTGTTTGTTTGTAATCAACATTTTCCTCATCCTTGTGAGTCTTTGTTTGGAGGAGATGGAGTGTTATAATTATTGCTGTAATAACTTGCCAAATAAGCTTTCATAATTCAGTAGAAACATTAATAAATCATGATATGAGAAGAATAATACTGATAGAATAAAGCCAAACAGATGGTTAGATGCCAGTTAGTTCTTAGTTACTCAACAGTAACAGGAAAATATTTGACTATAAAAACTTCAACTTCAATCTGGAAATTGGATGCACATGTTTCTGAATGTCCAAATAAGAAAGGCCTCCAGAGTCATATGAATGCATTACTTTGGTAGGTGGCTGATCACTCAGTTTTTAGCTGCCTCCTTTACCCTTCTTCATTCATTCATTCATTCATTCATTCATTCATTCACTCACTCCTTTACCCTTCTGAGAGGGACATGAGTATCTGCTTTTCCATGGTTTTGAGGATGAGTTTCCTATAATGTCATACTGAGTGGCTAGTGTAGATGTGCAAAGATGCCGATAAGCAGCTGATTTCCCATTAAGTTTCATCCAAACCTGAAGTGCAAATATTGGCTCCTCACCGTTCTATCACAAATATACCCACAATAGTCCTTAGAAGCTTATTTCATGCATATCATAGTGCCCTCCTCGTCCTTGGTTTGGTTACAGTTAGTGTTCTATGACTATATTTTATGGAGTTTAGCAAGACAATGTACGAAGCAGAAAAGTTACTTAACTAAATTAATAAGTATCATATAAAACCAATGGGAAGGTGTGTGCAACTTCTCAAACCCTGAAGAGTGGAAGGTGCATAATACATTTTGCTTACTATCTCACAGAGTCCAGAGGAAATGCACCAAAAACTGTTCCTTACTCTAAGTTTTTATTTTGTCATTCAACCCATACTGAGTTTCTAGGTGTAGGAGAACCCAAGAGTGGTTCCTCTAGTCTCTTCTAAACAGCTGATAGCTTTTCAATTGCTTTGAATCTCAGCATCAGTTTTCGTGGTGACTCAGGAACAGAAATCAGGAATCCTGGATACTCTGCAAAATATGGGATAATCCCAACCAATAAATTTTGTGTATCATATGACTTTTGAATTTTCCCCTAGATAGTCATATAGTATAAGAGAAAAAAAAACTAATAATAATAATTGGAATCTGGGGCACCTGTTTGGCTTAGTTGGTGGAGTGTGTGACTCTTGATCTCAGGGTTGTGAGTTTGAGCCCCATGTTGAGTGTAGAGATTACTTAAAAATAAAATCTTAAAAAATAATAATCTGAATCTAGAATTTAATTGTTTTGTGTATAAACATAAAGCATTTTTCCACATATTTAATATACACTGGTTTTTTGAGGAAGAAAACTACCAAATAAATTAAGGGAAGACTGTGCTTTGTTTTGCTTAGAAAGTTACAAATCTTGTTCACCACTCTGGAAAATGATAGCACCAATAATAATGTCACTTGTGGTATTTGAGTCAATATATAACACACTTGGATCAGGCTGTATTTATAGTTGTCATATTCATGATGATGTGTGACATTAGATAGAAGACTGATCATTTTGCCATAGCTTCTGGCACAGTTTTGTCCAAGTATATGTACACTGATGTTTATATTATCTCATTGTAAATTCATTATCCTGTATTTACTATTTTTATTAGTTAAGGCAATATATTTATTTTTAAAAAATAAGCATGTAGGTAGGTTTAGATTTTCTGGGAATTTAATTTCAGTATCCTAAGGGAGGAAACTACTGTATATTTAATGTAAAGAAAAAAAGGAAGAGTCTTACAGGACTGAAAACACTGGTATATATCAAACTCCAGACTGTACTACAGAATTTCAGAAAGGGAATTAAGTGTGTGCCTGAATGGATGAAATTTCACGATGACATATGCACCTCTATCATCACAGCCCATATGTACTTGGCACCTCAAAATTCATCCCGCTTAAATGAATAGGGTAATATACAAAAGCGTAAAAGTGTAATAGAACCTGGATTTATTTATTTATTTTTTTTTAAGATTTTTTTTTTTTTATTCATTTGACACAGACAGAGAGATTACAAGTAGGCAGAGAGGCAGGCAGAGAGAGAGGAGAGAGGAGGAAGCAGGCTCCCTGCTGAGCAGAGAGCCCGATGCGGGCCTCGATCCCAGGACCCTGGGATCATGACCTGAGCCGAAGGCAGCGGCTTTAACCCACTGAGCCACCCAGGCGCCCTAGAACCTGGATTTAAATCTCTCAGTATAGCCCATTAAGTCAAACAGTTTCTTATACCCTATATGTATATGCGACTATAGGTCCTTTAGGAAGGTGCCTTCTCAATCTCCAATATCCTCCAGTGAGAGAGATTTTTCTTATTGCCACATCTATCATTTAGTACAATTTATATGACAAATAAAAGAAGATTCAATTCAAGCCTGCTTAAATAATAAGAAATTTATTGCCAGAGGTACGATGGCTCCAGAATTGGTTTCATCTAGTAACTCAAGAATGTCGCCTAGCACGACTTCTCTTAGACAGTTCACTCTGCTTATGAGGTATCCAATTAATTCCTTAGATGGTTCCCTTATGTTTGCAAGATCACTGCCATTATCAACCAGGGCTATATACTTTCTCCTCCTCCATTTCCAAAGAGTGGCAGCATTTCTTCCTCAACTATTGAATAAATTTACATGTATTCTATGCCTTCCCCTGAATCAATCCCTATGACTAAAATAATCATATACTGGTTGGCTTTGGCCGTTAGTGCTCACCCATGGATTCCACATAACGTAGATTTTACCCAAATTGCGTGCAGCTACATAGTTAGGACAGTAATAAAAAGGGATTGGGAGGCAACAAACTATTTCCCCACAATATGTCAGCTTAGCCCTAGCAAGATGGACTGTACTGATTTTCATGAGGTAGACTCTTTTATGTATTATCTATTTTTACCATTATTCATCCCCCAAGGGAATTTATACATGCCACATATATTATTATAGAAAAAGAAAATATGTACTCTTCAAAAATAATCTGTATGAAAGAATGTTCTGAGGGAAGCCAATTGCCATGTTATAAGGACACCCAAGAAAACTGTGGAGACATCCACAAGGTGAGGAACTGAGGGCTTCAAACAACGATGTCAACAAATTTGGAAGCCAGTTCTCCTTCCCCACATGACTACATGCCCAGTTGCAACTTGATTATAACCTCATGTGTGACACTGGCGAAAGAAATTGAAGAAGACACAAACAGAAAAATACCGCACTGGAAGAAGTAATATTGTTAACATGTCCATATTCCCCAAAGCCATCTATAGATTCAGGGCAATCTCTATCAAAATCCCACTGACATTTTTCACAGGAAAAAAACCAGCCTAAAATTTATATGGGAACTACCCAAAACCCTGAATAGCCAAGGCAGTTCTGAAAAAGAACAAACCTGCAGACATTATACTTTCTGATTATAAACTATACTACAAAACTATATAGTAATAAAAACAGTATGGCACTGGTATAAAAATAGACATATAGACCAGTAGAACAAAATTAAGAGTGTAGAAATAAACTCCCACCTATACAGTCAACTAATATTTGACAAGGAGCTAAGAACACTTAATGAAGAAAGGATAGTTTCTTCAATATTTGCTGTTAGAAAACTGTATAATCACATTTAGAAAAATGAAATTAAACCCTTATATTATACCACTCACAAAAATTAGTTTGAAATGGATTCAAAACACAAACATAAGACCTGAAACTATAGAATTCCTAGAAGAAAACATAAGGAAAAAGTTCTTTGATGTTGCTCTTGGTGATGATTTTTTGGTATGACAGCAAAAGCTCAAGTAACAAAGGAAAAACTAAATAAGTGGGAGGACATTGAACTAAAAAGTCTTCTGCACAGCAAAAGAAACAATGAACAAAATGAAAAGGCAACCTAGGGAATGGGAGAAAACAATTGCAAAGCATATATATAACAAGGAATTAGTATCCAAAATATATAAAGAACTCATAGAACACAATAGCAATAAAAAAATAATAAATAAAAAATCGATTAATAATGGTCCAAAGAACAGAATAATCATTTTCCAAATACATTCAAATGGCCAACAGATGTATGAAAAGATATTTCATGTCACTAATCATCAAGGAAATGCAAATCAAAACTATAATGAGATATTGCCTAAATATCCTAAAATATTATTTGTTTCCACTCCTTCTATGCATGCACTTTGGAACTTTAATTTTAAAGGTGTTGAAATTTATATGTTTATTTTTAGTTTCCCTTAATATGTCTTTGACATTGCATCTGTTTATGTCTTTATATAACAAGATAACAAGTGTTAGTGAGGATGTAGAAAAAAGGAAAACTTTTGCACTGTTGGTGGGGATGTAAATTGTTACAGCTACTGACAGTATGGCGGTTCCTCAAAAAATTAAAAATAGAACTACATATGATGCAGCAATCTCACTTCTGGATGTATATCCCAAGGAAATGAAATCAGGATTTTGAAGAGACATCTACACTTCCATGTTTATTACAGCATTATTCACAAGAACCAAGTTATGGAGACAATCTAATTGCCTGACAGTGGATGAATGGGTAAATATAATAAGATAAAAACAGAGAGGGAGACAAACCATAAGAAACTCTTAACACTAGGGAACAAACTGAGGGCTGCTGGAGGGGAGGTGGGTAGGGAGATGGGGTAACTGGGGGATGGGCATTAAGGAGGGCACTTATAATGAGCACTGGGTGTGATATACAAATGATGAATTACTAAATATTACCCTTGAAACTAATAATACACTATATGTTAACTAACTTGAATTTAAGTAAAATCTAAAAAAAAAGAGAAAAAAATAAAGAAGATATCACACACACCTACAGAGTGGAATATTATTCAGCCACAATAAGGAAGGAAATCTTGCTCTTTGTGACAACATGGATGGACCTTGAGGGTATTTTACTAGGTGAAATAAGTCAGAGAAAGACAAATATTTTTATGTGTTTTATATATATAAACATATATATCATATAAATATATATATAAAATACTTCTTTGTGTGATATTTTAGGATATCCTTTATGTGTGAAATCTATAAAAGCCAAACTTATAAGAAACAGAGAAGAGAATGATGGTTATCAGGGCCTGGGAGGTGAAGAGATGTTGCTGCGAGGGTACAATCCTCCAGTCAGAAGGTAAATAACTTCTGGGACTATAATACACAGCATTGTGATTCTTGTTTGTTTGGTTTTTTTTAAGATTTTATTTATTTATTTGACAGAGAGAGAGATCAGATCACAAGGAGGCAGAGAGGCAGGCAGAGAAAGAGGAGGAAGCAGGCTCCCCGCTGAGCAGGGAGCCCGATGCGGGCCTCGATATCAGGACCCTGAAATCATGACCTGAGCCGAAAGCAGAGGCTTTAACCCACTGAGCCACCCAGGCGCCCTGGGCTTATAATTTTTTATGTTTTTTTATATTTTAAGTCTTTCTTCATTTGTAGGAAATTCTAGTTACCTCATTATTTTTCCTAAAATATTATCTCACTCCACTCCTATTCATGCCCTTTGGAACTTTAATTTTAAAGATGTTGAAATTTATATGTTTATTTTATGTTTCCCTTAATATGTCTTTGACATTGCATCTGTTTCTCTCTTTATACTCTCTTACTCTCTTCTGGTAAATTTTTGCAGGTTGGCCTTCCAGTTCACTAATTCACTCTTCTGCTTTGTTTTTTGTACTTGTTTCTGTACTATCCATTCATTCGATCAATATTCAGCAACTATGTATTGTATGCATATTGTTATGTGATTATGTTGTATGTGCCTATTACATATTAATGAGTGCTAAAAGAAAAACAAAAGTATACTTAGAGAATGGAAAGTGAGGGAGCTATTTAGAGTAATTAGAAAGGCCTCTTGGAGGAAGTGACACCTGAACAGAGGCTTCAATCAAATGAGAGTGTGGATGCGGTGTACTTGAAGAAAGATTAGATGCAAATGCACTGAGGGGGAATGTGCAACAACAAGGAAGTTACTGTGACTGGAGCCTATTGAGGAAGAAGAGTATGAAAAGGGGCACAAGACTTGAAATTGGACAGATTATACAGAGTCATTAGGAGGACTTCTGATTTTATTCATGTGTGACAATCAGCCAGTGGAGTGTTTTGAACAGGGGAGAGGCATAATCTGATTTGTATTATAAATAAATCTCTCATGGTACTCTGTTAAGAATAGGTTTTGGGGGGACAAGTAGGGTAAGGAGACCAATTAGAAGGCAATTATGTTAACTCCAGCAGGAAATGATGGTGGTATGGTGTTATGGACCGAATGTTTCTATACCCCCCAAATTCATCTGGTGAAACCTTACCCCTCAACCCCCATTATGATGATAATAGAATATAGGGCCTTTGTGAGGCAATTATGGTCAGATGAGGTCATAAGGGTGGAGCCTTTATGAGTGGGATTACTGCCCTTTTAAGATTTGAAGACAGTTTACTCCCCCTCTCAGCCACCTGAGTATTCAGTGAGAGGTTAGCAGTCCATAATTTGGAAGAGCACCCTCACCAGAATTCGCCTATGCTGGCACCTGAATCTCAGACTTCCAGCTTCCAGAACTATGAGAAATAAGTTTCTGTTGTTTAGAAGCTGCTTGGTCTATAGTACTTTGTTACAGCAGCCTGAATAGACTAAAACAGTTGGTCTTTGGAATTCTGCTTTCAACAATTTCCCCATGATCTCTAATTGCTTCTGTCATTTGGCTTAAAAGGGGAAGCAGGTGTCTACAGGAATTTGACTATCTAGAAAAGTGTGCAGAGATAGCCATCTAATTACTTTCTTAGTTTCTCTTAAGTCCCTACCTTCTTCTGGGTTCTTCTGTTTCCAGATGTGGAACACCTTTGGTGTTGATCCTCCCTTTCTGGTAGCTTAAAGTTCTCAAACTTAACTTTGATCGCAGCTTTCTTCTGAGACTCTGTCTCCCCTCTGAGAATTAATATCTACTTTCCAGCTTTAAATGACTCCTCAGGTTTTAGTCCACTGAGAATATCTTTCATTGTTTTCCAATGTCTGTGTGTATGTATGTATGTATGTTTGTGTTTGTATCTGAGTGTGTTTGTGCATGTAACTGTTTAATATATTTTCATTGGGACCTATAATTTTGTGAGTTTAGTGCCAGAAGAAAAAAATATTTGTCTCTGTACTTAAGTGAAAGGTAGATTTTTAAATAAATTAAAAAAAAAACTGGTTCTGGGACACCTGGGGGCTCAGTCTGTTGAGTCTGCCTTCAGCTCAGGTCATGATCTTGGGGATCCTGGGACCAAAACCTGCATTGGGCTCCTTGCTCAGTGGGGAGCCTGCTTCTACCCATGCCTGAGATTTCAGGGTTCCTACAGATTACACTGTGTATATACTTTTAATAATCAGTGTGTATTTGTTTTCTTGACATGTGATGTTTCGGAAGAAATTTAGTAATCTGTTGGTTGATGTTGATCACCAAATGCTGAGGAATCATCACTGTACTGTAGTCATTTAAGAGAAAGATTATTCAGAAGTTCCTGTTTCAGATAATGATATCTATTGTCCCCTATCTTTGCCTGGTTATTTTTGCAGATAAGAGCACAAAATAAGCAAGATTCATATTCACTAAGCATAATTAGTTTTCTGTGTTATAGAGCACCAGACTAAAGCACAGACTCAGCTCAGCCAGCTCTAGGAAGGGATATTCGGGTTACCAGTTACTTTCTGGCCCATCTTCTGATAATGTGTCCCCTCCAAAGCAGGAGTGCCACAGAACACATACCTTAAAGATGGATTTCAGCTTCTGTTTCCTCTTTTGTCCTAAGGCTTTAGGGAAGGCAGTATTAGAGTGGAGATCTGCAGATGCTTTGTCTTCTTGATTTTTCCCTGTCCTCTAGCATATTATTATTATTGTAATTCAAATCATAACCGCTTACCTGAGGACCCCTCAGGCATCCTTCTCCTTGGCTGATGGGCCCAAAGGGAAGATCCCTGGGTGGATCTCCTGTTGGGACATATCAGAGTTGTACATAATGAATGAAGGCATCGTAGCCCAGATCCTAGAGAAATGAAATAACGTTGTGGGGTTTTCTGTAATGAGGCCTAGGATTTTCCTTTAGGGAAAAATGGGGACAGAGAAGCAATGGATCCTGCCGTCAGTCACTTCTAAATGTTGACACACTATGGGGGCACAGAAAAATGTGGAGAAATTGGGTCTGCCTATTTGTAAATCAGCCCCTGGGAAAAAAAGTAAAAATTATAGCTCAGTAAATGTTTGGCCCCCATCAACAGCTGTCAAATATTTTAGGAAGAAAGATAGTTTCATTGGTTCATTAAAAAGACCATCAGGCAGGTAACAGTACTCCCTTACTATTTAAAAGCTCATGGTCCAAAAAAAAAAAAAAAAAGAAAAGAAAAGAAAGAAAGAATTAAAAAAAAGGGGGGGGGCTCCTGGCTGGCTCAGTGGGTAGAACATAGGACTCTTGAGTTCGAGCCCCACATAGAGCTTACTTTAAAAAAAAAAAAGAATTTAAAAGCTCATGGTCCTAATGAATGGAGATAATAATGCTGTTGTAGCTAGCACCCTGTGGAGAAAGATGATAAATGTATTGCTAGTTGAGAGACTTGAAGCCTGCCAATATGATGTTACATCACTGTTAACAGAAGCCTATTGGCAGACCCCTCACACTACTTAGAATTTCTTGCCCACACAAAAGTATTGCTGCAGGAGTGAGAAATATGAGGTTGACTCCTGAAAAAAGGCTGGGAGTAAATATTGAGTAGATATACCCAAGCTTAATTCTTAGGATTGGTTATAATATAATAATGATTATGGTGATGATCATGATGATTCTCCTTTAATATAACCTCAAATCAGTGAAACACTGGTATGATCACAACCAAGAGAAAAATACAGAGAAACACTTTTCTCCTCTGGATCCTACAAGAATGACTCATCGTTATGCAGCTCCAAATCCAACAATCACAAGGTGTGCTCCCCGAATATTAATCTTCCCCTTTTCTTCCTTTTCTTCCTTGCTCCCTCCCTTCCCCATTTCTTCCCTCCCTTCCTTCATCATATATAACTCAACAAGGTTATGGATGACATAAACCTAATAGGAGGACATTTCCATTGACACTCGAACGATCCTATCCTTTGAAAGTATGCTAACCCACACTGAATCTCACCATTATTTCCTCAGAATGAAGTCTCCTCCTCAGAATATTAGGAAATAACTAGAAAAGAATTAAGAAAAGAAGAGGGTTTATTGGAATTTTCCCCAGCATTTGAAGCTCACGTATAAGGATTAATGAGCAGGAGATGGAAGCTTTTGTTGTACGAATAGAGTAAGACTTAGCGCCTTTATAATAACTATTTGTTGATTTAGTAGAAATTGTGTTTCACTAGCAGGGTCATTCATCAGTGCGAGGCATTAGCAGCAATGTGCCCAGGAAAATCAATTTTCTAGAAGACTCAGAGCTTACCAGAAGTCTTATGCTCTGAAGGCAGGAGATTCAGTCTGGTTGCTGACGAGTAAAAAAGAAGAATAAAAATGAGCATTTTAAACCAAGGCACACATCATCATCTTGCTGTGTCAAGTTTTATCAGTCAAAGCTGTTTAACAAAATTTTATGGATTTAGTAACCTTTCTATAGTGGAAATAAATCATTTGAGTTTCAGAGAATCTGAAACAGCCAGCACTTCAGGTGGACTTTCTTTCTGAATATGACAATTCATTATACTCATCATCATCATCATCATCATCTTTATCATCATAATTATTTATCATTTTGGTTAATTATTGACCATAAAAGTGGTAATAGTTTATTGCTCTCGAGACTATAATAAAGATGCATACTATTTAATTTTGCATTCATTAGCATTTTCATATCTATTTTCTACCCAACAATTTGTCATCCACATTTGGGATTAAGGAGAGGGTTTATTGTAGTTAACTTTTTCATCCGGGGTAGAGTCATCACTACCACCAGCTCGCTTATCCAGTCCTGCATGTTGAGGAGGTATCGTTTGAGGAAATGAGGGCTGAAGTAAACCATGAGTGGGGCTGTGTAACTTGTGGAGGACACTTAAAGAGAGGGTGAAGATGACAATACTTAGAAACCCCCCACTTCACAGTTCTTCTGAGAACCAACGCTATAATAATCTGAACCTCATATAGATCATCTAACACCTCAGAAGGGAAAGCTTGGAACTAATTTAGCTTGAAAAAGCACAATTGGGCTACCAATTCTTTTGCAATGGCTGGCAACATCCTGCTTAATAAATTATGCCCATACAGTACAATTTTGTCTTATAACTTTACAGATGGTAAATAAAACTGAGCCTCAGAGAAGGAAGAAATTCACACAAGATCATCTAAGCAGGAAGTAGAGAAATAGGACTAGAAGCCAGGTCTTAGGAATCCCAGCCATGAGCATCTTCCTATTACTGATTGTTTCAGCAGCTGGTAGAGTATGAGATCAAGTGCCAAAAGGCTAATACCATCCTTTTAAAATGTGTTTGTTCCAAGTCCTGGACGGTCCTGACCCCAGGGAGAATAGAAGTTGCATTTGCTGGTTATAGTGTATTCACCTCTGAAATTCTATGCCTCCATTACTTGCAACTCAGGGAAACACTACCTCCTAAAGTCAAGTTTGGTATTACCGGCAATACTGCTTCTTGAAAAACTGCTTTCGTGGGTTTTTTTGTTTTGTTTTTTTTTAGTTCACTCATTCATTCATTCATTCATTCATTCATTCTTTCTTTCTTTCTTTCTTTCTTTCTTTCTTTATGGTCTTAATGGATTCAAAGGACTCAGAGGATTGCTCTGTCTCTGTCTCTGAGATATCTAGTTTAGACTTTTCAGGTATTATTATTTTTATTATTATCCCCATTTCACAGATACACAGGCCCTAAAAAGTGACATCTTCCTCAAGGTCACATAGTTAAGAAACTATGGAATAGGGAACAAAACTTCAGACCCTACTCTTACAGTGCTTTGCATTTTCTACCCTTGCCTGAATACCCTCCTCTGAGATACATTGGTTGGAGACTGAGATTAGCTCCTCTGAAAATAAAATGAACTGAAACCTCTATGACTTATGCATGTGTTTCATAATTAGAGTATGTGTGGTAGACAGTGATAGGAGCTAAGCCATTACCTCAAAGAACCAGGGTGAGAAAGAAACTGACAACAAAACGTTCTATGCTTTGGAACAAAAATATTTCCTGAAATAGGAAATGTTGGCTACACAGGGGAAACAGGAAATGAAGATCGATGGCTAGTTTCCACAAATCTTTTTGAAAACTCAATCCACTAGGGAAGTAACTATTCATTTTATGGAATTATGAGATATTTACATTTCATGATTTGTTCAGAACCAAGTACTGAGATGCAATAAGCTGTGTGTGCTCATTAATGAAAAAGGATCTTCAGGGGCCAATCGGATATTAAACTTAGCTCTTCCTATAAAAGTGGATTCTGTGATAGGACACCTTTGTTCACTGAAAGAGATTGACATTTTGTTCAATTTCAAACAGGAAGTACAGTAAATATTTCTTATTCAGTATATTTGGGAGTAGGTTAAGTGACTATAAATCAAAACTTATTTTTAATGAACTGCTGGTTTTTATTATTTATGGTGGTTTCTATTTTATAGCAACACAGTGTCTTGAGAACTATATGAACTTCAGTTTCTGAACCTGACCCCATCAAGCAGCTGTAAGAAGAAAACTATTTGCTGTGGATATATACTAAGACTTTTTCTTTTATGAAGGTAGAAAACAGCTGCATGCAGGGTCCTGAACATTTAGCTGTGTCCCTTAATTACAGAAGTTGCTTTTGGCCATGCCTGAAATCCTGTGCATGGTTCTGGTCTCCACCACACAGAAAAATCTCCCTGTAGTCTTGTTCTCTCCCATCCCCTCCAACAGACAAAGCCATTTCGTGGAACACAGCTTTCACCATGTGTTCGTCAAAATCAAAGATCTTCAATAGCTACCAACAATTGGCAACTAACAATTCTCCAGGAAGATGCATCATGTAGTAGAAATGACATAGGATTTGGAGTTAGACAAAGCTGGGTTCTAATCCATGCTCTGCCAGTGTGTAATATTTGCAAGTCATTCATACTTTCTGAACTTCATTTTTTGCTTCTCTAAAGTGAGAATATGTGTATCTACCTTGATGGTTGTTTTGAATATTAGAGATAATGTTGATGTAGGTTGTTTTAAAAGAGCCTCGATAATTCTTCCCATTCCTGCATGTCTGTCACTTTTCAACGTGATTTTGCAGCTCCTTACACCAAAAGGTAGAATTTTATTTTTTCACTTTTTATTTTTATTTTTTTCTTCCAAATTTTTTAAAAATTCTAGTTAGTCAACATATAGTGTAGTAATGGTTTCAAGAGTAGAATTTAGTGATTTGTCACTTACATATAACACCGAGTGCTCCTTATAACAAGTTTCCTTCTTAATGCCCATCACCTACTTTCTGCACTTCTTAAAGCTGAACTTGACCACATGATAAACTGTGGTCAATTAAACATTAACAAACACGTTGCAAGTGGAGGCTTGAAAAGTGCTTGCACATTGTATCTTGCCCTCTCCTTCCCCTTTTGGAATCTAGCCACCAAGTAAAAGAAGCCTGAGCTGGCCTTCTGGATGATGAGAAATGCCTGACCCATCCACCCGTATTGCTGCAGTTGATAAGCAGCCAACTCCCAGAAGCTAACTGCAGATGTATGAATGAGCCCAGCCAAGATAATCAAAAGAACTGTGCAGAGGAGCCCAGCCCAAATTCACAAACTGCAAAATCATGAACTGAATACATGTTTTTATTTTTTTTTGTCACCAGGTTTATACAACAAAAGTTATGAGATACAAATGTATGTAAAAATCAGACCCAGTCTATGGGATTCCTAAAAATGATATTCCCCCATCCTTCCTAATATAGCTTGACGTGAACTTTCCAAATTTTTGCTACTTATCTATATGAACTTCTGAAAAGCCTTGACATAGCTATCATGTTTCTCTTTCACTGCCTATGAAAATCTACTCCAGTACCCATCATGATTTAAACATTTATTTCAAATCCCAACATCTCAGCAAGGCTTTCTTTAGCTACTGTAGCTTATGATCAGTTTTATTTTTCTGATCCTCTATTACTTATAGTTTAAAATATACAGTTTAGCACTTTTGGTATTAATTCACTCTTTAGCAATTGATTCATGTGTGTGGATCTTCATTCAGTGAATAAATTAATATTTATTGAATTGTTACTAGATGCAAGACCATGTGAGAGACTTTGGAGACAGATGAGTAAGATATAACTCTACCCTCAAGTTATTCACAGTGGTAGAAAATGCAGATATATAATAGTGGTGCAGTGTGATTCGTATTATGAGAGCTAAGTACAGTGATGGCAGAAAGGCAGTTTTGAGTGTTAAGAAACTTTACAGGGGCACCTAGGTGGCTCAGTCAGTTGAGCGGTTGACTCTTGATTTCAGCTTAGGTCATGATCTTAGGATTGTAAGATCGAGTCCCCCATTGGGCTCCACACCTGGAGAGGGAGTCTGCCTGGGGATTATCTCTCTCCCTCTCTCTCTGCCCCTCCCCCTGCTCAAGTGTGTGCTCTTATTCTCTCTCTAAAATAAATAAATCTTAAAAAAAAAAGAAAATCTTTACAGAGGAACTTACATTTTAGAATCCCACCCTCCACTCTCCCATCCCCACGATATCACTCTGGTGAACTCATTCTTCCACTATTCAAAAATAATAGCATACACAAAGTTATTAAGAAACTACTTAATCTTTGGTGTATAACAACACTTTCACTTTTTCCTGTTTACTGTGAAATTGGCTGTGTTATTTCTACTTTACAGATGAATAAACTGAGGTTAAAAGTGTTAAAAAAAAACTTGACAAAGATCTTGTTTTCTTGTTGCAAACTGGACTGCATGAATTTTGAGGACAATGACCACATTGTAAATCTTTATTTGCAATAGAGCATATAAGGTCTAAAAAAGTTTCAATGAACATGTATGGAATGAAAGATAAAAAAGAGTGGATGTAATAATTTTCTCTCGTGCGTTAAGAAATAATTCCGTGGCTTCTCCTTTGTCTTAGCATAAAATATAAAACCTGGTCTACAGGTCCCTGAAGGAATTGTCACTAATAGATTTTTACAAGTTCCACTCATTCTTTACTCAACTGCTATTTATGCTCTAGCCATACTGAGCTTCTCTCAGTTCTTAGAATATGCTAATCCCTCTCCTGGGCCTTTAATACCTGCTCTTTCCTCTGCCTAGACTCTTCCCCTCCTCTGTGAGTCCCCTTTCATCCCTACATCTGACCAAGTCCTCACCCTTCAGGTTTCTTTTTTCTTTTCTTTTCTTTTTTTTTTTTTTTAAGATTTATTTATTTGTTAGGGAAAGAGAGAGAGAAAGAAAGCATTCAGGGGGAGGGGAGAGAAAGAGAGGAAGGAGGAAGAGAGTCTCAAGCAGACTCCATAGTGAGCATAGAGCCTGATGTGGGGCTCAGTCTCACAACCCTGAGATCACGACCTGAGCCAAAACCAAGGGTTGGACACTTAACTGACTAAGCCACCCGGGCACCCCTCAAGTACACTTCTTAAAGAAGGAAACTATGAATCTCTAGATTGTCAGGTCCTCTTATTCAAGACACCCACAGAATTGGGTGCATGTGTATAATTTTAATTACATACTTAACATTTTGTCTAGTCCTCTAGACTGAAAGCTCTCTAATAAGAATCCCTGGTTTACTTCCTTATCCCCAATGATGACTGGCATAATGTTCATTCATTAAGTAAATGTGTTATTTGGTGAGGAATCTGTGTCTATCTTGTGTAGAAATGAGTATTGTGTTGTGGTGCAAAACATTCTATTTGGTGTTGTAGTATGGCTTTAAGTAGCATCGTTCTTGGAACAGGTCTATGCACATTGTATTCATTTTGCACTTTGGTCCATGCTGTACATTCAGTGTCTTGATTGAGATGGAGATATGTGACTCCTGTGTAGTCAGTGACTGCAAACATTTCACTTCCATCTGCTTGGCATTGCCTAAAAATAAATAGGATCAAATTGATCATAGGAAATTTAATTTTCTTTTCTTTTTCTTTTCAAATCAGTTAATGTTTGCTACTTTCAGTTTTCTTTCAGAAGGTCTGAGAAATCATTTCCATCAACTTCCAAGGATATTCTGTTTTTAAAAAAAGAGCCTATTTGGTCATGAAATGTTTATTGGATAAATTTTGGTTTTGGCAGATGTTTCCCTTATATGTTTTACCATGCAGTTAATAACTAATGTTTTGCAATTCTTAAAAGGTAATAGTCACTGAGTCATCATAAGTGGAAATCATTGTTTGGAACAGTTCACTATCTTTAATTAATTGCATTATGAAAACAAAACTGTTTTCTGAATGCTGACTCCAGGAAACATAACACAAGGATTAAAACTCAGCTTTTGTAGTGGATAAAACTGGATTTGAATTCAATCTTTGCCATTATGTAGTGTGTAGAAGTGGGACTTTGAACAAGTTACTTGACTTTTTTGGTCTTGGGTTTCTTCTCTGTGAAAGGCATCATAATCATATATGCCTCATTGGGTTGTTGCAAGGATTAAAGGAGATAATCCTCATTGAGTATTTAACTAGAGTCAACTGTGTGCTTACTATCTGCTCAATGCTATAATATAGTATCAGAATTCTTTTTTTTAATTTTTTTTTTTTAGATTTTATTTATTTGTCAGAGAGAGATCACGAGCAGGGAGAGTAGCAGGCAGAAGAAGAAGCAGGCAGGAAAAGGAGGCTCCATGCTGAGCAGGGAGCTAGATACTGGACTCAATCCCAGGACTCTGGGATCATGACCTGAGCTGAAAGCAGACACTTAACCGACTGAGCCACCCAGGCGCCATAGTATCAGAATTCTTGATAATGATTATATATGGAGAAAGGGTTAGGGAGGTCATTTGAATTATGACCTGCAATGCATGGAACTAGGGCTACCCAAAGAGTATGAAGTATATTCAGGGGTCTGTGATGAGAAACCCCTACATTTTTGACAGTTTATGAAGGAGACTAATATGAGACCAGAATAGAGAGATGTGTGTTACAGATAAGAAAATTGAAACTCTTTACTGTAAGCAACAGGGAGTCATTAAAGTAACCCGTCTACATTTTTATTTTTAACTTTATTTTTTCAGTGACCCAAGATTCATTGTTTATGCACCACACCCACTGCTCCATGCAATCCATGCCCTCCTTAATACCCACCACCAGGCTCACCCATCCCCCCTTCTCCCTCCCCTCCATAACCCTCAGCTTGTTTCTCAGAGTCCACAGTCTCTCATGGTTCATCTCTCCCTCTGAATTACCCCAATTCACTTTTCCTTTCCTTCCCCTAAAGTCCTCCATTTTATTCCTTATGTTTCACAAGTAAGTGAAACCATATGATAATCGACTTTCTTTGCTTGACTTATTTCACTCAGCATAATCTCCCCCAGACCCAACCATGTTGATACAAAAGTTGGGTATTCATCCTTTTTGATGGCTGAGTAATATTCCATTGTATATGGACCACATCTTGTTTATCCATTCATCTGTTGAAGGGCATCTCGGCTCTTTCCACAGTTTGGCGATTGTGGCCATTGTGGCTATGAACATTGGGGTACATATGGCCCTTCTTTTCACTCCATCTGTATCTTTGGGGTAAATGCCCAGTAGTGCAATGGCAGGGTCATAGGGTAGCTCTATTTTTAATTTTTTGAGGACTCTCCACACTGTTTTCCAAAGTGGCTGCACCAACTTGCTTTCCCACCAAGAGTGAAAGAGGGTTCCCCTTTCTCCACATCCTCTCCAACATTTGTTGTTTCCTGTCCTGTTGGTTTTGGCCATTCTAATTGGTGTAAGGTGGTATCTCAGTGTGGTTTTGATTTGAGTTTCAAATCAAATGGCTAGTGATAATGGCTAGTGATGATGAACATTTTTTCATGTGTCTGTTGACCATTTGTATGTCTTCATTGGAGAAGTGTCTGTTCATGTCTTCTGCCCATTTTTTGACAATGATTATCTGTTTTTTGGGCATTGAGCTTGAGCTTACAGATCTTGGATATCAGCCCTTTGTAGTGTCATTTGCGAATATCTTCTCCCATCCTGTGGGTTGCCTCTTTGTTTCGTTGACTGTTTCCTTTGCTGTGCAGAAGCTTTTTATTTTGATGAAGTCCCGAAAGTTCATTTTCGCTTTTGTCTCCTTTGCCTTTGGAGACGTGTCTTGAAAGAAGTTGCTGTGGCCGATGTTGCAGAGAAGTAACCCATCTTCTAAAAAGCACTAGATTTGTAGTATATGTTCTGTGATAATTTCAAAGTATCAGGGGAAGCTATGGTTTCTGCTATGGACTGCTATGGACTGCTATGGACTGAATCGTGGCTCCCTCCCCCAATTCATATGTTGAAATCAACACTCCTCCCTCAACCCATGTAATGGTATTTGGAGAGGGGACCCTTGGGAGGTGATTAGGTTTAGATGAAGTCAGGAGTGGGACCCTCAAGATGGGATTAGTTCCCTTAAAGAAGGAGAAAGAGACATCAGAGCTATCTTTCTTCCTGCCATGTGAGGCACAGTGAGAAAACACTTGTCTACAAGGTAGGAGGAGAGCCCTCACCAGAAAACAACCACACTGGTGCTCTGATCTTGGACTTCCAGCCTCCAGAATGTCAAGAAAATTTCTGTTGTTGAAACTTCCCAGTCTGTGATATTATGTTATGACAGCCCAAGCCAATTTAAGATAACAATCATTGAAAAATAGCTGTTTGAAATCACTTATTTTTAAAAATGTGGTTTTATTTTTTTTTTAATTTTATTTTTATTATTTGCCCAAGGGGTACAGGTCTGTGAATCATCAGGCTTACATCTTTCACAGCATTAACCAAAGCACAAACCCTCCCCAATGTCCATAACCCATCCACCCTATCCCTACCCTCCCACCCCCCAGTAACCCTCAGTTTGTTTTATGAGATTAGAAGTCTCTTATGGTTTGTCTCCTTCCCCATGATGTCTTGATATAGCATGAATTTGTAGCTGCAAATTCTTTAATAATTATCAATGGATTTTAGGGTATCAAGTACCTTTGCTCTCTGAGTGATAGGTGTTAAGAACAATTTGATACAACGTAATCAGTAAACACCTATCAGGGGAATATTAATAAATGAGGAAAATTACTGCTTTCAGAGCAGAAGTTTTTCTCAAGTATTTATGCTTCTGATATGCAGATATACTAGGTGACCATAATCAACAATCTCTCTCTCTCTTTTTTTTAAGATTTTATTTGAGAGAGAGGGCATGAATGGGGGGGAGGGGCAGAGGGAGAGGGAGAAGCAGACTCCCTGCTAAGCAGGGAACCCAACACAGGGTTCCATTCCAAGACACTGGGATCATGACCTGAGCCCAGGTAAGATGCTAAACCAACTGAACCACCCACCCAGGTGCCCAACCAATCTCTTCTTCATGCCACAAAGACACAAGGATGGGGAAAGTAGAGCCCCAAAGGAAAAGAACTCAAAAGTATGAAAAAAATTTTTGAACCAAAACAAAGGAAAAGAAATAATAACAAAGTAATTGCAGATTCATTCATTCATTCATTGCACAGATATTTGTTGTTCACTTAACAGATATTTGTTGTTCACTTGCAAGTTCTACTTGGTAAGACCACTTTTTTTTCCCAAGATTTTATTTATTTATTTGACAGAGAGAGAGAGAGATCACAAGTAGGCGGAGAGGCAGGCAGAGTTAGAGGAGGAAGCAGGCTCCCTGCTGAGCAGAGACCCTGATGCGGGACTTGATCCCAGGACCCTGAGATCATGACCTGAGCCGAAGGCAGAGGCTTTAACCCACTGAGCCACCCAGGCACCCAGTAAGTCCACTTTTACCTTCCAGAGAAACTGTAGGCAATCTTGAGTGAGTCAAAAAGGTGCCTGGGTAGCTCAGTCAAGTTGAGTGCCTGACTCTTGGTTTTGGCTCAGGTCATGATCTCTGAGTCACCAAGCCCTGAGTAGGGCTCCACACTCAGCAGGGACTTTGCTTGAGATTCTCTCCCTCTCCTTCTGCCTCTCCCCTCCACTCATGCTCTCTCTCTCTCAAATAAGTAAATAAATCTTAAAAAAAAAAGGTACTAGCAGAAGGCTGAGATAAGGTTATGTCTCCTTAATTTAGGGAAGTAGATAACCAAAGAGATAAAATAAGTCTTCTGTTTATAAGAGAGATAAGCCACCACCAAAAAATATAAAAGTCCAATGTGATGACTTAATATTCAGTTATCACTGCTTCATAGAGAAATTTTACATTGAATTTAAATACTGAGAACGAGCTTATTTTTAACTCTGAGGGTAATTTTTTTTAATATTTATTTATTTGTCAGAGAGAGAGAGAGAACACAAGCAGGGGGAGTGGTAGGCAGAGGGAGAAGCAGGTTCCCTGCTGAGCAAGGAACCCAATGTGGGACTCATCCCAGGACTCTGGGATTATGGCCTGAGCCAAAGGCAGATGCTTAACCAGCTGAGGTACCCAGGTGCCTCTCTGAGGATACTTTAAATGGCAATGTATCTTTATGTCTTCTCATAGATTTACTGGAATATACAAATCCTTAAATGTCTTTAAACTGTGCTATAGTTTGTTTTCTATTTAACAATTGTGGTTTAACAAATAAATACACTCAACTGTTGAAGAAAGGTTCCTTTTTGCCTTGAAATATTTTGAGTGTAAACTCCTTTAACCACGACCATGGAGCATAGTTATTCCAAATACAATGCTACCATTGTGACAATGTCAATATGGTTAGAGCTGGTCGTTAGTTAGAAGCCAAATATTTGGGCACAAATGATGGTGTTTTTCCATCATTTCAAAATACCATTAAAGGCAAACAACTAGTTATTTTGAAAACAACCAGTTTATAACCATTGTTTCACAGAACACAGAGAAGTGCTTTTAAGTCACTTCATTTATGGACATACAACCTCAGGATGAAGTCAGTCATAAATTTTTGGAAATACTCTTATATTTTATTACCTTTGACATACACGTTTTCAAATACACTCTACGTATTCAAGGCATTTAGAAGAGATGGTCTCATAAATACCTTTACTTGTTTATATGTGTACCATTTTACATATCAAAAGTATTTTACATATGTTTTCTCATATGACCTGAGCAACGGTCTTTGAGCCTTTTTCCCCTCATTTTACAGATGCATTAATTTGATGCTCAGCGAAGTTAGGTGGTTCACCCAAGTTCCCATAGTTAGCACGTGGCAGCCATACCACCAGAGTTCAAGCATCTCTCAGTCCTGTGTTGCTTCCATTTCACCAAGGCAAGCATCTCTTTTCTCAGAGAAAAGTGAGGTCATCACCTTGAAGTCCTTTCTTTTCGAAAGACTTAGGGTTTTTTGCTCTTTTTCTCATTAATCTTTGTATTTTCTTATGTCCCTTCAATCATGGCCTTCTGTCACTATCAACAACATTCCAAGTTTTATGCTTCTCTTGCCAAGGTAGAATCACAGCTCTCTTCTTAGAGAAGCTCCTATAGGCAATTTTTTATGGTGTTTGTAAGAAGAATACTTCAGAAACAGCAGTTCATCATTGAGACACTGGGAATCTGTTCTGATGACTAGCATAGGATGGGGACAATTCTGGATAGAAAAGAAAAGTTACATAAGTGTGTCATATTCTTCAAGTCATCAGTATGCTGAGTTTTTGAAACAGCTGCTCCAGGGGATTGAACAGAATAGGATTCCCAGCAGAACCTAGGTGTGCTGATTGATTGGCAGGAGGATCTGGATCTCTTAGGAGACCATATGGAAATTGATAAAGATGAGCAGTTATATAGATCAGCGTTGTCCAGTAGACATATAGTACAAGCTGTATATATAATTTTATACTTTTTGAGTGTAAAACCTGAAAACGGATAAGATGAAATTTTTATTTTTTATTTTTTTTAAAGATTTATTTATTTACTTGAGAGAGAGAGAGAGAGAGAGATCTATCACAAGTGGGCAGAGAGGCAGGCAGAGAGAGAGGAGGAAGCAGGCTCCCCACTGAGCAGGGAGCCCGATGCAGGCCTCGATCCCAGGACCCTGAGATCATGACCTGAGCCGAAGGTAGAGGCTTTAACCCACGGAGCCACCCAGGTGCCCAAGATGAAATTTTAAAAAAAAATTTATTTACTTTAGAGAGAGAGAACAAGTGGGGGGAGGAGCAGATGGAAAGAATCCCTGCTAAGAGTAGAGCCCAATGCAGGGCTTAATCTCACCAACCATAAGTTCACTACCTGAGCCAAAACCAAGAGTCAAACACTCAACCAACTGAAGCACCCAGGTGCCCTGATAAGATGGGTTTAATAACATATTTCATTTAACCCAAGATACTCAGATATTTTAATTTTAATATGCAATAAGCATTTAAAAGTTACTATTGTATCTTACTTTTTTTAATAGTAAGTTTTTAAAATCTGGTGAGTATTTTACACTTACAGCACATATCAGTTTGGATCAACCATATTTCAAGTGTATCATATATGGCCAATGTCAGCTATATTAGACAGAAAAGCCTGGAACTTTTACTAAAAATTATTCCAGTACGGTCATGGAAATATTGAATAGATACTATCATTTGGAAATGAGTGAAAGTACAATTCCATACCTCTGGATATGAGCATTCATGTAAGATGAGGATAGAAGTGGACTAAAGCAAGGTTTCTCAACTTTAGCACTATTGACATTTTTGGCCAGATAACTATTGTGAGGGGGCTGTCTTGTACATTATACGATGTTTAGCATTGTCCCTGGGTTCTACCTGCTAGATGTCAGTAGGAGTCCCTCCAATTGTAACAACCAAATCGTGCCTCTACAATATGCTATATATCCCCCTGGGAGGGGAGATGTTGGGGAAATGTCAGTGGTTGAGAACCAGTGATTTAAATGCTTCTAATCAAAGTTTTTTAGACTCAGAATGGATAATACACAAAGCAAAGATTCTCAAACTCTGAGCCTAAATATTAGCCCTTTATTTCATTGTCCATATGTGCATATTGGATAGTTAGATAAGAGGATCAACACGATTTGGTAACTTTTCAGTATCTGATGATACTCAGGATAATGATTTTGAACCTAGATTGAATTGGCTAGCTTTCCTTTCTTTGGAAGTCAGAGAGGATATTCTTGAACCTCTTCCAAAAGTAACCAGAAGGCAGAAATAAAAGAGTAGATGGTTCAGAGAAAACCAACCTGAACAACTGAAGGGAGAAAAGACATGTCTTGCAAATGGTAGATTGTAAAAGGTTATAGAAATGTATACTTTATCCAGCCTAAGAAACATTACTCAGCTTTCAAATCCCTCCCTAATCTGAACTGATCAGAGGGAAAGGTTGAGCTACAGTGCAGGCCCAATAGCCTCAGCCAGTCCCACGAGGAGCTCTAGAACTAGAATGGCCCTCAGTTAGCCAAAATCGCTAGACTTCATAACTCCACCTCATAAAGGTCATTATATGGGCTTCCCATAATATGGTATAATATTGGGTAGTTCCTGAATGGACACTTCTAGCAGCTAGGTCAACAAACAAATCCTTCTTTGAAGATTCTAGCCAATATGTTTCCAAAGTGATAGACATATGAAAGGAGCTCAGTGAATGTTTATTGAATGCAAAAAAATTTTGCAATGGTGTTAACTTGCAGGATAATGAATCAGGGGAAGTTTTGCCCATTAGTTTAGTTGTATGGGCCCATTTGATAGCCAGATGGCTTTCCTAAGGAACACACCCTTTCCTAAATAAGAGGAGGGACTCAGTATTTGTGACACACCCCAAATTGCTCCATCTATTATAATGGTTTTGAAATATCTTCAATGAATGTTACATTATCAAACAGAACTTGAGACTGAGGTAGCATAAAAACTTTCCTGGATTGGAGTGCCTTGGTGGCTCAGTCAGTTAAGCATCCAGCTCTTGATTTGGGCTCAGGCTATGGATCCCACCCTGCATTGGGCTCTGTGATCAGCATGGAGGCTGCTTGAGAGTCTCTCTCCCTCTCCCTCTGCCCCTCCCCCAGCTTGTGCTTTCTCTCTCTCAAGATAAATAAATAAAATCTTAAAAAAAAAAACTTCTCTGAATATGTCAAGAATCAAGTTAGCCTAGTACAGGTGCTAAAAGACCATATTTATGCCTATGGGCTCAGTGATGTTGAAAGAAAAGCAGATAAGCCAGGCTTTCAATTCCTGAATCTGCCATTCCCATTCTTCTACAGACAAAGGAAAGAATGGCTGCAGTATTCTGGTAAGCAATTCATTTATTTTATTGTTGCTAAATATGAAATCCTTCATATACTTATCTCTTAAATACTGCAGTAATCCTGGGAAGTAGGTAGCATTATCTCTAGTTTTATAGATTAGGGATCTATAGCTCTGAGATGTAAATCCCACCACCACCACCACCACCACTACCATCATCATGAACACGGCCTAATCATACAGAGCTTTTACTTAGTGCTAGACATTCTCCTAAGTGTTTCATGTATGTAAACTCATTTACTTCTAATAAATTCTCATTACTTCTAACAATAACTACCTTATTATTAGGAGCTACTGATTCACACTTTACAGATAAACTAACTGCAGCACAAAGTTTAGTAACTTGCTCAAAGTCATCTAAATAGCGACAAAACTGAAGTTTGAAATCAGGCTGCTTGTCTCTGGGCACTTTCCTCTTAACCACTATGCAAACTTGCCTAATTAGTAAGAGGCAGACAGGAGGCATAAAATCAAGTCTGTCTTATTCCAAAGGCAGCGATTTTTCACTACACAAGGATGGCTTCAAAGGCACTGTGCTTGTACATTTGAAGAATCATTCTCTCTTGATAGCCAGCTCGGACTATGTGGCAAATTGGTGGCATAATTATGAGGTGACCTTTAGGGAAGATGTGCATTTTAGGAGGTTACTGAAGGTGACTTCTTGTCAGTAATTATGGGATTTCCTCAAAGGTAGATGAGAATCAGCTTTCACTTTTTTTTTTTTTTTTTTAAAGATTTTATTTATTCATTTGACACAGAGAGAGAGATTACAAGTAGGCAGAGAGGCAGGCAGAGAGAGAGGAGAGAGGAGGAAGCAGGCTCCCTGCTGAGCAGAGAGCCCGATGCGGGCCTCGATCCCAGGACCCTGGGATCATGACCTGAGCCGAAGGCAGCGGCTTTAACCCACTGAGCCACCCAGGCGCCCCAGCTTTCACTTTTGATGTCTCCTAGAAAATAATAGTTTTCTCATTCTAATTAGTGTAGCCATCGAAGATTTCTGAGGCTTATTTGGCCTTGTTTAGAACCTAATGCCATATTTGTGTGCCCCAAGTGACAGAAGAAGGCCAAAAACCAGTCCCAGCAATAGGGGTTTTTGCAGGATTGCATCTGCCAGAATCAATCGTGACAGAAGCTTAGCCAGCTCCCACAGAATTGCCCTCCAATTGTATCTTCTATGCATGGCCTGCTTCTCTAAGTGAATTGCAAACTCATCCAGAGCAGAGATTGTATTTTATTTGTATCCCCATCCCCTTCTATAACAGAGGGTAAATGAGGTTTTGAAATCATGCCTATGGAAACTTCCCAGTAACTGAATCACAGGGCTCATATTTCCTTGATCATGCTGAAAATGCTTTTTTTTTTTGATCCCATGAAACATATTAAAATGAAATGTTTTCAGTCTCAGTGTTTCTTCAGAGGATCACAGACTAAGGACAGTCTAATAGGTGCCAAGTATCCCCACATCTTAAAGCAAGGGGCTGTATTAACAATCTAGATCAAAATACTATGCTAATATATTGTGAAACAGGTTTTGTTACCATTAGCCAGCCTAAGATTCCATGTAGGAAAGAGAAGGAGGAATGCATCGATACTGTGATTTTGAAGAATCAAGGTGAGAATGAAAAAAATTGCTTCCTTCTTGAAATTCTTTCCTTTAAACTCTGCTTCCTCTACTTTCCTTTCTCTGCTTTCCCATGAGTACCACACTGGTCTTTTCTGTGAGTATAGCTCAGCCCTTGAAGTCTATCATCCTAGGAATTATATTTCCATAGGATAATTACAATTATCCTCTGCCTTATCCAGACTCTGATAATAAATATTCCTTTCCAATAAAAATTCTTTGGAGGCGAATTGTAACCATACCCCAGGCTTCATGGCAGCTCAACATATATAGAGACCAATGCTAAATCCAGATTTTGCTAGAAATCAAAATGTTGAGGCCAAAAGCTAGCTTATCACTAAATATGTGGCAGGACTAATACTTAAAGATAAAGGCTGTGAATCTTCTATAAGCAGGATAAACACATTCATAGGGGCCAATCTAAAGAATCAAAATGTCTTAAGCCACTGTTCCTACTTTTTCCAGAAAAGCAACAGCAAAATGTTAAAGGTAGTTTGCAAAGTAACAGGGAGACAGAGCTGGATTGAGGACAGCCTGAATTTCCAGAGTTCCTATTCACTAGTGAGTTCCAATTCACTAGTAATCAACAGACTCCAAATTAAAATTTATTTTATATATCAGGTTTGGAAAAACATAAAACAAATGATAATACCTAGGGGAGAAGAGAATGTAGAGAAATAAGATACATAATAGAAAAACAGTGGTGAGAGTTTACATTGTTCCAATGTGTCTGGAGGGTAATTTAGCAATGATGATCCAAAGTTTTAAAAATGAGCTTATCTTTTAATACAGAAAATCCTCATCCAGGAAATTTTCCTACTGGAATTATGAATATAGGTATGCATATAGATATTCAGTGTAATGTCTATGTGAAAAAATCAGAAATAACCTATATGCTCATCATTAGGGAATTAAATTATGATGCATCCATATAACTGAATGCCATGAGACCATTAAAATCTATGATGTCTATTTATAAATATTAATATAGAACAATGTGAAAAACGTGAAAAGTCCAGTTTATGTAACAATGTATATAGTGTAATCCCACTGTTTTGGTTAAAAATACCTGAAATATATAAATATATATGAATATACATATACAACATGGAAACATTTTTAGAAAAATACATTTATTATCCATGGTCTCCCTAGAGGTCCAAGCACCTCACATCAAGAAACCCTGCCATATTAATTTTCCTACTTAGTTTCGCATTGCACCTTTTGCGCAGGTGGAAGCTATTTTCCTCTATTCTCTCTTTTCGAATCTTGCACACTCTTATTATTTTCAAAAGTAAAAGTCCTATTTTTTCTTTTCAAAATTTTAATAGATATTAGTACCAATATAAATTTTCACCTATAGAGCCTGTACTATATGCTAAAGCAGAAATAATATAGTACAATTCTTGTTTTATCACCCAAATATCTTGCACACAATGACATGGCCTTTAAGTGTATGTTGGTTATATAATCCTTATGTTGAGGAAAATTTTAAGATATTCCTAGCCAGCTATGGAGTCAACCCATATTGAGAAATAGAACAATTGGAACTGTCAAACAATGAATTCATTTGACTGTGCCTCACTGGATATATGGACTGGAACATAAACAATATCACTATCATTTTAGCATAGTTTATTTTTTTACATCATATTTGGGACTCACTAAAAAAATGCAGTCTCAGTCAAATGAGACCATCAATAACCTGCATTCTCAGACTTTATGTCATTGGCAGGTATTAAATGACGTCATTTACGTTGAATTTGTCCTTAGTGTTTGGAAGGAGTAATCTCATAAGCCTTTTTAACTAGATCCAATGTCATTGATTTAACTGAAATATATGAATTCAGTAGGACTAAGCCATGGATTCTTTAGCACAAATATATTGCCAAATGCACCCTTTCCATAAAGTGTCACCTCCCATAAATCTCAGTAATTCCTTTGCAGATGTAAAATCTTCGACGGCTACACTAATTAGAATGAGAAAACTATTATTTTCTAGGAGACATCAAAAGTGAAAGCTGATTCTCATCACCTTTGAGGAAATCCCATAATTACTGATAAGAAGTCACCTTCAGTAACCTCCTAAAATGCACATCTTCCCTAAAGGTCACCTCATAATTACAATTAAATACTTTAGCTGTCTATTATTCCTATATACATTGTTAAACATTCTGGGATTCATTGTGTTTATGGCTAGATCACCAAAAGCATGTTCTAATGATTCTTGGTTGAGTATTGAGAGAGGATATCTTTTTTCCTGAAGGAAAACAGTATTCTTAATATGTCATAAAATGCAGCTTAGAATATCCTTATGGCAAACTTCATTTCATGGAGAAAGTTGACTATTTCATTCAAAGTGAGTAGATGTTGGTTCATCTAGAAAACAATAAAAATAAAAAGATCTTAGAAAGCTTTTGCATGCTTTTCCCAGTACATTTCCCAAAGACAGTTTTAAGACATTTTTAAAAGAAGTGTATTTCATGCTTCAAGTTAACTTTTCAATAAGGATTAGTGCTAGCTTGGAATTTAATTATCTCGTTGAGGTAAGAACATATTTTAGTAAGCTCAAGAATTGTTTACTAATTCGTGTTAATTGCTGGAAATTTGTGATATAAGAAAACAAACAAGGTAGCCAAGAAACTGGTCTTTTTTTTTTTTTTTTTTTAAAGATTTTATTTATTTATTTGACAGAGAGAGATTACAAGTAGGCAGAGAGGCAGGCAGAGAGAGAGGAGGAAGCAGGCTCCCTGCTGAGCAGAGAGCCCGATGCGGGCCTCGATCCCAGGACCCTGAGATCATGACCTGAGCCGAAGGCAGAGGCTTTAACCCACTGAGCCACCCAGGCGCCCAAGAAACTGGTCTTGTCTCCCTTATTGTAGAGAAAAAGTAGCAAATTAATGTTAAATCTTTAGTAAAGCATTGCAGAAGGCAAAAGCAAAGTTTCTGTTGCATATTTGAAGATGAAAATACAACTTTGCCAAATCCTGCCATCAAATCTGTGCCTAACAATGCAGAACTAGTGTTGCCTTACAGGTAACTTAACGGTGATTTAAGGGTTATATACTGGCCAAGTGGAACTAGACAATGTCTGCAGCTCTATTATACTTTTTGTTTAAATATAGCAACTATTTGGACATGGTTTCTCCAACTGTTGTACTCTTGCTAAGTCTCCAGCACATTTCTATTCTGTTATCACATGTGATAATCAACCAGCTAATCTAAACTGAATATTCAGTGTATTCAGGAAATGTATTTGAATGTATTGGGGCAGAAGCATGAGACTTTGATAAGCCATCCTGAAAAACACTTCTGAACCCTCGAAAAGTGAACTTTTGTACATTGAAACATGTTAATTTTTAAGTTACCCTTCCTTAACTGAACATTTGCATAGCTAGTAGATGAAAAAGTCACAGTTTTTTTTTTGTCAGCCCATCTTTTGGGTTTCCATGTATCATGAAAAAGTAGACAGATTTTGGGTTCTCTAACAGAATCCTATAGAAGTATAATATGTATGCTAGATAAAAACTTATGTGAAGACATAACTATTTTCCTGTGCAAAATAAAGCAAAAAGGAAGTACCCTCATTGTGAAAAATAATGAAGGGGGAGGGGTGCTTGGGTGGCTCAGTCAGTTAAGCATCTGACTCTTGACTTTGGCTCAGGTCATGATCTCAGGTTTGTGACATCAAGCCCCGGGTCAGATTCTGCACTGGGCATAGAGTCTGCTTAGGATTCTGTCTCTCCTTCTCCCTCTGCTCCTGCAAGTTTGAGCCCTCTCACAAAATAAATAAATAAATAAATAAATAAATAAATAAATAAATAAATAAATAAATAAAAAAAATTAAAAAATAAAAGATTCTTTCTCCTTCTCCCTCTGCCCCTCCCCTCCCTCTCTGATAAATAGATAGGTAGGTAGATAGATAAATAAATAACGAAGGGGATAATTAGAGAGTGGGGAGAAGGAGAAAGGGTGTTGGAAACTTAGAAAGGACCATAATTGGTTATGAGGACCTGATTCTAACCACACAGAACATACCATTATCTGTTTCCTTTTTGGTGCCCTCTAAGAAATGGATTTCATGGACTCTGGTATTCGTTTCCCATGTTTTATCAAAGTAGCTCATAATAACTCTTTAACTGTAATGGAGTGTAACCCCTTCCTCAGAACAAAACAACTCAATTTCCATGTTAAATTTCCTTAGAGGATTTGACTCTATTATTTAAATATTAGCTTTTACTATTCCCCGGTAATTTCCAGACAATGTATTTTCTTAAAGATGTGTTGAGCCCAAACTGCACCAACTATTCTTGTCACCATATTCTACTCTTTTCAGCATCCTTATTATGACTGCAGTCTCAACTATCATATCTGGCTTTTGACTTTTAGATGTGATCATCCTCACAAACATTAGTTTTGCTTGTGTACTGGGTATCATTGCTTGAATATTCCAGTGTCCTTTCTTGAATAATCTGATATTCCCATGTCATTCACTGGATCTAAAAGAAAATGCCTTCTCTTTTACCCAAGTAAGTCCCTTTTTATTGTTCCCATGGTTCTGTTAATGAGATTTCATTCTCGCAGTCGTCCAGAGCCAGCCAGATGATGACTTAGCACACCTCCAAAATTTCAGGGAACAAGGTCAGGATATAAGGGCCAGGGTAAGGATGGGGGCCATGCAGTTTCTAGCCTGAGCCAGAAAAATAACAGCTAAGTTGGACAGATCAAATGTCACCTGCGCTTTGCTATTGATGATGTCAGGATTTAGTACACTGAAAGGGGCACCTTTTATAAATATGTCTCAAACTACAAACCATCTAAATCCTGACAGTTGTATAAGGTAGAACATTTGAGTGTGTTGATCCAAGATAGTATCAAGAAAAAAAGAGATACTGATTGCTTAAAAAAGAAAGCTTTCATTTGGAATACCTCTTCCCTCTAGATAACTACAGATCTTGGCATAATCAGCATTTTAGATGTGTACTCTGCAGAACTGTCCATAACAAAAAAACCAACTGTCTGTGTCATTACTGACTCATTAAAACACACACACACACACACACACACGGAGTAAAAGCAAACTTGAAAGATTTTTCATTTAGCATAGCCTTTCAATTTTTGAATCTTTATGATGTTAGAACTGTATCTCTGATATTCAGGCTATAAGGTTGGAGAATGCTGCCCCCCCCCGCCCACCATATCCAAGTCAGAATTTTGAAAGTTGGATTAATTTGCCTAGTTCTAGTATATTAACCAATCAAAAATATTGTTAGTATCAGTCACATAAGGTGTTTCTCTTACTGTTTGTGCTTAGAAAATAATTTATGAGTCTCTAGAAAAAAGGCAAGTAATTTTGCTCTACACTAATGGTGTCTTTGGCATTTAGCCTAGAATGGGTCTGTGTGATGGCAAAGAAATATTTTGGTGGAATGCCCTGGTGAGACTGGTGTTTTGGTGCTTTCGACTAGGGAGAAAGGTACGCTCCTCATGTTCTGACCTATAAACCATGAAAGATTTCTTTAAAAACTTTATTTTCAATTTATTTTATTTCCACTCTAATGGAATTTATTATTGTAACAGTTTTTAATTGGCTGCGACTTAATGTCTTTTTAGTTGTAATACCTTCTGACTCATTTCCAGGGGAGAGTACAAAGAGTATATTTCAAACCAGTGGTTCTCAAAAGAACCGACAGTAACCCCTAGAGATCATTTTGGAAATTTGAGGGGGCAGTTTCCATCATGATAATTGTGAGGAGTAGGCTCTACGGTCAATTATTGAGCAGGAGCCAGGGATACAATGATCAGGGACCACAGAAAATGGTCCTGTGTCTTGAACAACTTTTGAATGTCCTGTTAGACATTCATGTAAATCATATTATCTGAGCTAAATGAGTTTCTGGAAAACTGGGTGAGCCTAGAACCAAACTCCATGATACATATAAACATAAACCATTTTGATTAATTCTAATAAGCACAATTTTTAACAGTGTAACTAGCATGTAAATTGAGAGACTAATTGAGGTAATACTGTACATTTTATATTGGTTTGTTTAAGACTTACCAAGACTTGCCCATCATTCAGAAAATTCCATGGTACTTGAAGTTGCAATTCAAAATTCCTGAATTGGTTTGCATTTTTAGCTTTCACATATGTGGCCATGCTGTATACAAGTGCAAGCATTGAACTACTTTATTGTGTCATCTCTTGCAGTTGTGTCCAAGCACTACACATTGAAACATTTACCATTTTATCATAACATCCTGTTAAAATCCTTTCTTAAATTATATGTTTCATATTGAATCTTCATGTATATGCACAGGTTATGCATATACATGAATAGAACTATGAACTTAATTTTAGCATAATAAAGGAGATGACATATTTGTTATCAAAAAATAAGTTCATTTGAGGGGCACCTGGGTGGCTGTCAGTTAAGCTTCTGCCTTCAGCTCAGGTCATGATCCCAGAGTCTTGGGATCGAGGCTCACATCGGGTTCCCTGCTCAGCTGGGAGTCTGCCTCTCCTTCTCCGTTTGCCCTTTCTCCTGTTCCTTCTCTCTCTCTCACTCACTTTCACTCTCAAATAGATAAATAAAATTTTTTTTAATTTTATTTTTTCAGTGATCCAAGATTCATTGTTTATGCACCACACCCAGTGCTCCATGCAATACATGCCCTTCTTAATACCCACCACCAGGCTGACCTATCCCCTTCCCTCTCCCCTCCATAACCCTCAGAAAATCTTTAAAAAAATAAGTTCATTTGATCTGAAAGTTTAATGAAATTGTTTCACAATAAAGATTGAATTAAGAGAATATGGCTTTCTGTATAGATAATTTTAACTATCTGTAAAATTGAAGTGATAATCATATCTAGCCCATTGTGATGTTGTAAGGGTTACATGAATTATGCCATTACATAGAAAGTACTATTCATCATCTGTGATAATTTAGGCATGTTCTCAAAATATATATGGTATAGAATATATATTCCATTTGACCTGGTTTAACACCTAACACCTTCATTTGGCTTGTGGATCCCCAAACCCTTTGGTTTTCTCTTATATTATGATCTGATCCTTCTCAGTCTCCTTTTCTCATTCACCTCATCCCCATAACCTCTTAATTTTGGTAGGGCTCGGGAGTTGGGCATCTTGCCTTCTCTATGCACAATCACTCAGTGGTCTCATCCTGCCCCATAACTTTGAACAACTTCTACGTACTGCTGAATTCTGAATCCTATGTCCAGCGAGGAATGCTTTCCTGAACTCCAGCCTCATATATACAACTGCCAAGTTGCTATCTCTAATTGTGTACCTACTACACCTCTGAAATGAAGATGTCTAAAAATTCCAAGCAGATTCCCCACAGAGTGCAGAGCCCCCTGCGGGGTTCAATCTTTTGACCTGAGCTGAAACCAAGAGTCAGATGCTCAACTGACTGAGCCACTCAGGTGCCCCATACTCTCAAAAAAAATCTTGATCGTGACCGTTCTCACCACCCCCACTGCTGCCACCCTCATCTAAATCACCATCATCTTAGGTCTGGATGATTACAATACCACTCTGTTTGCCCTTCTTTACCCTGGCCCCTTGTTCCCACTGCATTCACACAGCATAAGAGCTAGACTGACCCTTTAAAAACATAAACACTTCATTGGCAGCCCATGTTGCTCAGAGTAAATGCCAAAACTGTAAAATGGCCTATAAATTCCCAAACAATATAACTTTCTGTTACTTTTCCAGCCTTACTGTTAGGTATTTTCCTCCTTGATCTCTTACACATTACCCTGATCTTGGTGTTGATCCTGGAAAATTCTCCTACTCAAGGACCATTTGCACACTCTGTTTCCTATACCTAGACCTTTATTTCCCCAGTTATCTGCATGGCTTGCCCCTTCATCTTCTCCAGGTATTTGCTCCAATATCAAATGCTCTCAATGAGACCTTCCCTGAACATCCTATTCAAAATGAACAAACCCACATCAACACTCGTTTTTCTCTTACCTGATTTATTTTTTATTTATAACACTAACTGCCAACATACTATATAATTTACTTGCTTATTTTGTTTATTGTCTTTCTCTACTAGAATGTGAAGACCACAAGAACAGATTTATCTTTTTTGTTCATTTCTGTATCCCCTTCACCTGGAACAATGTCTGGCACTTAGTAGGTGCTCAACAAATATTTATCAAATAAATTCATGAATATTCTGCCTTCTATTTAACATGTGACCGAACAGAGCATCAATGAAATATCACCTCCTCTAGGATGTCAACGACTTTTGCATAAATAATTTCAGGAAAAACAATTTCATTTAAAATCATTGGTGTATGTATGTCTATTTTCTGTGTAAAGCAAGGCAAACTAAAATGAAAGCCAACACTTCTTACAAAGTGCTTTAAAACAAAAGTATAGCAAGTTGTTTCACATCTATTTTTCTCCATATATCTTACAATCTTGAGTAGTATACATAGGGAATATTATCTTCATTTAACTGAGGAGGAATCAGAGTTGTAGAAAATAAGTGGTTAGTCAAGGAACCTATGTCTTCTCATTTCCGGTCACTCTACTGTCCCTGTTAGTGCTGTATGTATACTTTTTTCTATGATTCTGTGCATGCAGGCTTACTAGAGAAACTATTTAAATGGATTTAATTGCCCAGTCAACCCATAATTAATTCCACCTAATAGTCCATTTGCTATTTTTATTGTGGAATGGAAAAAAGTGACCTAGTTGTGTTAACTCTGCCAACCTTTTTTGTATGTGTCTGTCATTAGCTCTACACAAGTGGTATTCACGGAACCTGCACCATAGCAGTGAAAGAACCAGGAGACACAAGGTCATGTCTTTTCCATGTTTTTTTAACCCTTGTCATCACTGAGATTTTTTGTGTGTGTGGCAGGAGCTCAATAACTGTATCTTTGTGATTGATAGATGAAGGCCCAAGTGAGTATAAGTAAATTATGGCAGTGTAACATTTGTTTCCTTAACTCCACATGTAACAGTAATATTTGTAGGATACAATGTCATTTTCCAAAGGAAATACCTGAAAGAATGTACTTTTGGTAGATATTCTATTCATTGCTTTAAACAGATGGTCTTAGAGGAAATAAGAGATCCAATTGATGATAGAACAATTAATAATACCAAATGTCAACAAAATTATAGGAAATGTATTTATCCTCTCAATACATATGGGAAAGGTGACAAACATGTGGAGATATTTTATCCCTGGATAAATAATAAAATATCTGATCATAAGGATCTCCTAAACTAAAATACACATATATAAATGTGTATAAACTAACATAGGCATTATGACACTTGATTAACCTCTAATCTGATATCCATGTACTGATGATTAAAAGTGTTTTCAATACAAATTGAGCCCCCCCAAACTAAAGTTAATATTTTCATAGTCAACTAATATGTGATAAGGTAGCCAGGAATACCCAGTAGGGAAAGGATAGTCTCTAAAGGATAGCACTAAGAATTAGTACATCATTTGGATAATATGTTTATTCAGACAATATAAATACATAAAAAACCAATAGTTACTGTTTGATCTCATTTCATTTTTTCCTTGATTTCTGTGAGACTAAGGTTAGAGTCAATAATATTCTCTATTGTTCAAGTTGCTTTGTGAATAATAATATGGAAGAGGATTACTCTATTTTCTTTTTTTTTGTTTCTTTGTTTTTTGTTTTCTATTTCCTTTCAATATAAAGTTTTTTTTTATTTTTTATTCTTTGCCCCAGGGTTACAGGTCTGTGAATCATCAGGCTTACATCTTTCACAGCATTCACCAAAGCACAAACCCTCCCCAATGTCCATAACCCACCCACCCTATCCCTACCCTCCCACCCCCCGGTAACCCTCAGTTTGTTTTGTGAGATTAGGAGTCTCTTATGGTTTGTCTCCTTCCCCATCCCATCTTGTTTCATTATTTTTCCCTCCCTACCCCCCACAACCCCTCACCCTGACTCTCAAGTTCCTCATATCAGAGAAATCATATGATAATTGTCTTTCTCTGATTGACTTT
>LNAC01000845.1:453083-535289 GCA_002007465.1 Ailurus styani | reverse complement strand
GCGATCCCAGGACCCTGAGATCATGACCTGAGCCGAAGGCAGAGGCTTTAACCCACTGAGCCACCCAGGTGCCCCTGGTCAATATTTTTTTTTTAAATAATCTCTCTGTCCCTTTTTCTTTCTCTTCTCAATCTGGAACTTCCTTAATGTATATATTGATTTTCATGATGGTGACCCAAATGCCCTTTAGGCTCTGTCATTTTTCTTTACTCTTTATCATTTTACCCCTCAAATGATATTTTCAAATGTCTTATGTTCAAGTTCACTGACTCTGTGTTCTGCTCACTAAAATCTGCTGTTAAACCTCTACATTGAATTTTTCAATTCAGTTACTGTATTTTTCATTTCCATTATTTCTGTTTGGTTATTTTTTATAATTTTTATCACTTTGCAGATAATCCATTTTTTCATATATAATTTTCCTGATTTCTTTTAATTCGTTTTGTTTTTCTTTAGCTCTTTTAGCATATTTAAGACAGCTATTTAAAAATCTTTGTCTATTAAATCTGATGTCTGTGCTTCCTCAGATACAGTTTCTGCCAATTTATTTTCTTTCTTTTAAATGGACCGTAGTTTGCTGTTTGTGTGACTTTTGATTTTTTGTTGTTGTGTTGTTGAAAATTGGGCATTTGAGTTAAGTAGCCACTGCTTTTAGTCTTTGTAGATAAGCTCTGTGGTGAAGCAGTCTTTCACAGATTAGCTAGAATTGCTCTGGTCTATATGTAACTGTCTCAATTCCCCTGTATACACAGCTACTTTGAATGATTTCCCCAAATTATATTCCAACTCTTCCTCAAGGTCTTTTATCATCTGTTTTATGTCTACATAGTAAAATCTTGTCCCTGACATCTGTAGTTCTTTAGTCCCCTTGCAACTTTTACAAAGAGTGGAAGCCACTTTTCATGAGATCTGAGTTAGGCAAGATAAAAATCAGTCCTTTAGGCACCTTCCAGGCAGTTTAGAACATTGTGAATAATGTCCCTTTGGCATCCTCAGGTTTAAGGGAGAAAATTTGGAACTGGTCTGCTACCTCCTGGACCAAAGACCAAGACCACCTGGCCCAGGAGACAGTTGGGCCAAGATCAATTAAAGATGCTACAAAACTTCTGACCATTTTGAATGTGACATTACCTTAACTGGGCATTTAATTGGTTGCTATAGATCTTTGACTGTTTTCCAGAGTTGCTATAAGGTTAATTCAGCTGGTTTCTGATTGTTTTTTGATATTTCCATGGAGGAAGGGAGCTTAGAACTTTCTAGTCTGCCTTTTTCCCCTAAGTTTTCTTAAAAAATATTCAAGTGATTTATGTAGCTATTATATCACTTTCTTGCTGTAAGCCTAAATGACCAAGTCAAATTCTTTTGGCTACATCTCTTAGGGTTAAGTAAAAAGATTAACTTGCAATAGGTAGTCTCCAAAGAATTTCTATTCCTATTCCTGAAATTATCACTACTCTTATGAGTTATTAAAAAAGATAATTTCTAATAAATTACTTAAAAAAAACAAAAATAGATCCTTTTCAATTAGTCAGTAAATGGAAGTGTAAATACCAAGGAGTTACTGGCCAGTGAGTCCATGTAATGAAACATAGATCCTAGAAAAGTGAAGAGGCATTGAACATCTGAAAAAAAGAAATAGAAATAAAAGCACTGAAAAGGATGTTTGAAAATGTAAGACCAACAAAAGCTGGTGTCAGCTTATATTTTTTAATGCTTGTTTCATTGCTGTTTTCTTAATTTCTTATGCCTTTTGTGTTTTCAAACAATAAATATGAAACAAAGTATAGCCATATCCAAGGAATGCCATTCATATCTGGGAAGATAACTTATTAAAACACTTTGTACAAAACAAGGAAAAGTATAATTGATCTAAGAACTATTTTGTTAAAACTATAAAAATAAATAAATGATCTTTCAAGTATATTCACAGAATGTCAAAAATGCAGGTATACACAATTTTAGTGTGGGGAGATAAAACCGTATGAATTTCATGTATGTGTCAAGACAGTTCTTGGGTGAAATGAACAGAGTCTTCCCTATTGATGACCTCATGATTCTAAGAGTGAGATGTTGAATTTGACTAGATAGTCTCTATTTGGTGGTGAACAAATAGAAGTTTTCAGAAAATATGCTCATTCTTCTTCAAAGTTCATCATAATTGTCAATGTTCTCAGGCAAGTTATCAAAACTAGCTGTCTTGAGAAAGTGATACACAGAGAAATAGTCACAACCTAAAACCTACATCAAGATATAGAAAAAAGTAGGAATAGGAATGTGTGTGTGTGTGTGTGTGTGTGTGTGTGTGTGTGTGTGTGTGTATTTAGAATACACACAGATGTATTCTAAAAATAACCCATGTCTTGGGGGTGTTTATTCATTACCTCTTGCTATAAATCATGGTTAAGCTTACTCATATGTCTTTATAAAATGTGTCTACATGCTTAAGCTATGAGAAGTTTTAGAACCTGTATCAGAGTAAAGTGATTTTACTTATTTTATACAGTAATAATATGGTACAAACTAAAAGTTATATCACTTGGTCATGAGATGCTAAGCATGTCTACTTATCTAGGTTATATATTTGAAATAAAGAGAACAAGTAACAGACAAAGAGGATTAATTTTTCAAACAGAAGTAAGTCTCTAGGTAATGTCAATCTGGGGCTGAGGAATTAATGCAACAGGGAAGGGCTCTCTGGAGTTTGCTGAAGAAATCTATACTATAGTTAAACAATAGTTGTCAGAAGTTTTCAGTGGGCATTAAAATCAAAGCAACTGCATCTTACTTTCCTCAAGCGTTCCTATGCAGTCCAGTGTAATTAATTGTAATGAACTGATCACACACTGGGTTGCTATGGGCAATGATATATATTTTTTATGAACATGATTGGAAAGTTTAAATTCACATGAAAATGACTCAAAGGAAACAATCCAGACCACTCATTTTTAACCTATTCCCATGGTACTTACCACAGAGGGACTGCATTATTGTTGGAGTTTTTCTAACACAGTGGGTTAAGGTCATGTGAACTTTCTGTGACATCTCAGATATCGTTAAAAGTGCATGCTTAATTACTAAATTGGACACAAATACCATTTATGAAATAAGATAACTGAGTCAATCCTAAAAAAAAATTCCCTCAGTTGGATATGGAATGTGAACAATTTGCTGAAATTAAAACATTATTTAAAAAAAAGATTTAGAAAGACCATTTCACGTTCAAGCTAAAAAATCTGTTCAGAAATTCAACTAAAAGATAAGTTGATTGATCACTGGGGATTTCTCATCAGTTAGCTCAGATTTTCCCCTCAGAAAATCTGCTCCAAATATGTCTGTTTCCTCTGGTAAGTGTATTTCTCATCACATGCAAACCCCATGGTTATCAATTAGCATAAAATTCATCATGGGGGTTCTTACAGGATACAGAAGGCAAAATGAGTAGATTTAACTTGACTTTGCAATTTATTTTTTTCAGCCATCTTCAGCACTGAGATATCTTTTCACATAAACTCAATTATGTAACTTCCCTATGGAATACCTTTGAAATTCCCTTTCCAAATAGAATGTATCTAGCTTTTATCTTGTTCTACATATGAGAAGACAGAATCTGGATAATACCAGAGACATCCATATGAACACATTATGTAAAATCTCTCATATTACATAATATAGCACCTAGTTCTCATACAATTCTCAGCCCCCTTAGAAGATGCTTTTGTTGATGGGACATGGTTTTGTTATTGTGTCAACACAGTTAAACTTGGACCCTGTACAGTTTTGGATTTGGATTTACCACAAGAGTAATTTGTACAAAATTTGAAAAGTAGGAGTGGGTCACCACAGAGCTGTGGGTAGTCAGACAGCTCTTCCATGTCCACTAGATCTCGACCTTTGACTTCCCCAAGTCCTGATCCAGGCATGTATGTAGCTCCATGGCAAGGACATCAACTCATTCTTCAGGTCACCTGTGTTGTTGAGGACAAAAGTGGTAGGGATAAACATGGATTGCAGTTTGTCTTTGTAAATTCTGATTTGTTTTCATGGATTCCAGTTTGATCTCTTGGATTCTAGTTTATTCATATTCTTTCCTTTTTAACATTCAGCCTTTCTTCCCAAGTGTCGCCCTGCTGATTTTAGTAACTTCAGGAATACCACCAGATACATAGGCAACAACCTTCCATAGACATTTTTATAAGTTTCTACAATTGCATAAGAACTCTCCTCTATAATAAATTTCTTATTTTGTAACACTCCTTGATTCCGCATCTCTGATTGAAATCTGACACACTGTGTTATACATAGGTTATATTGTCCTCAATGTGAGAAGATGCTACTGCAATCCATATTACTTCTGCTTTTCTGGACAATTTTTAATAGCATTTTAACACGTTTGATAGGGTAGAAATTTATGTATGGGAGATAGCTTCCAAATACTAATTCTGTAAGAAATACAAGCTGTTACTCTTCCATTTACTGACTAGTACATTTGGCATTCTTTTAAATGAAGATCTTACTATTTTGTAGCCTAGGGCGATGCTTTGACCTTTTCAATATTCCATAATTAGATTGGCTGCAGTTCTACTTTGCCTCCTGTTTACAGCCCAAGCAGCCTCTGGGAAAGGGGCAGAGTGGCCAGCTGTTCACTACTGAAAATACTTTAAAGGTCAAAGAAAATAGAGCATTTCAACCGTCTACTCTTCCGAAATATATTCACTTTTTTTCAGGGAAATCTAAAGAAAGGGGAAGTATACTCTCTATAAAACAAAGCTGGTGTCATGAAATTTTGCTACTTCAATTTAAGAAATTTCTCTACTGACCTAGGTAGATGTCTGGGCTGTTAGAGATGTGCTTCTTAAACTATTTTGACCTGTACCTTCCTTTTTACCCCTCCTCCCACTCATGGCATACCTCCCCCTATTTACTACTGCAGAAATAATATACCTCAACAAAATTTAAAGAAAAGTCCAGTGCTTCCCTTTAGTAAGATTGACGAAATGATATCTGATTTTTAAGGGAGTCATATTCCAAGAAATGCAGGTGTTAATGACTAGATTGTTCTATTTAACAGAATTTGTGGGTTTAACTACAATTATTTATACTTCACCGTTCGTTTCTAAATTACTTAAACAAATTTTCCACTTAGTGAGTAAATTCCAATTAATACGTTTACTTATTTATTGATATAATGATATAATTTTATTTTGATGTAGATTAATTTTTCTCAAAATTTTATTTAAATTCAAGTTAGTTCACATATAGTGTAGTATTAGTTTCAGAGTCGGAATTTGGTGAGTCATCAGTTACATATAACACCCAGTGCTCATTACATCAAGTGCCCTCCTTAATGCCCATCACCTAAGTACCCCATTCACCACCCACCACTCCTGCAGCAACACTCAGTTTGTTCCCTATATTTAAGAAGATTTTAATGAATATATTTAATGCTGCCTTGACTTGTTTTGTAACATGTAAAAAAGAGTTATGTCTGTGCTAAGAGAGATCATAGATGTACTTCACTGAAAACCATGTAGAAGTAATTTGGCTCTCTATGTAGAGGGGATGATAATGCAATTATGGTACCAATTTCTTATGAATGGAAATGTTTTATATTAAATCACAATAGTGGTGAAAAAGTAAAATAGGGATTAACCAAATGTCTCAGAATTTCTAATTTTCTCCTTTGATCTTTTTTCTAAATAAAAAACACATTAAATCTGTATGTATCATAGATAATTATGACAATTATGACAATACTTGATGTGTATCTTATGCCCAAAATTAATGTACTATTTGATCATTTGGGGACTAGTAAAATTATTTCAACTATAGATTATACTAATGGCTATTTTTTAAAAATAGCTTTATTGAGGTATTATTTATATATCATAAAATGCACTCATTTGAATTGTACAATTCAACAGTTTTAAGTATATACAGAGTTGTACAACCATTATCATCTAATCATCTAGTCATCTAACTTGAGAACATTCTCATCACCCCGAAAAGAAACCCCATAAAACATTGGCATCTATTCCCTATTCTACCTCCACATTCCTCCCATCCTGAGGCAGTGATATTCCAAATGTCTCTGTACAATTATGCATTCATTCTATTTTATATAAATGAAATCATACAATATTGGTCTATTAAGATTTATTTCTGGGGCACCTGGGTGGCTCAGTGGGTTGGGGCCTCTGCCTTTGGCTCAGATCATGATCTCAGGGTCCTAGGATCGAGGCCCGCATTGGGGCTCCCTGCTCAGCGGGGAGCCTGCTTCCTCCTCTCTCTCTGCCTGCCTCTCAGCCTACTTGTGATCTCTCTCTCTCTCTGTCAAATAAATAAATAAAATCTTAAAAAAATTTCATTTCTTTCATATAGTAAATTGTTTTCAAGGCTCATCCGCATTGTTACATGTGTCAGTACTTCATTAATTTTTATTGCCAATTAATATCCTATCATATGGTTATATCACATTTTAGGTGGTTTTCACATTTTGGCTATTATGAATAATAATGCTATGAATATTGGAAAATGTGTAAACGTGTTTTCATCTCCCAAGGAGTTAAATTGCTGGGTTATATGGTAATTCCATGTTTAACATTCCGAGGAACTATTGGACTGTATTCCAAGGTGGTTGTACCTTTTTACAGTCCCACTAACAATTTATGAAGGTTCCCATTTCTCTGCATCCCAATCAACACTTGTTAGTTTCTATTTTATTACAACCATCCTAGTGAATGTGAATGGGTACTCCTTGTGGTTTTGATTTGCATTTCTATAATGACTAATGATAGTAAGTATTTTTTCATGTTCATATTGGCCATTCATTACTCTTCTTTGGAAAAACATTTATCAGATCATTTGTCTTTTTAAAAATTAGGCTATTTATGGGGCTCCTGGGTTAAGTTAAGTGTACTATTCTTGATTTTGGCTCAGGTCTTGATCTCAGGGTCATGAGTTCAAGCCCCACATTGGGCTCTATGCTGGGTGTGGCGTCTACTTAAAAATAAATAAATAAATAAATCTATTTATCTTTTCTTTATTGAATTGTGAACATTTTGTATATATTCTGGGTTGAAATCCTTTATCAGATATGTGCTTTGAAATTTTTTTCCATTTTGTGACTTGTATTTTCATCTTCTTAGTGGTATTATTTACAGCACAAATGATGTTCATTTAATGTAGTACAATTTATCTGTGTTTTGTGACTTTGATTCTTTTGTCATATCTAAGAAATTATTGCCTAACCCAAGATCATGAGGATTTACTCCTGTATTTTCTGCTGTGAGTTTTATAGTTTTAACACCTACACCTAATTCTATAATTATTTTGAGTTATTTTCTTGTTGTATGAGGAAAGTCTCTAACTTCATTCTTTTGCTCATGGATATCCAGTTTTCCCAGTACTATTTGTTAAAAAGAATATTATTTCTTCTTTGAAATGTCATGACACCCTGTTAGAAAAAATTAACCTTAAGCGTGAGGGTTTATTTCTGTGCTTTCAATTCTGTGACGTTGACCTACATATCTATACTTATGCCAGTGTCACACTTCGTTGATTACTGTATATTTGTAACAATTTTTAAAATTGAAATTGTGAGTCTCCAAAATTTTCTGGTTTTTTTCTTCTTTTTGATCTCTTAAGATGTTTTGACTAATCTGGGTCCTTTGCATTTCAACGTGAATTTAAAATTAGTATGTCAATTTCTGCCAAAAATCATAGAGCAGATATTTTAATAAGAATTGTGTTAAATATGTAGATCAATTTGTGGGAGTAATGACATCTTAACAACATTGTCTTCCAAACCATGAGCATGGGATATCCCCCCATTTATGTGTGTCTTTTATTTCTTCCTCAGAATTTTGTGGTTTTCAGTCTTGCACTTTGTTAAAGTTATTACTTATTATTTATTATGTTATTGTAAATATAATTATTTTCTTAATTTTATTTTCAGATTGTTCCTTGGTAGTGTATAGAAATACAGTTGATTTTTCATATATTGATCTTATATCATGCAAATTTGCTGAACTTACATAAGTTCTAATTTTTTTTAGTAGATTCCTTAAGATTTTCCATATACCAGATTATGTCATATCCAAATAGATATGGTTTTATTCCTTACTTGCCAGTCAAAATACCCTTTACTTATCTTTATTACCTAACTACAATGGTTGGAACCTCCAGCACAAGATTTAATATATTTGGTAAAGGCAGACATCCTTAGCTTTTCCTGACTCTAGGAGTAAGCATTCAGCCTTTCACAATTCAGTGTGAAATTAACTGAGGAGTTTTTGTAGATGGCCTTTACCAGAATAGGTTCCCTTTTATATCTAGTTGGGTGAGCAGTTTTTATCATGAAATGGTGTTGGATTTTGTCAATGCTTTATCTTTCTATTCAGATAATCATGTGCTGTTTGTCCTTTGTTCCAGCGATGTAATATACTAATGATTTTAGATGTTAGTCAATTTTTCATTCCTAGGATAAATCCTATTTAGCCATGGTGTATAAGTTTTTTTTTTATTTTGCTAGATTGGGTTTTTCTAGTTTGCTAATAATGTTTGCATCAATATTTATAAGAATATTGGTTTGTAGTTTTCTTGTGAGGGGTGTGTGTGTGTGTGTGTGTGTGTGTGTGTGTGTGTGTGTGTGTTTGCTTGTGATGTCTGGTTTGCTTCCAGAGTAATTTATAGTCTCATAAAATGAGCTGCGAATTGTTTTCTCCTCTATTTTTTGGAAGAGTTTGTGAATAATTGGCTTTAGTTCTTTTTAAATTTGGTTTTAGACTAAAAAGTGTTTCTGGATTTGAGCTTTTCTTTATACTAAATTATTTAGTCATTAAATTTCTTCTTTATTGTTATACACCTCACAAGATTTTCTTTTTCTTGAGTTGGTATTAGTAATGTGTGTCTTTCCATATCTTGTTTATCCATTCATCTGTTGAAGGGCATCTTGGCTCTTTCCACAGTTTGGCGATTGTGGACATTGCGGCTATGAACATTGGGGTACATATGGCCCTTCTTTTCACTCCATCTGTATCTTTGGGGTAAATACCCAGTAGCACAATGGCAGGGTCATAGGGTAGCTCTATTTTTAATTTTTTGTGGACTCTCCACACTGTTTTCCAAAATGGCTGCACCAACTTGCATTCCCACCAACACTGTAAGAGGGTTCCCCTTTCTCCACATCCTCTCCAACACTTGTTGTTTCCTGTCCTGTTGGTTTTGGCCATTCTAACTGGCGTGAGGTGGTATCTCAGTGTGGTTTTGATTTGAGTTTCCCTGATGGCTAGTAATGATGAACATTTTTTCATGTGTCTGTTGGCCATTTGTATGTCTTCTTTGGAGAAGTGTCTGTTCATATCTTCTGCCCATTTTTTGACATGATTATTTTTTGGGGGGCCTTGAGCTTGAGAAGTTCTTTATAGATCTTGGATATCAGCCCTTTGTCTGTAGTGTCATTTGTAAATATCTTCTCCCATTCCGTGGGTTGCGTCTTTGTTTCACTGACTGTTTCCTTTGCTGTGCAGAAGCTTTTTATCTTGATGAAATCCCAAAAGTTCATTTTTGCTTTTGTTTCCTTTGCCTTTGGAGACATGTCTTGAAAGAAGTTTCTGTGGCCCATGTCTAAGAGGTTACTGCCTATGTTCTCCTCTAGGATTTTGACAGATTCCTGCCTCACTTTGGGATCTTTCATCCGTTTTGAGTTTATCTTTGTGTATGGTGTGAGAGAATGATCAAATTTCATTCTTCTATACATAGCTGTCTAATATTCCCAGCACCATTTATTGAAGAGACTGTCTTTTTTCCACCGGATATTTTTTCCTGCTTTGTCGAAGATTATTTGACCACAGAGTTGAGGGTCCATATCTGGACTCTCCCTTCTGTTCCATTGGTCTATGTGTCTGTTTTTGTGCCAGTAATGCTGTCTTGGTGATCACAGGCTTGAAATCAGGCAACGGGATGCCCCCAGCTTTGTTTTGCTTTTTCAGCATTTCCTTCTTGATTCGGGGTCTTTTCTGGTTCCATACAAATTTTAGGAGTGTTTGTTCCAGCACTTTGGAAAATGCCGGTGGAATTTTCATCAGGATGGCATTGAAAATATATATTGCTCTGGGCAGTATAGACATTTTAACAATGCTTATTCTAATTGAAGAAGATACAAAAAGATGGAGAAGCATTCCAGGCTTATGGATCAGAAGAAAGTTTAGATTATTAATGTGAGGACCTTCTTTTTAAAAAATTGAAATATATTAGTATACATATATAAGAATAGTATGTTAGTTTCAGATGTACAACATAGTGATTCAACAATTATAGCAATTATAAACATTATAAATTTTTACCGCAATAAGTGTAGTACCATCTGTACCACAGAAAGTTGTAACAGTATTATTGACTGTATTCCCTATGCTCTCCTTTTCATCCCCATGAAAGTGTTATAGAGCAGGAATTCTGGTGAATGGGAAAAGGAACTGGTGCCCCTAGATGGCTGTGGCCACTACCCAGATGGATCATCCTCAGCTCAGATCTAGGGAGGATGTTCACCAGCTAATGAACCTCCCCAGACTAAATCTACATTTCAGGAACCTGGGGAAGATGAGAGCTTCCACTCTAATGGCAAGACCACCAGAGTAGGTCTTCTACAACATTGAGCTGTAGGGGAAAGTGGGACTGCACACTTCACCAGCTGCCCTGTCCAGACACTCCCTGTGGAGCAGGAGATAGAGGTGGGGTAATAAGTGCTGCTTGGCTGCTGCCATCCACTAGATAGGTGCCTTCTATAGCTGTGGAAAATGGGATCTGCTGATATTCACCAGCTGCTGAAATAACTGAGAATAGCTCTTGCACTCCAGGGATCTAAGGGAGATGGGAACTGCCATTCAACTGACAAGCTTGCTCAGACAGTTTTTCCAGGATGCAGAGCTTTGTGGGCATGGATGTAGTCCCTATCTTGAATGACACAGCCTTCCACTCTTACCAAACTTCTGTAGATTTTTTTTTGAGGGAACACTTCTCAATTGGTTGTAAGCCCTTTGATCAAGCTCCAGAGATTTTTAAGTTTGTCTTTGCTAATTTGGATCAGTCTAATAGATGTCTCTCTGGGAGAGAACTTTCACTGAGCTCCTAGCACTGACACCATTCCAGAAGTCTGTTTATAGTTTTGAAAATAAAAAAAACAGATGAGGAGAGCACAAGAATAACTTGGTATAGATTTTTTAACATACACACAGTATTCCATGGTCAAATTAGTCTTGGAAAATCTGGGTTTAAAAAAAATCTAGAGGTTTTTTTGTTTTTTTAAACTATAGATTGCCTCAGAGTCTTAATATGCTAATGTGTAATTCTGAGTCTCCAGGAGGATGGTGCAATATGCATCTTGTCCAAAATTTATGTAACCAGTTAATCATTTTGTTCTGTTTGTGTTTTTGTTTATTTGCTTTTTAAATTTATTTTCATTGAACATTTCTTAAGATGTGTTACTGAAAATAAATACTTTTGGGAAAACACCAATTTAACACAATACCCTTTATTCATTTATTTTATTATTATTATTTTTTATATTTCCTTTTAAACCAAGAAATTCACCAGGCTATTTTCAATGCCTGAATGACAGTTTAATCTGGAAACTATGGCATTTTGTATAAACCACATGATTACCTAACTCTATATATCTCGGGTAGGTATGAACATCTGGAATAGCTCAGAGCATTGCTAAAATGCTAGCTGCCAAAAAGGATTTATGGAAAACCTTAAAAGTGCCAATCAGATTTCCAAATGTCAAATACTAAGGACACACAGTGATTACTGAGCCCCAAACCCCCTTGTTGAATAAAGGCAACTATTGAAATTGTCAGCTAAATTATAAGGAGATCATTCTTAGGACTGACATAATTTTACAGAAGGGTTTATCCCCATATTGAGACCACAGTAGTATCAATTCCCAACTAACACATTCAGCAATATTTTAAAACTTCAGAGACCCAAGAATATTCTGAAAGTCTGAAATAGGTTTCTTTTTCTTCCCAATATTTGAGAGTAAAATTTCTTAGATGAAAGAACATGGATTTTAAAAATCAAAGAAACAACATAGATACAAATCCTTACTCTGTCCTTACCAATAATTGTGACCATTGACAAATTTCTTATCTTACTTAAAACTCCATTTCCTTATCTATGAAGTGGGGTTGAAAGTACTTATTAGGATTGCTTGGAAATTTAAACCCTAGGAAATTTCAAATGCTTGGCACATAGCATTTCAGCCCTCTTCAATGTAGTTAATGATGGGTTTTGTACCAAAATATATACCAATATAATATATATTTCTACCAATATAATATATGTAAAATAATTCTTAGCTAATAACATAATATCTGAAATGTAGTTAGGGTTAATAAGTATTTATTTAATTGGAGAGAATGATACAAATGAAAGAAATATTTAGTTAGTGTCAGTAGTATACCAGGCATTCTACATGAATGATTTCTCTAGAGTTGAATCATCACAATATTTCTGTCAGCACTATTATTCCTCTTTTATAAACAAGAAAATTAAGGTTCAGAAAATTCTTTGATTTGCTAGTGTTTGGTACTTAGCTATAGGAGGTAAAGCCAAGATGTAAGTCTATCTAACCCCAATTCTTATGCCCCTTCTAATATGCCAGGCTGCTATTTAACAAATTTGAGAGCTTTTCCTAACCCCAGATCATATTTTTTTGGCTAGGGTATTATTCATATTATCATATGATTAAAAATGTAAAACTCTAATAGCACATTGCCAATATGGCTGTGAAATTTTTAGATATTCTAATTTTAGATATTCTTGATAAACGTTTAGTAGATTTCTAAAAGTGTGAATCCCCTGGCAGGTAAGCTTTCTGAAAATAGAATAGGAAAACAAATACCTAGAGTCTTGTGGTTCTCCCTCCAACTAAATGAGTTCTACTTTAACACAAATTTAGAGTATGAATACCACAGTACAGGGAAAACTATGAAAAACCACATCATATATTTAAACTGAAGTACTTTTTTCTGTCAGGTTAAAAATTTATTTTTAAACTTTCTACTGGAATGCAAAAGAGTAGGTTTTTATAAGAACAGCTGCACTGGAAGCAGGTTATGTCAAGAAAACAGAAGTCATGAAGGCTCTGTAATGTCCTTTAGTAAAGCTAGGAAAAACAGAAATATCACAAATTTAAAAATCGAAAATATTTCCAAATAAGGAAAGATTTTTATAAGTTCTGTCACTGTGTAGGAAGCCATAAATGGGATTCTTTCCCTTTTTTTTTAGAGGGCGGGAGGAGAGAGAAGGGGCAGAGGGAGAGAAAGAGAGAGAATCTTAAGCAGATGTGATGTGGGGCTGGATCTCACAACACTGAGATGACCTGAGCCAAAATCAAGAGTTGGATGCTTAACCAGCTGAGCCACTCAGATGCCCCTGGGATTCTTTCCTTTTAATGAGCTGGATAAAAAAAAAAAATCAACTTAACAACTGAAGGTCAATACTTCTCTCTGATAAAACAAATAGAAATAAAGACCACTACATTTTGGAAGTGGCTGAAACTAGAGGCTTTCAGGTTCTAAGGTAGTGTTAGAAACCTCTGAACTGGAAATAGTTCAAGCACACCACAAATGAAAATGTTGAGTGTATACATAGGATTGAGGTAACTAGTGATAAAAATTAAACCATAAGATAGTAGGAGGCCAAACACAAACAAATTTCCTAAAAATTGCTTCAAATGTTAAGTTTGCAGAAAAAAATGGTAAAAATATCAGGGATGTCATTTGACTTGATTATATTAGCATCATTATTGTCATCACCATTTGTACTAATTTTCAAGGAAAAAGTCATATTTAATTGTCAACCCCTAGTTCTATGGAACAGCTTAATCATCTGACTTGCATTCTGTAACATAAGCATTCCAGTTTATCTAGTGGACACCCTGTGGAGGAGCAGTCAAACAGCTTCCAAAAATGGGTCCCCTGAAAATGTTTCAGTATTTGTATGATAACGAATGTCCCAAAACAGTGAATAAGAACACTTATATGAGTCTGGGNTTCATTTCTTTCATATAGTAAATTGTTTTCAAGGCTCATCCGCATTGTTACATGTGTCAGTACTTCATTAATTTTTATTGCCAATTAATATCCTATCATATGGTTATATCACATTTTAGGTGGTTTTCACATTTTGGCTATTATGAATAATAATGCTATGAATATTGGAAAATGTGTAAACGTGTTTTCATCTCCCAAGGAGTTAAATTGCTGGGTTATATGGTAATTCCATGTTTAACATTCCGAGGAACTATTGGACTGTATTCCAAGGTGGTTGTACCTTTTTACAGTCCCACTAACAATTTATGAAGGTTCCCATTTCTCTGCATCCCAATCAACACTTGTTAGTTTCTATTTTATTACAACCATCCTAGTGAATGTGAATGGGTACTCCTTGTGGTTTTGATTTGCATTTCTATAATGACTAATGATAGTAAGTATTTTTTCATGTTCATATTGGCCATTCATTACTCTTCTTTGGAAAAACATTTATCAGATCATTTGTCTTTTTAAAAATTAGGCTATTTATGGGGCTCCTGGGTTAAGTTAAGTGTACTATTCTTGATTTTGGCTCAGGTCTTGATCTCAGGGTCATGAGTTCAAGCCCCACATTGGGCTCTATGCTGGGTGTGGCGTCTACTTAAAAATAAATAAATAAATAAATCTATTTATCTTTTCTTTATTGAATTGTGAACATTTTGTATATATTCTGGGTTGAAATCCTTTATCAGATATGTGCTTTGAAATTTTTTTCCATTTTGTGACTTGTATTTTCATCTTCTTAGTGGTATTATTTACAGCACAAATGATGTTCATTTAATGTAGTACAATTTATCTGTGTTTTGTGACTTTGATTCTTTTGTCATATCTAAGAAATTATTGCCTAACCCAAGATCATGAGGATTTACTCCTGTATTTTCTGCTGTGAGTTTTATAGTTTTAACACCTACACCTAATTCTATAATTATTTTGAGTTATTTTCTTGTTGTATGAGGAAAGTCTCTAACTTCATTCTTTTGCTCATGGATATCCAGTTTTCCCAGTACTATTTGTTAAAAAGAATATTATTTCTTCTTTGAAATGTCATGACACCCTGTTAGAAAAAATTAACCTTAAGCGTGAGGGTTTATTTCTGTGCTTTCAATTCTGTGACGTTGACCTACATATCTATACTTATGCCAGTGTCACACTTCGTTGATTACTGTATATTTGTAACAATTTTTAAAATTGAAATTGTGAGTCTCCAAAATTTTCTGGTTTTTTTCTTCTTTTTGATCTCTTAAGATGTTTTGACTAATCTGGGTCCTTTGCATTTCAACGTGAATTTAAAATTAGTATGTCAATTTCTGCCAAAAATCATAGAGCAGATATTTTAATAAGAATTGTGTTAAATATGTAGATCAATTTGTGGGAGTAATGACATCTTAACAACATTGTCTTCCAAACCATGAGCATGGGATATCCCCCCATTTATGTGTGTCTTTTATTTCTTCCTCAGAATTTTGTGGTTTTCAGTCTTGCACTTTGTTAAAGTTATTACTTATTATTTATTATGTTATTGTAAATATAATTATTTTCTTAATTTTATTTTCAGATTGTTCCTTGGTAGTGTATAGAAATACAGTTGATTTTTCATATATTGATCTTATATCATGCAAATTTGCTGAACTTACATAAGTTCTAATTTTTTTTAGTAGATTCCTTAAGATTTTCCATATACCAGATTATGTCATATCCAAATAGATATGGTTTTATTCCTTACTTGCCAGTCAAAATACCCTTTACTTATCTTTATTACCTAACTACAATGGTTGGAACCTCCAGCACAAGATTTAATATATTTGGTAAAGGCAGACATCCTTAGCTTTTCCTGACTCTAGGAGTAAGCATTCAGCCTTTCACAATTCAGTGTGAAATTAACTGAGGAGTTTTTGTAGATGGCCTTTACCAGAATAGGTTCCCTTTTATATCTAGTTGGGTGAGCAGTTTTTATCATGAAATGGTGTTGGATTTTGTCAATGCTTTATCTTTCTATTCAGATAATCATGTGCTGTTTGTCCTTTGTTCCAGCGATGTAATATACTAATGATTTTAGATGTTAGTCAATTTTTCATTCCTAGGATAAATCCTATTTAGCCATGGTGTATAAGTTTTTTTTTTATTTTGCTAGATTGGGTTTTTCTAGTTTGCTAATAATGTTTGCATCAATATTTATAAGAATATTGGTTTGTAGTTTTCTTGTGAGGGGTGTGTGTGTGTGTGTGTGTGTGTGTGTGTGTGTGTGTGTGTGTTTGCTTGTGATGTCTGGTTTGCTTCCAGAGTAATTTATAGTCTCATAAAATGAGCTGCGAATTGTTTTCTCCTCTATTTTTTGGAAGAGTTTGTGAATAATTGGCTTTAGTTCTTTTTAAATTTGGTTTTAGACTAAAAAGTGTTTCTGGATTTGAGCTTTTCTTTATACTAAATTATTTAGTCATTAAATTTCTTCTTTATTGTTATACACCTCACAAGATTTTCTTTTTCTTGAGTTGGTATTAGTAATGTGTGTCTTTCCATATCTTGTTTATCCATTCATCTGTTGAAGGGCATCTTGGCTCTTTCCACAGTTTGGCGATTGTGGACATTGCGGCTATGAACATTGGGGTACATATGGCCCTTCTTTTCACTCCATCTGTATCTTTGGGGTAAATACCCAGTAGCACAATGGCAGGGTCATAGGGTAGCTCTATTTTTAATTTTTTGTGGACTCTCCACACTGTTTTCCAAAATGGCTGCACCAACTTGCATTCCCACCAACACTGTAAGAGGGTTCCCCTTTCTCCACATCCTCTCCAACACTTGTTGTTTCCTGTCCTGTTGGTTTTGGCCATTCTAACTGGCGTGAGGTGGTATCTCAGTGTGGTTTTGATTTGAGTTTCCCTGATGGCTAGTAATGATGAACATTTTTTCATGTGTCTGTTGGCCATTTGTATGTCTTCTTTGGAGAAGTGTCTGTTCATATCTTCTGCCCATTTTTTGACATGATTATTTTTTGGGGGGCCTTGAGCTTGAGAAGTTCTTTATAGATCTTGGATATCAGCCCTTTGTCTGTAGTGTCATTTGTAAATATCTTCTCCCATTCCATGGGTTGTGTCTTTGTTTCACTGACTGTTTCCTTTGCTGTGCAGAAGCTTTTTATCTTGATGAAATCCCAAAAGTTCATTTTTGCTTTTGTTTCCTTTGCCTTTGGAGACATGTCTTGAAAGAAGTTTCTGTGGCCCATGTCTAAGAGGTTACTGCCTATGTTCTCCTCTAGGATTTTGACAGATTCCTGCCTCACTTTGGGATCTTTCATCCGTTTTGAGTTTATCTTTGTGTATGGTGTGAGAGAATGATCAAATTTCATTCTTCTATACATAGCTGTCTAATATTCCCAGCACCATTTATTGAAGAGACTGTCTTTTTTCCACCGGATATTTTTTCCTGCTTTGTCGAAGATTATTTGACCACAGAGTTGAGGGTCCATATCTGGACTCTCCCTTCTGTTCCATTGGTCTATGTGTCTGTTTTTGTGCCAGTACCATGCTGTCTTGGTGATCACAGGCTTGAAATCAGGCAACGGGATGCCCCCAGCTTTGTTTTGCTTTTTCAGCATTTCCTTCTTGATTTGGGGTCTTTTCTGGTTCCATACAAATTTTAGGAGTGTTTGTTCCAGCACTTTGAAAAATGCCGGTGGAATTTTGTTCAGAATGGCTTTGAAATTATAGATTTCTCTGGGCAATATAGACATTTTAACAATGTTTATTTTTCTGATCCATGAGAATGGAATGCTTTTCCATCTTTTTGTATCTTCTTCAGTTTCTTTCATGAGTGTTCTGTAGTTCCTCAAGTACAGATCCTTTACCTCTTTGGTTACATTTATTCCAAGGTATCTTATGGTTCTTTGTGCTATAGTAAATGGAATCACACCTCTAATTTCCCTTTCTATATTTTCATTGCTAGTGTATAAGAAAGCAACTGATTCCTGTGGTTTGATTTTGTATCCTGCCATGTAAAACAGACAGTTTTAAAATATAGAACTTACTCCTATATTCCCCTGAAAACTTAACAGTACTTATTCCCAACTACTTCATCTGATCAGATTTACCATACTTTAAAAAAAAATCTTTTTAAAAGTTAGACTAGTTAGGGAAAACAAAACTAAGTTTTATTCAGGAGAATAAAAGGCTTAGTAGCTGAATACATTTTGTATTTTTTCCCAAACAGTTAATTTTCAGTATGTATACATACATACAATATATATATTAGCTAGTTATATATGTATATGTATATATACACATATATATGTATATATAACTAGCTAATCAATAACCTCTTTATAACATGTAGTTTTACTTATGTATATTGTTCCCCATTAAAAAAACTGATTTTGTGTTGTTTAGTAATTAGAAATATCTACTAGACTTCTGTGAACTTTGAACATACTGGGTTATTTCTATAGAAAGCCGAGCTTGCCTAGGGGTGGAAAACTGGTCTGCCTAAGTTGAAAATTTACGCTACAGATTATCCAAATTGATTGTCCACAGTGTAGTGAACATACGTCCTCCTGCATAACTGCTTTCTCCTTCCCTAACATATCTGAAGGAGCACAAAAATAGATGGCAGAAGAAGGGATATACAACAGATTTTATTATCACTGGTCAGACAGTAACAACTGTCACATGAAGCTAGGTTTGCCATGAAAATAATATATATATATATATATATATATATATATATATATATATATATATTCCTGTGACTTAAGATGATACATGATTTCTCCACACATACACAAAAAAACCTTTCTTTATTTTAGAGGTATTTCTATAAAGTCTAAATAATCACCTTTTCTGTTCTGCATTTTAATTCAAGTCCTACCTAGCAGAATTAGGCAAGAAAAATAAAATGGCAGGAATTGGTAAAAGAAATAAGTAAAACTGTAATTACTTGCAGCTGATAATTTTATATATATAGAAACTATAAAAGAATCTAGAGATAAAATATTGGTGTTAACAAGAAGTTTAGCAAGATTGCTTGATTTGGAAATCAATATTTGAAGATCAATTGTTTTCTATATCCCAGAAAAATCATTAGAAAATGAAAATTTTAAACCAAGAGGTGGAGTCCTGGACCTAAGCTAGGAAGAACAATTCATCCTCTGTAGAGAACACATGAAAAAAGGATGAATACCAATGCATCAATGCATGCCTGATCACCTAGACCTAAAAAGGAGGACTAAAAAGAGGACTTCCAGGGAAAATGGTGGAGTGGCAGGACCCTAAGCTCACCTCTCCCCATGAATACTAGATGACACCCACATCAGTATAAATAACCCCCAAAAATGACCTGAAAACTTGCAGAGAAACCTCTGTGGGCCCAGGTATGGGATAGAAATAGACTCTTACACTAGGATCTCACACGGAGAAGACAAATCCCCATAACATTTGGCTTTGAAACCCAGATAGGCTGGATTTTGCAAGTTCTTATAATCAGTGGGGCTTAAAACCTGGAACTTTAAAAATTCGCCTTTAAAGAGACAGCACAACAAACAACCCTACAGAAATAAAACGTAGAAACAGCAGTTTGCAAAAATACCTAGGGTATATGTGACAGGGATTTGTTTACTAATCTCAAAGCATGTGCTAGAGAGGCAAGGATCCTTGGGAAACTTCTCCAAGAACAAAGGAGATGGCAGGTGCCATTCCCCTCCTCTGTCCCTCAGCCTCAACACAAGGATACCTATGGGAACCAGTACTGCTCAAACACTTGCTACCTAACTTGCTAACTGTCCACTTCACCCAGAAATTCTCCTATAGAAATGCTCCCTCCAACCAGTCCTCGGTTCCAGGTCTCTTCCCACAGTAGTTCCACTCAAACTTGGTAACACTCCCTACCCTGACCCCATGTTCTCCTATGGTTCTTACCCCTTGAGTACACTCTTGGCCAGAGCCCAGTCAAAGCAGTGACACAAGCCTGGCTGTGTGCAAGCAGCCCTGACAACAGCCAGCACCACTCCAAAGTGATTCTTGCTGCATGTAGAGGGGAAGATAACCACACATATCAGTTCAACTGCAGCCCCAGAAGGGGGCTGAGAGCAGACATCTGGTTTGACTTCAGGCCCTGACCACCAACCACAGCTTCTCAGGGGATAACAGAGAAAGTGCTCTGCAGTTTGGTGCTACTCTATGCCTGGCAAACACCTGATCTGATTCAACTCAAGCCCAAGGTAGGCTCAGACTGGCCCCCTAACAACACAGGGACCAAACCCTACCCACAACAGGCAAAGAGAGCCATTGTAGACAACTGGACTGAAAGCAAATGTGACTCAGCCACAACAGTAGTTTGCACACCACGCAGATAGGAGATACCCCTGAAGGGCTAGGTTCTGAACAGGGTATATGGTACTGCAGGGCACATTACAGGACCTCTTCTTCATAAGGTCAACTCTTTCAAGAAAATAAGACACAGCTGACTTTCCTAATACCTAGAAACAGACACAGATGGTTAGATGAAATGAAGAGACAGAGGAATATGCCCCAAAAGAAAGAACAGGAAAAAAATCAGCAAGAAAGCTAAACAAAATGAAGATTAAATTTTATGTCTGATAGAGAGTTTAAAGTAATGGTCATAAAGATACTCACCGGACTTGAGAAAAGAATGAAGAACCTCAGTGAGACCCTCCACAAAGAGATAGAAAACATGAAAGAGAACCAATTGGAGATGAAGAACTCAATAACTGAAATTAAAAATACACTAGAAGGAATAAATAGTAGACTAGGAGAAACAGATCAGTGACCGGAAGGATGGAGTAATGGAAAGCAATCAAGCTGAACAGGAGAGAGAAAAATTTTTAAAAATGAAAGCAAACCAAGGGAACTCAGCAAAATCATCAAGCAGAATAACATTTGCATTATAGGGATCCCAGAAGGAGAAGAAAGAGAAGGGGGGACAGAAAATATATTTGAAGGAATAATATCTGAAAACTTCCCAAATCTGGAAGAGAAAACAGAAATCCAGGTCCAGTCCAGAAGTCACAGAGAGCCCTCAACAAAGTCAACCTAACGAGGTCCATGCTAAGACACATAGTAATTAAATGGCAAAAAGTAATGATAGAGAATTTTAAAAGCACCAATAGAAAGAATACAGTTACATACAAGGGAAACCCTATAAAGCTATCAGCTGATTTTTTAGCAAAATATTGCAGGCCAGAAGGGAGTGGCATGATATATTCAAAATTCTGAAAGAAAAAAACATGAAACCAAGAATACTCTATCCGGCAAGGCTATCATTCAAAATAGAAGGAGAGATAAAGTTTCCCAGAAAAACAAAAGGTAAAGGAATTTGTCATCACTAAACCAGCCCTATAAGAAATGTTAAAGGGGATTCTTTAAGTGGAAAGGAAAGACCATAAATAGGAGTAAGAAAAGTAGGAGGCACAAAAGCAGTAAAATTAAGTATATATATAAAAATCACTTAAGGGATCCACAAAATAAAAGTCCATTAATAAAGTATGGTACCATAAACCTAAAATATGGGAGGTATAAAGAATGGGTTTATACCTAAAATGTGGGAATAAAGAATGGGTTTAAAGTTAAGTGACCATCAACTTAATATAAACTGCTGTATGTGTGTTATATATACACCCAATGATAATCACAAATCAAAACCAGTAGGGGCGCCTGGGTGGCTCAGTCTTTAAGCATCTGCCTTCCACTTAGGTCATGATCCCAGGGTCCTGGGATCCAGCCCTGCATCGGGCTCTCTGCTCAGCGGGAAGCCTGCTTCTCCCTCTCCCACTCCCTCTGCTTGTGTTCCTTCTCTCTGTCAAATAAATAAATGAGATCTTTAAAAAAACAAAAACAAAAACAAAACAACAGTAATAGATATGCAACAATGAAAGAGAAAGAACTCCAACTTCATCACTAAAGAAAGAGCAAACCATGAGAGAAGAGAGCAAGTGAAGAAAGCAACAGAGAGGAACTACAGAACAACCATAAAGAAGTAACAAAATGGTAATAAGTACATACCTATCAATAATTACTTTTAATGTAAATGGACCAAATCCTCCAATCCAAAGATATAAGGTGACAGAATGGATAAAAAAACAAGACCCATCTAAATTCCACTTATAAGAGACTCAGTTCACAGGTGCCTGGGTGACTCAGTCAGTTGAGTGTCCGACTCTTGGTTTCTGCCCTGGTAGTGTTTCCATGGTTATGGGATCGACCCTGCATTGGGCTCTGCACTGTGCGTGGTGTCTGCTTTTCCCTCTCTCTCTTCCTCTGCCCCCGCCCCCCGTGCTCTCTCATGCACGCGTGCTTTCTCTCTAAAATAAATAAAATCTTAAAACAAAACAAGGGACTCATTTCAGGCCTAAAGACACATGCAAATTGAAAGTGAATGGATGGAAAAGCATCTATTATGTAAGTGGAAGTGAGAAGAAAGCTGGGATTGCAATACATATATTGGACAAAATAGACTTTAAAACAAACATTATAAGAAGAGACAAAGAACAATACTCCATAATCATAAAGGGACAATCCAACAAGAAAATATAACAATTGTTAATATTTATGCTTTCAACATGGGAGCAGCCAAAGGCATAAAATAGTTAATAACAAATATAAAGGAAGTAATCAATAGTAATACAATAATAGTAGGGGATTTTAATACCCCACTTATATCAATGGAGAGATCATCCAACCAGAAAATTAACAAGGAAACAGTGACTTTGAATGACACATTGGAACAGATGGCTTTAACAGATATATGCAGAACATTCTATCATAGAACAATAGAATACACATTATTTTCAAATGCACATAGAACATTCTCCAGAATATATCATATATTAGTCCACAAAACAAGTCTGAACAAATTGAAGAAGACTGCAGTCATACCATGCATCTTTTTCAAACACTGCTATGAAACTAGAAATCAATGACAAAAAATCTGGAAAGACCACAAATATATGGATGTTAAATTGCATGCTACTAAACAACAAGTGGGTCAATCAGGAAATAAAGGAAGAAATTGAAAAGTACACAGAAACAAATGAAAATGGAAAGACAATGGTCCATATCCTTTAGGATGCAGCAAAAGCAGTGCTAAAGGGGAAGTTTATAGCTAAATGGGCCTACCTCAAGAAGCAAGAAAAATCTCAAATAAACAACCTTGCTTTAAACCTAAAGGAGCTAGAAAAAGAACAAGCAAAACCCCAAACCAGTAGAAGGAAGGAAATAATAAAGACTAGAGCAGAAATAGATGGTATAAAAACTGAAAAAGCAATCGGACAGATCAATGAAACCAGGAGCTGGTTCTTTGAAAAAAATCAACAAAATTGATAAAGCTTTAGCCAGACTCATTAAACAGAAAAAGAGAGAGAGAGAGAGAGAGAGAGAGAGAGAGAGAGAGAGAGAGAGAGAGAGGACTCAAATACAAAAGCAGAAATGAAAGAGGAGTAATAACAGCTGACACCACAGAAATTCAAAGGATTATAAGAGAATATTATGAAAAATTTCCAACCAGTTGGATGACCTAGAAGAAACAGATAAATTCCTAGAAACCTATAACCTCCTAAAACTGAATCAAGAAGAAATAGAACATTGAATAGACCTACAATGAAAGTGAATCAGTAATCAAAAAACTCCCAACCAATAAAAGTCCAGGACCAGATGGTTTCACAGGTGGATTCTACCAGATATTTAGAGTTAGTACCTGGTTTGGGGGGAAGGGGTGAAGCAGATGAACTACAGCCATGTTTTATCCAAGTGCTCATGAGAGTTTTGGGGAATGTCCTTCTCTGCTGTGCTTTATCTGAGTCTTGGCCCTGAGAGTATCTAGCTTTTGAAAGGGACAGTAAAGTTGTTTTTCTTTCAAAGAAGGATAGGTTATGATAATTTTTCCCATGCCAGAGAGTAAAGATTAAGCATGAGGCCCCACTGATGGGGTTAACCCATGAACCACTACATTCTGTGGGAGGGAATCTCTAGGGGTAAAGCAGGGCTTTTCTACATCCTGTCTCATAACCCACTCTTGGGATAGGGTGCTAGACCGTCCCAAGCAATGGGTTGTGACAGTAGGCAAAGGAGTTATTGGGGAATGGTTGCAGACCTCCTGCTCCTAGCTTACTCCCACCCCATTCTGGGCTGATAGAATTTTCTTTATTTGATTCCTTGGATAACTGCACTTTGGGCTCTACTTCTTCCCAGATGCCAACTGCACTAGTTGTGGGTGAGCGATATGTCTTGCGCATTGTAACTTTTTTTGCTAACATAAATATTCTAGTCTTGTATTTTTGTGTATTTTAATCTTAAGGGCCTCATACCTGCACTGTGTTCTCAGGTACATGAGCAATCTCAGGGATAAGTCAGCAGCTGCTCCAGGTCTGCACAGCAAGAATACATTTTGTTTTATCACCAGGGAGAACAAATATTTGGAGTGCATAACCTATTGAACTACCTCATTTATGCCAAATAAATCTGGCTTTTCTGCCATACTCTTCTCTTGAAACCCTTCCACCTTCAGTGTTCCATGGGAGACTAGGCTTTAACTCTGTTGCTGCATGACTTGAACTCCTTATACAGAAGATTGAAATGTGTCTGAACAGAAAAAGGTAGTGCAGGAGGGTTAGGAGAGGCTGCACCAAGTGAAAGGTGCAGAGGGGAAGCCAAGATTAGCTGAAGGTTGTCTATATGTATAATAAAGGATCCTTGTTTGGACTTCTAATCCCAGGGCAGAGGACTCACTTTACATACCAGATCCATCCACACAACAGGCTGTGTGTGTGTGTGTGTGTGTGTGTGTGTTAAAAAAATAGGTTAGCAAAGATAGGTTTAAGAACAATACCTCTGTACCCATCTTGAGCTGCCCTGGGATGGGTATATGATGCAAGGGCTAAATTTCTTAATCTTTATAAATTCAGGGCTTTCTTTGTTGGCTTACAGAGAGACAATAAACCATGGCTTCTTTGTGGTGCCCAGAGCTGGTGTCCTGCCTTGCTGCAGTAGTGATCAGTGTCATGCTAGCTAACAGAGAAAAGGAGATTTCATTTACATGCTGTGAGATCACCACAAAGTCACCTCACTGCGCTGAAACAGGGTAAATGCAATAGAACACGTTGGGAGATGTGTGTCTGATCTGGGGTTCTTGTCTCCCCTAATCACTGGCCCCCTCTAGTTATCGTATTTGTCTGGATTTTGTAAGACTTCACAAATAGCTGATTATGTGATTGGTAGGTGGCCTTGTTTGTGTAAATATAATGACTGGTCTCCATGTTCTCTTGGGGTTTTATTATTTAAAAACTTTTTGTATTGAGAAAAATAGCCAAAGCATCTTTGACAAAATGTTCTACACCAGGAAAAGAATCTGGGACATAGCTCGATGAGCCCTCTTGCAGTGTGGGGGTCTTGAACCATCCTTTCTTTTGTGTTCCCCTTGCCCTACTTCCTATTTTGGGCTAGATCTTCTGTCCTAAAAACTTGATTCCTACCCTATCCCCTCTTCTATCACCTTTCCATCTCCCAAAAGCCTTCAAACATACACATTTAATTTGTGGGGTGTCTCCATGACTCCTAAGTGATTTGTGCAAAAATTCTGAAGACACTAAGTTAGAACACTCCATCCTTTGTTCCCAGTCTCCTGTGTCAAGATCCTTCCTTGATGTGATTTATACTAATACACTTGTATTTGGATGGATCAAACCTTCCTTAAATGCTAATCTTAAAGAGAAACAGAAGGAACTGGGGAGAGTTTTCCATATAGAAAGTAGAGTTGGGTGACCATGAAAGGGAAAATGAATGTTTATCCACGTAACTCAGGAACTTTTATGCAGGTGCAAGAAAGTTATGTCAAAGTGGCCACACGATTGTTTAACAGGAGATGGACTAATGTAACTCCATATTTGCTGCTAGAAACCAAAGCTTTGTGTGAAATCTTGAATTTTTGGGGAGTGGGAAAGGGTAGGAAGACTTGTACCTAACTGTTCTGTCCCTGATCCCTTCTCCTCATTTCTGAACTGCAGGGAACTGAGCCCCCTTGGGGTTTAGTGACTCCATCTCTGAGGAGTGTTTATGTAATGATTGATTTTTCTGTGCCAGGTACTTCTTTTCCCACTTGGTATTGTTTTGTAACACATATGCTGACCCTTTTCCCTTCTCCCTTTATCCTGGGAATATACAATGAATAAATAAAAAACTTACTGGTAGTGAAAAAAAGAAGACTTAATAACTATTCTTCTCTAACTCTTCTAAAAAATAAAAGAGAAAGGAAGCCTTCCAAATTTATTCTATGAGGTCAACATTAACCTGATACCAAAATGAGATAAAAACACTACAAAAAAAGAAAAGTACATGCCAATACCTCTGATGGAAATAGATGCAAAAATCCTTAAAGAATATTAGCAAACTGGATCCAACAATACATTAAAAAAAGTCATTCACCATGATCAAGTGGAATTTATTCCCGGAATGCAGAGTTGATTCAATATTCACAAGAGGGAGGATTAAAACCCTTAACAAACTAAGCTTAGAGGGAACATACCTCAATATAATAAAGGTCATATACGGAAAACCCACATCATCTTCAATGGGGAAAACCTAAGAGCTTTTCCTCTACAATCAGAAATAAGACAGGGATGTCCATTCTCATCACTCTTATCCAACATAGTATTGGAAGTCCTTATTGGAAGTCCTAGAGACAGCAATCAGACAAAGAAAGGAATAAAAGGTATCCAGATTGGTAAGGAAGAAGTCAAACTTTTACTATTTGCAGATGACATGATATTCTATATAGAAAACCCTAAAGATTCCACCTCCAAACTATGAGGGCTGATAAAGGAATTCAGTAAAGTTGTAGGATAAAAAAATCATTGTACAGAAATCTGTTGCATTTCTATTCACCAATAATGAAGCAGCAGAAAGAGAAATTAAGAAAGCAATCCCATTTACAATTTCACCAAAAAAATAAAATATGTAAGAATAAACTTAACCAAAGAGGTAAAAGACTTGGACTCTGAAAAGTATAAAACATTGATGAAAGAAATTGAAGATGACACAAAAAAATGAAACATATTCTATGCTCATGGATTAGAAGAACAAATATTATAAAATGTCTATACTATCCAAAGCAATCCACAGATTTAATGCAATCCTTATCAAAATACCAAGCCTTTTTCACAGAACTAGAACAAATCTATCAAGATTTACTATAAAGATGCACTATTCAAAACAAAGTAGTGTTAGGGAGAGAATAGACAAATAGATCAGTGGATTGGAATACAGAGCCCAGAAATAGACTTACATTAATATAATCAACTGATCTTTGACAAAGAAGCAAAAACAATATAATGGAGCAAAGAATGTTGTTTCAACAAATGTTGCTGGAACAATGGGTCATCTACATGAAAAAAGAAAATAAAAGAAAAAAAGGAAGAATCTGACATAGATCTTAAAGCTTTCACAAAAATGAATTCAAAATGGATTATATGGAGACATATAAAGCCTAAAATTATTTAATTCCTAGAAAATAAACCTAGATGACCTTGGGTTTCTTGATGACTTTTTAGATATAACACCAAAGGAGTGACCCATGAAAGAAATAATTGATAAATTGTACTTCATTAAAATTTAAAAAATTATGCTCTACAAAAGACTATCAAGAGAATGAAAAGTTAGTGCACAGACTGTGGGAAATACTTCCAAATACATATCTGATAAAGGACTATTATCAAACAGAGAAAGTCTTAATAACTCAACAGTAAGAAAACAAAACAATCTCATTCACGGTCCAAAGGCCATAACAGATACCTCAACAAATAAGATACACAAGTGGGAAATAGCCATATGAAAAGATGCCCTGCATCATGTGCCATAAGAGAAAGACAAATTAAAACGACGAGATGCCACTATGCACCTATCAGAATGGCTAATATGCCAGAAAACTACAACACCAAATGCTTGTGAACATTAGAAGCAATAGGAAGTCTCATTAATTGTTGACAGGAATTAAAAATGGTACACACTTTGGAAGGCAGTTTGGTAGTTTCTTAGAAAATTAAACATATTCTTACCATATGATATAGCACTACGCTCCTTTGTGTTTAACCAAGTGAGTCGAAAATATGTCCATACACGGGGATATTTATGGCAGCTTTAATCATAATTGTCAAAACTTGGAAACAACCTGGATGTCCTTTAGTAGGTTAATGGATAAATGTAATATACCTAGACAAGGGAAAATTATTCAGCACTACAAATAAATGAGCTATTCAGCCATGAAAAAAGTGGAGGAATTTTAAATACACATTAATAAGTAAAAAAAAAAGTCAATTTGAAAAGCTACATACTGTATGGTTCCATCTATATAACATTCTGGAAAAGGATAAACTATGGAGACAGTAAAAAGATCAGTGGTTGCCAGTGTAAGGCAGGGAGTGAGGGGTGACTAGTTAGAGAGCCCAGGATTTTTAGGTCAGTAAATCTTTCTGTTTGATACTCTAATGGAGAATACATGCCAGTATACATTTGTCCAAACCCATAGAATGCACACAAAGAGTGAACCCTAAATATGGATTCTGTGTGATAATGATGTATCGAGGTAGGTTCATCAATTCTAACAAATTTACCACTCTGATAATGAGAAAGGCTATGCATATATGGGAAAAGGAGATATATGGAAAGTCTCTGTACCTTCTGCTCAATTTTGCTGTAAATCTAAAACTTCTCTAAAAAATAAAGTCTATTAAAATAATAAATAGATAATTTAAAGCAACTATAGTGATGGAGGAGGGGTTTTGAAGAAGGCCCTAACTCTAATACTCATTAGAGACTCTTTGAAGAGAGAAACTCATAACTGTAAATATGACCAGAGTAGAAAACACTCCTCTGAAGAATATGTAAGCACACATAGCTTTTAACCTGTACTCCTCCCTCTCCTTCTGTGTTTCATATCTGGTCAAGTTGATTAAAAAGAAAAGCATAGGTGCTCCCTCTTTTTGTGTCAGTGGGAGATTCAAACTATACAAACCTCTGTACATGTGCAGGAACCCTCACACCAGCCCCACCCTCTAACTAATAAAACCTCAAGCCAGTCTCTTTTATCTGCCTGTCAAACAGTATTTGGTTCTTCTTGGGAAACATACTCTCTTCTCCCCCAAAAGCCTTATCCTCTAAGAAATAGCCTTTCCATATCCTTTAAGTGTATTTATGGCATCATCAGTTTTGACATCTGAACCAAATTTTTGGGTTAGAGGTCCCTCTCATTTTTGCAAGTGACAACAATATTACCACAATTAACTAGATTTTGCTCTAGAATAGAACATGTATGTCACCTTGGAACTTAATATCACACATGCCATGTTCTCTCAGTTGTAGTATAAATGACAGTTCAGGCCCGAAGATCAAAGAGTATGAATTATTCTCATGATATTGTTATTAGCACCATTATCCTTAAGCAAAAAATGGAACTTTTGCATATGTCCTAGAAACATGTAATATTCAACTTGATGTCTGTACATAGGAGTTAGCTTGTAGCAGAACCTGGGAGCATTAGTCAAGTGACCGGCTTGTTTAAGGATCCTAAGGTTCCTAGAGAAGACAGGGCAAGATCTGAAAACCAACTGGTTCAGGAATAGTAAATCAGTTATTTTTCGCCATACAAAACAGTTAGGGTTCTGAAAAACCTACAGGTCAAGTCAGCTTATTCTTATGATGACTCAAGAGTGTTCTATTCTAGAGCAAAATCTGGTTAATTGCTTTAATATTTCACAACTATCCCTTTGGTTTCCTCTAAATCCACAATTAAATCACACAAAAGGTCTCTTTCATGCAGTGGAATTTGAGTGGCACACAATAACCATGACTTTGATGGGAAATATGATTTCATGTCTTTGATGACAGTGTTAATCAAAATCAAGTGGAAAGATTGACCTACATGCTCACACTGTAGCCTAGTTTTATGGATTAGTTTGCTTGCTTATTGCATTGGCCAAAAATATCTTTGATTGCTGTCACTTCATGGGGAAACATTTTCAGGATTAGAAAAATAATGACTTTTCCCCCTGAGATAACAAATTGAGAAATGCTATTCTGCCACAGATAGTTCTCAGCTTTCCACTTCATTAGCCGTGAAGGACAATGCTTCGTGCTGAAATGGGAGATCCATTAGAATGGGTAGTAATCTGAGAATCCATAATGGCTCTATAGAAAATTTATCCACACCCCAAATTAAACTGAGTGTGCTCTGACTATACCTTGCTGTTGAATTTTGAGATATAAGGTGCATTTTAAATAAATTGCAAATTCTCTGTAACTCAAAAGCTATGCCTATGGAGCCTCCTTTAAAGAGATGAGAATGATTTGGTACTTTAATGTGGCTCAAATCAGGTCAAAGTGAATTAAAATTATCTCTGACAAAGGAAAAATGCAACACAACTTTAAATGAAATTTCTTTTTATAACTATTATCGCCAACTCACCAATCAGATACAATGTTTTTGTTTTGATTTTAACCTTGTAACTTAGCTTCATGTATTGTTCTTCCTTATACTATTCTTTTTTGATAAATCAAATAATGGCACTTTCAGTATATATATGCAAATATGTTTGTCTATATGAAATGGGGAGAGAGAAGAAAGATTTAATTAGTGACTACTATGCTAACATTTACATCTGCTCAGTTATTTCTTTAATATATGTCTTATTTTTTAAAATTCTTCTGTTACTCTATTACTATCTTTTTTGTATGTTAAAGATATTTTCTTCTATACCATTTTCATTCCCTTATTGTTTCTTTTACTCTATTGTTTTCCACATCATTTTTTTAGTGGTTGCCCTAAGAATTACAATTAACATATTAACATTAACGATTAACATATTAACATGAATATCAATTTTATTTCAATTGTATACCAAAAAATTGCTGCAATATAGCAACTCTTCCTCCTCTATCCTTGTGCAATTATAGTCATACCAATGACATCCTATAAGTTCACCAGAATAGTTTTATAATTTTTGCTTTATGTAGTTGATTTTTATTTATTGTTTTTATTATTTTTATTATTATTATGTTCAGTTTTTTTTAAAGATTTTTATTTATTTAGCTGAGAGAGGGAGACAGAGAACACAGAGGGAGAGGGGGAAGCAGACTCCCCACTGAGGAGGGAGTCCAATGCAGGGCTCGATCCCAGGACCCTGGGATCATGACATGAGCTGAAGGCAGACACTTAACCAACTGAGCCACCCAGGTGCCCCCAGTTTTTTTTTTAAGATTTTTATTTATTTTTTGACAGAGAGGGCATGAGCACACAAGCAGGGGGAGCAGCAGACAGAGGGAGAAGGAGAAGCAGGCTTCCTGCTGAGCAGGGAGCCTGATGTGGGACTCCATCCCAGGACCCTGGGATCACGACCCAAGCCCAAGGCAGCTGCTTAACTGACTAAGTCACCCAGGCATCCCCCCTAGTTGGTTTTTAAAACAGGTAGGAGATGTGGCAACTGGGTTGCTCAGTCATTTAAGCATCTGCCTTTGGCTTGGGTCGTGATCCCAGGGTCCTGGGATCAACCCCTGCATTAGGCTCCCTGCTCAGAGGGGAGCCTGCTTCTTCCTCTCCCTCTGCAGCTCCCCCTGCTTGTGCTCTCAGACTCTTTCTCTGTCAAATAAATACGTAAAATCTTGAAAACAAAAAAAACAGGTAGGAGGAAAAAAAAGAATTACAAATAATAATACATTTTATATTCACTTATGTAGTTAGTTACCTTTGCCAGTAGTCTTTATTTTTTTGAATGGATTGAAGTTATTTCTAGCTTCCTTTCTTTTTTAATTTTTTAATTTTTAATTTTTATTTAATTTTAATTTTTTAAAGATTTTATTTATTATCTGAGAGGGAGAGAGAAAGAGAGAGAGTGCATGAAAGGAGAGAGGTCAGAGGGAGAAGAGACTCCCCACTGAGCAGGGAGCCCGATGTAGAACTTGATCCCACGACTCCAGGATCATGACCTGAGCCAAAGGCAGCTGCCCAACCAACTGAGCCACCCAGGTGTCCCTCTAGCTTCCTTTCTTTTCACTTTGTAGGATTCCCTTTAATAATTCTCATAGGGTGGGTCTTCTAAAAACAAATTCTCTCAGTCTTTGGTGATCCGAGATATCATGTTATTTTCTTCATTTCTGAATGATACTTATTTGGATATAGAATTCTTGGTTGACATTTTTTTCCTCTGTCAGTGGTTTGAATATGCCATCCCACTGTCATCTGGCCTCTGTGGTTTTAATAAAAAGGCAGTTGTTAATTTTACTGAGGATCTCCTAGATACAATGAGTCACTTCCTTTCTTACTGCTTTCAATATTGTCTTTTTTGGTTTTGGCTTTTGACATTTTGATTTTGATGTGTCTAGGTGTGGATGTCCTTTGAGTTTTCCTTTTTAGAGTTTATTGAGATTCTTTGATATGTAGATTCATGCCTCTTACCATATTTGAGAGGTTTCAGACTTAGTTCTTCAAATATTCTTTGTGCTCTGTATTAGTTTCCTAGGACTGTAGTAAAAAAATACCACAAATTCAGTGGCTTAAAATAATAGAATTTAGTGTCTCACAGTTCTGGAGGCTAAAAGTCTGAAATCAATATGGCAGCAGGGTCATACTCACTATAAAACTTGTAGGAAAAGGATCCTTCCATGCCTCTTTCAGTTTCTGATAGCCACAGACATCTCATAACTTGTGGCACCATAATTCCAATTTCTGCCTCTGTGTTTACATGGCATTCCCTCTGTGTCTCTTCTCATTACCTTCCCTATACCTCTGCATCCAAATTTCCCCATTTTATGAGGATACCAGTCATACACTATTAAGGCCCAGCCTAATGACCTCACTTTAATTTGATTCTATCTATAAAGATTATATAAAGTCACATTCTGAGGTACTAGGGATTAGGACTTCAACATATCTTTTTTTGGTAATAAAACTCATACTATAACATGCCCCTTTCTTTATCATCTCAGGAATTCCCATTAGATCTATATTGGTATGCTTGTTTGCATCCCACAAATTTCTAAAACTGTGTTCTTTTGAATTTTTTTCTTGCTCCCTAGACTGGATAAACTCAGCTGACATATGTTCAAGTTCACTGATTCTTCTGTCTGTTTAAGTCTGCCATGGAGGCCCTCTCATGAATTTTTAATTTTGGTTATTTTTGCTTACAATTTCAGAATTTCTATTTGATTCTTATGTTGTGTATCTCTTTATTGATACTGTCTGTTAGGTGATACATAATTTTCACCCTTTCTTGTAATTCTTTAAACATGGTTGCACTTAGTTATTTGTAAGTATGTAATAGTTGATTTAATCTTTTTGCCTATTGGGCTTCCTCGGGGACAGTTTCTATTTATTACCTTTTGTCTGTGTATCAACCACACTTTCCCATTTCTTTGTGTATCTCACAATTTTTAAAGGATTTTCTTTGTTTATTTGAGAGAGAGAGAGAAAGATTGAAAGAGTGAGTGGGGGAGGGACAGAGGGAGAAGCAGACTCTCTGCAGAGCAGGGAGCCAGATGTGGGACTTCATCCCAAGACCCTGGGATCATGACCTGAGCTGAAGGCAGACACTTAATGACTGAGCCACCTAGGCACCCTCAGAAGTTTTTAATGAAAATTTCAAATAATATCATAGGGCAAATATGGACATTAAATTCCCTATATGGTTCATCATTACTAATTTTAGTTACTGCTGTTACTGTCATTGATTATTTAGTGATTTTACTTGACTAATTCTACACAGCCTTTATTCTTTGTGATGTGTAGTCACTGGTTTCTTAAGAGGTTAGCTAATGATTGGACAGAGATTTTCTTAAGTGTCTTGAACCAATAGGTTTTCCAGTCTTTGCCAATGGTCCCTGTGAGTTTGCTGGGGCACGTTGTATATGGTCTGCTCTGACAGACAGTATACACTGCTTTAGCCTTTACTTCCTGCTTGTGTAGAGCCTCAAGGTCAGCCAGAGGTGAGAGATTAGGACCCTCTCAGATTTCTCTTGGGCTGATGTTTAGCCCTTCTCATATGCATTGCCTTCTAAAGTCTCTGAAATCTGTTGAAGCTTTTCAAAGTCTCCATTATAAATCTAATTCCCTAGTTGCCTTTTAAGTTTGTGGTCAACTTTTCATGAGACCAACTGGTATCATACCTCAAGTACCTATGTCGTCAAAAAATTGCAACTGATTGTTTTCAACAAATGCATCAGGGCTATTCATAGAGTCAGATTTGAGTCATGGTAAATAAACTCAAGCCTTGAGAATGCAGCTGTTCAGGGATCTCCCAGATAGATCAAATAGTGACAACTCTGAGAATGGGCTTTTGGGGGAGTTCTAAATCCATTCTGCCTTCCTCTGTGGTTCCTATGATTATGATTTTCACAGTTCTGGGAGTTGCAAGACTATTAGTTTTCAGAGCTGTTAAAGATAGATGTGGCTGGTGAGACTAGGCAAGTTCAAATGCCACAAAGATCATCTTACTGAGATTTAGCCAGTTATCTTGAATAAAGGCCCCTTGGATTGCTGTAAATCTTTGCTTAATTTATAGAGTTCTGGAAAATTGATTTGGGTAATTTTTGCTAGTATTCTCCTTATTCTTATTGAGGAGAAGGTTTTTGGAGGTCTTTACTCTGCCATTCTAGAAGTGCTTTTAAATGAATTCCTTTCCTCGGATAATCACTTTGATGACTACATTTTCTATTTTCATTTCCATATAAGGATAAACTTAGGTAATTTTGACTAGAATGGTATATATCCCAAGTCTCTTATGACCCATATTTATACAGTCCATTTGTGAAAAGAAAATGTCACTCATTCCATTGTGAATTTTTATAGTTACACTGTTAGAAATTGGCTTAAACTTACTATATGGGTAACTTTCTCTCCCCCCTACACAATGTCACTTTTGAGTTTTCAGTTTGTCTGATCGCATGTGTGACTCTGTTGTTGTTGTTGTTGTTGTTGTTTTTAAGATTTTATTTATTTGATAGAGAGAGAGATCACAAGTAGGTGGAGAGGCAGGCAGACAGTGAGAGAGGAGGAAGCAGGCTCCCCGCTGAGCAGGGAGCCCGATGCGGGCCTCGATCCCAGGACCCTGAGATCATGACCTGAGCTGAAGGCAGAGGCTTTAACCCACTGAGCCACCCAGGTGCCCCTGTTTTATGTGGGAGTGTATCTTATAAATAGTAAATAGTAAATACTATTAATTAAGAGTAAATAGTAAAAGTAAATACTAACTAATGAATTCCTGAGTTTGGTCTGGCATCCCCAGTAATCAGAATGAGTAAAGCACTGAAAAAGATTCTGACTTTGGTTACTCTGCTCAGACTTAGGCCTGTCTATAGAGGCACATGATGCAAATAATTGCCTTAAAGAAGAGATTAAAAGGGTATGACCATTTGTATATCTGTGCTATACCTCAGTGGAAAAATGGCTAAATCCAAGAATTTGGGACAAAAGCCCTTTTCACATGAATCCTATCTCAGAGCATGTTAGGAATCTCAAACCAAAATGTATCCTTCTCTCATCATCCTCACTTGTTCTCTTTATAAATATTGAATATTAAAATATACTTCCTCCTTCCTATGACTTCAGATCTTCCATAATCAAGTGGGATTTATTCCTGGGTTGCAAAGGTGGTTCAATAATTGTAAGTCAATCAACATGATATGCCATGTTAATAAAAGAAAGGATAAGGATCATATGATCTTTCAATAGATGCAGGCAAAGCATTTGACAAAGTACAACATCCATTCATGATAAGAGCCCCCAACAATGTAGGCTTAGAGGGAACATACCTCAACATAATAAAGGCCATATATGAAAAACCACAGCTAACATCATCCTCAATGGAGAAGAACTGAGAGCCTCTCTCCCCTTATCTCAGGAATAAGACCAAGATGTCCACTCTCACCACTTTTATTCAGCATAGTATTGGAAGTCCTAACCACAGCAATCAGATAACAAAAATAAATAAAAATTATCCAAATTGGTAATGAAGAAGTAACAATTTTACTATTTGCAGATGACATGATACTCTGTATAGCAAACCCAAAAGACCCCACCAAAAATCTGCTAGAACTCTATTCCCTTTTAAAATTTTCCTGTTTCAACATTACTGATAACCTCACAACAAAGCCATAATTATATGGTTTATTCACTATATTTGAAAAATTGTTTCTCTCCCTCCACTTTAATTTAAACTCTACATGGGTAGAAATCTTTGTTTTCTTTACTGATATAGCCTAAATTGAAGCAGTGCTTAATATATAGAACATACTTAGTAAGTATTTACTGAATAAATAGATGTATTAAAATGGAAACCTTGTGGGGTGCCTGGGTGGTTCAGTCATTAAGTGTCTACCTTGGCTCGGGTCCTGATCCCAGGGTGCTGGGATCAAGCCCTGCTAGAGCTCCCGACTCAGCAGGAGGCCTGCTTTGCCCTCTGCCACTCCCCCTGCTTGTGTTCCCTCTCTTGCTGTCTCTCTCTCTGTCAAATAAATAAAATCTTGGAAAAAAAATAAAATGGAAAACTTGGAGTGATGGTCACAGCCTAGGTATTCCTGTTAAATTGACTATTTTCTTTAAGTGTTTATGAAGGTAAAAGAGCTGTGTGTCCTTTACTTCATATCCAATCAAGAAATTAATGAGATTTCTTGCCATACTTTGCCTGGATGCAGTTTTGCCAATAGGAGCCATTTGAGGATATAATTGGCACCTAGCCCCTGTATGATGCATGTTTGTCATTCACTACATCTTTGACAAAACGGGTGATACTGATAGATGGTAATAAGAGTGCTCATCTGAGTCTAATTTACCACATCTAAATGTATAGGTGAAGAACAAAAAGCAGTCCTCCAATAGTGGTTCTTAATGAGGGCCATATCACCATTTAGTAGACATTTGAGAAATGTATAGAGGCTGTATTTTGGTGGTTATAATGATAGAGATCCCATGCTGTATTTAGGGGGTGGAGATTAGGAGATCTAGAAGTTACACAATGTGTACACACAGCAAAGAATTGCTTTACATTCTACATGATTTTCAACTATAGTCATTGAGTCATATAGGAAAAAACCTATTTGAAATTATTAGAACCTAGAACCTAATGATTTGGGGGGTATGACTTTAATATATATTTTCACAATTAAAGTTCTTGACCTTGTAAAGATACAGCAAGCAACAGTTGAAACCACTTTGAATCAAAAAGAATGAATTAAAATGGTGAGAAAAAAACTAATGATCGGAGCCAGTTTGCTCTGGCATATCACAGCTTAGGTTGATCAGTTGAATTGTGGAATTTCATTTGAATATAACTTTCAAATTACACAAATAACTTTCAAAAAGCATAAAACGAAAACAGGATTTCACATTTGGACATATACAGAATGAAAGGTAATAAAATTTAGGAAATATTTCAAATAGGGGCAACCTACATTTGTCACCTTTCCTCTCCATACCAAATGAAGAGTGGCTGAGCTTTAATCTAGTTTCTGGTTCCAGGCTATTAAAATCAGCATAAAACTTTATAAAATGATCTCTCCTGTCTGTCAGTACCTATCTTTTCTATTTCCATAGCATCTGCCACAACCTTTGCATTGCCTAAGAATATTATGATGTTCACCCACACTAATTTCTCCTCTTTTTTTTTTACCTCCCACAGCCTTTATTATTTGTACCAAGCTTGTTTTTTTTTTAAGATTTATTTGTTTGTTTGAAAGAGAGAGTTGGGGGGGGTGGCACAGAGGGAGAGAGAGAGAGAGAATCTCAAGCAAACTCCCACTGAGCACAGAGCCCAACATGGGCTCCCACGACCCTGAGATCATGACCTGAGCTGAAATCAAGAGTTGGATGCTTAAGCAACTGAGCCACCCAGGTACCCCTGTGCCAAGCTTATTAACACTTGATTGCATTCTGACTTGTATTATTCTAATGATTCATATTTGTGAGGTTTTTCTCCTTCTGCCTGAAGAAAATATTTACTCTACTTGTATTATCAAGAGGGCTTGGATAGGAATGTGAATATGGATGCCAATATTTGTGGAGGTCCTGATCATTTGTCTTGTTTTATGTTCCAGAATCATGTAATTGTCTCCATGCTTTGTAAATTAATCAGGCATGTACACATTCTTCCCTATTCAATGAATATTTAAAAATATTTTCATTCGCCATAATGCTTGCCTAATGCTGTTTTAATCCTTAGCTCAGATATTACTCCAAAGGACTTGTGATATAAGATCATCCCAACAGCAAAATGATCTGAGGGGACTGAAGTACCTATGACTGAATGTGCAGAGTAACTCTGCACACTTCTTCTTTGTGCTATTTTTCTATAACTGAAGCAACCTCTCTACAGGCCAAGTTTACACACGTAGGCTTTTTCTTTGGTCTAGTCTTTATTCTATATACATGGTGTTAATACAGGCCACAACAGGAAAGAAGCTTACCATGTCTGTGAAAAGCCCTGATGGATTTTCGTTTGACTTGACTACCCTGCAATTGCTGGTTTCAAATAGTATTGTGGTAAGAGGGAACTGAAAATGGAATCCCTCCAGAATTTGCTCTGAAAAATTTTCAGGTGTTAGGTTATTTTACAATAGGCTCTACATACTTCAGTATATATCACATCACTTTCACAGCAAAGGTAAATGTGAGGTAGTCCTAAGCAGATGGTCTGCAAACCTTAGTGAATCTATATTTTCCATAAATAGTTCATGATATTGCAAAATTACAAGTGAATAAAACATACATTTAAAATGCAAGATAGATGAGTGGATTTTAATTTCACAGAGTACAAAAGTTCACTAATACAATTTTAGATTCCACATTTCAACTAATCTTTAAGAAAATATCACTTGTTGAATTTTAGTAAAGTATCAAATAATACAATTATCTAAAAAGGTTAATAAATTACTCTTCCCTTTTTCCAACTGTATATCTGCGTGAGAACACATTTTCTTCAAATACTTCAACCAAGACAAAAAATAGCAGTAGATCAAATGAAGAAGACATGAGAATTCACCTGTCTTCTATCAATCCAGACAGAAAAGAGATATGCAAAAATGTTAAGCAGTGCCACACTTCTCATTATTTTTACTCTTTTGGAAACGTTGTGTCTTATAATATGTTAATTATATAACTTATGAGTTCATTATTTTTTTAGTTAATAAGAATTTTTAAATGTCTTAGTGTTCATCAAAGATGGCAAATAGCAATAGATATGACTCATATAAACAAAAGCGTTTGAGAGTCCGCAATAATTTTAAGAGTGCAAAGGGATCCTGAAGCCAAAAATGTATGGGAACTGCTACCTTAGCAGGAATTGGAGGGACAGATTGCTTCAATATAATCTGAAACTGAACTGACTTAGTGCTGGTTTGCCTTATTTTTAAGGCTTATTCTACCCACAGTTTGGCCTTATTCCTCAGGTTTAGCCTTCCAGGCATCAGAACTGACAACTCTTTCTTCCTCTTTAGGGCTCTTTTTCTTTAATGTGCCTTGACTTTCAATTTTCTTCTTTCTAACACAGGAAGACATCAGAATCTTTGCTTTGCTTTCTCATAGCTTTTTGCTTATCTTCTACTCCTACTCCAATACCTTAATTAGCAAATGCTTCAAAGAGAAAACTGCTGCAGTTTGTTGGTCTCACTTATGAGCTCAAGGATCTTGGCTTCTCAGGTCCTGGATTCCTTGTCAGTCCTGATTTCTAATATTATTTCTTCCCAGAACTATGAGATCTGGCCTTCTCTGCCTCTTAGCTGCCACCTCTGCCCTGCGACTCATTCCCCATGCAATGATTTGGTAAATGACCAGAAAGGAAAAGCAATGTGTACAAAGTTTTGTTCAACACATTAAAATTCCCCTCTTCACATCTGGCTCCTCAAGTCTTTTTTGAAACAGGAGCTCTCTAGCATTTTCAAACAAATAGTTTATTTCTTATCTGAATTTTCTACTTTTATTCTGCAGGAATCGGTTCCATATTGTGAAGTGCTTGATCAATTTTCTTGCTCATTTTTCTGGCAGTTTATTTGTATTTTTCTTAATAATTTCTAAGAGTTATTTCTACATGTTGGTATTAATATATGTATTTAAAATCTTTAAAATCCACTCTGGGGCTTTTTCTTTCATCTCATAATGGAGTCATTTGATGAAGTTAAGTTTCAATTTTAACATAATAAAATTCATTTGCAAAATTTAACTGTACCTAATTTAATTTAACATATTTTTTAAAGACTTTATTTATTTATTTCACAGAGGGAGAGAGATCACAAGGAGGCAGAGAGGCAGGCAGAGAGAGGGGGAAGCAGGCTCCCTGCTGAGCAGAGAGCCCGATGCGGGCCTCGATCCCAGGACCCTGAGATCATGACCTGAGCCGAAAGCAGAGGCTTTAACCCACTGAGCCACCCAGGCGCCCTTAATTTAACATATTTTTGAGGTAGTCAAAAAAGAGAGAAAGGAAATGAAGGAAAAAGAAAGAAATGAAAGGAAAAAGGAAAAGCAGCGGGGCTGAATGCTATAGGAAAAAAAAAGTGTCAGCATTTCAGTTTTCACTTCTATATTTGTGTTGCTAAATACAGATCTTGGAAGAGAGAGATCACCATTTTGATATGTGGATCTGTTTAAAGGTATCTTAATATCCTTTCCTCTTACTACACATTTTTCATAAAACAATTTTTTGAGTGCTAAATTTGTCTTTTATACTGCCTTTCAACCTCCCACAATGCTGGCCAAAGAAGTCATCAAAATATTTGTCAGTTAATTCCTCTACTGTTACTTTGGAATCTTGTAATATGTAAAGGAACCTAAGACCAGATAAGGCACCCCTAATATACTCAAAGAACATTCAGGAGTAAAAATAAGTTTTAATTAGTGTGCCATCTTCAAATGATTGAGAGCTGACTGTAGTACTGCATTAAGGAATCTAAAACCTTATTTGAGTTCAGCAGAAAAGAATAGCATGATCAATTAATGGTGTTGCCATAGTGATGAAAGGATGTTTTCCAACACAAGTTTTTTAATCTTTTAAGAAGATTTTATTTATTTATTTATTTATTCATTCATTCATTCATTTATTTTAGAGAAAGAGTACAAGTGGGGGGAGAGGCAGGAGAGGGAAAGAGAAAATCCCAAGCAAACTCCATGCTGAGTGTAGAGACCAGCAAGGGCTCATTCTCAAGACCCTGAGATCTGAGACCCGAGCCAATATCAAGAGTTGGTTGCTTAACCAACTGAGCTGCCCAAGCGCTCCCCAACACAATTTTTTCTTTTACTTTTCTACAAACTTAGTTAACATTTTTCATTACCAGTAAAGAGATATTTAGAAACCACATTGCTTCAGTTTTCTGTTTCTTCTGATTTCTACCTAGATTCTTAAATGCAAAGTTTCAGTGTGTTTTATCTTAACTGCTAGGAAGTGGAAGACTTAATTAAACCCTGCACTGAAATCACTTTTCTTCCAGATCAAGAGTCTCTTCACATCAAACACAAGCGTTTCCATTGTTGTCCTTTCCTTTTTCATTTAGCAAATATTTGAGTGTCATATGCCAAAAATCAGGCAAAGTTCTAGGTAATGGGGATAAAGTATTGAAAAAAAATTGTGCCTTTAGGGAACTTATATTTTAGTAGGAAAAGAAAGACAATTCACCTGATAACAAGTAAAAAGTAGTGTTTTAGATAGTGGGAAGTACTAAGCAGGAAAAATTAAGCCTATTTTCTGATAAGGGTAATTGAATTGTCACCGGGTTTTCAAATTTTAGATAGCCTAAACACAGTGGTCCTCATTGAGAAAATTATTTGGAAGTAAAAGTCCAGAGGAAATATGAGTACTAGTCATGCACACATTTGGGCTAGGAACATTCTAATACAGAGAATAGCAAGTGCAAAGACTATGAGGTGAGAGTGTGCCTGGAAACACAATCAGAGAGCTAATGGAGCCACATTATGTAAGGCTTTATAATCTTAGGACTTTGGCTTTTACTCTGGGTGACGAGAGCGAGACAGAAATCCACTGGACAGTTTTGAGCAGAGAAGTAACATGAGTTTGCTTATGTTTTAACAAGATTATTTTGGTGGTTGCATTGAGAATAGATGGCAGGAGGTCTAGATCAGAAGCTGAAAGACCAGCTAGGAGACTATTTTACTAACAAGCAAATGACGATGGTTGCTAGAATCAAGCTCACGGCTGTGTCAGTAGCAAGAAGTTATTTAATTCTAGATCTATTTTGAAGATGGTACTGACAGGATTTGCTGGCAGTCTGGAGGTGTAGAGTGAGGGAAAGGAAAGGACACTAGCATTTTGATCTGGGGAAAAAAAACATGTAACAGTGAAATAACCATTAATATATACAACCTAAATTTCTGGACTGTTATATCAAAAACACAAGTATTTGTTACCTAGATATTGGGAAGACTGCAGAAGTAGCTGGTTTGGGATTGAAGGGGAATAACAGAGGGTCAATTTCAGACAGTTTGAAGTTTCTACTAGATACCCATGAGCCCATATCAGGTAGGAACAGAGATGAGAAGCAAAATTCAGATCTATCTTACCATTCTGCTTTCAGACAAATCTCCATTAAATCTTCTTTTCACTAACACAACATGAATTGAGTCTTGGGTGGTCTCAGTATGAATACGTATGCATGCTTTGCATCACCATTTCCAATGGATATTGATAAATAAATATGTATCTCTGTGTGCTTTCTAGACTACCACATTAAAAGCACAAGTATCTGCTACTTAAAAACATTAATTGGTAACATATTAAAGACAGAAGCTTAAGGAAGTAATTGGTGGAGAAATAGAGCAACATGCCAATGTGTAAACTGAAATCACAGAGAAAGTAAGAAAAGGGGAGGTGATATTCCTGAGATCCCATCATCATATATCCTTGTTTCCAAGATTTTAGCCTATAACCCATTTATATGGGGATTAGCACATCATTGCCTTGATATAATTCAAGCCTCCATCAATAAAGGTAAATAAAGCAACAGAGGATAAAGGCCAAACCCAATATCTACCTTTTAATTAATATTGCTGCCTTTCCTCTTCACCCAGTATTCTTCAGGATTTCCCAAGAACTGCTCCTCAACCTCAGGTGATTTCTCAGAACATCTACAGAACTACAACCACTCTCATTTCTCAAATGTATTAGATCTCAGGACCTCCATATGTATATTGTCATCCATATTCACATTCCTGTCAAAGCCATCTTGAGAATACAAGTAGCATCAATATTTTCTTTAAGCAGGAGAAAAACCTCACAAATACGAATCATTAAAACAATGCAAGGAAAAATGTAATCAATGTTAACAAGCTTGGTACAGGGACACCAGGATGACTCCATCGGTTAAGTGTCCAACTCTTGATTTCAGCTCAGGTCATGATCTCATCACAGTATCCCATGTTGGGCTCTGTGCTCAGTCGGAGTTTGCTTGAGATGCTCTCTCTCCCTCTCCCTCTATCCCTCCCCCTCTCACGCTCTCTTTCTCTTTCTAAAACAAATAAATAAATCTCTAAAAAGAAACCTAGCTTGGTACAAGTAATAAAGGCTGTGGGAGTTTAAAAAAAAAAGGAGAAATTATTGTGGGTCAACATCATAATATTCTTAGGCAATGCAAAGGTTGTGGCAAATAGCATTAGACAAGCATTATGGAGAATCAAAATATTCTTAAATATTCATTAAATAAGGAAGAATGTGTACATGCCTGGTTAACTGACAAAGCATGGAGACAGTTACATGATTCTGGAACATAAAACAAGGTAAATGAAATAGCATCCAACAAACAAAGAGAACTTCCCAGGGGGAAAAATACAATGTAAAAAAAATTGCTTTGGACAATATCAGTTTCTTGCCCTCAATAAAACATCAGAAAAAGTGGACTCCATGTACAACATGTGGCTAAATGATATCTTATAAAAGACTAATAAAAGTTATAAAATTTGGCTGCAGAAACCACAAGAGAGATAAGAAACCAATAATGCTGTAGTAGAATTTGAAACAGTATTGAAATTGTTAAGTAATATCAATATTAAAGAAGAAAGAATTCATGAGATAGAGGACAAATATGAGTATCTCTCAGAACTCAAGGAAAAGAAAAAGAAATGAAAGTGTGAAAAGAACAGTAAATACAGAAGTTGGGGAAAAGAGATACAACTTAAAGGAAGAAAAAGGAAGAAAAAATTAATAAGATAAAAGATTTAAAAATTTTAAATGATACTGGATTGAGAAATATCTGCCTGTATACATTGATTGTACTCATTAAATATCATACAAAATTAATAATGATACACACCTTTAGTTATGAAAAATTTCTGGATGAAGGAAAAATATAGAAATATCCAGGCAAGGGAAGAATCAAATTACTTATAATGAAAGAAATTAGGTCAATCTCAAACATTTTTGGAGATGTTAAATTTAACAATAGAATTAAGTTAGAAGTACAGTTTTGAGAAAATAAGTTTATAGCTAAAGAATTATATACTCCATCAAGCAAGTAAAGATGGTATTTCTTTTAAAGACTTTCATAAATGAACTGTATTCTCCAGCTTAACCCTTCCCTGGAAAAAAAGATATACCCTAGAGACCAAGGAATGATATATAAAATAAAGCATTTGACAAAATTTGACATCCCTTCATGAGAAAAACTTAATAAATTGGATAATAGAATGAACATACCTCAACATAATAAAGGCCATATATGACAAACCAACAGCTAACATCATTCTCAATGGTGAAATGTTGAAATCTTTTCCTCTAAGATCAAGAACAGAGAAAAGCACTCATTCTTCCCACTCTTATTCAGCATAGTACTGGAAGTCCTTGCCAGAGCTCCTAGGTAAGAAAAAGAAATAAAAGTCATCCAAATTGGAAATGAAGAAGTAAAATTGTCTTTGCTAATGGTATGATCTTGCATATAAAAAAACCTAAAGACTCTACCAAAAAATTCTAACTACTAATAAACTAACTCAGTAAAGTTACAGTATACCAAATCAACATACAAAAATGAGTTTTTTTTCTGTAATAACAATGAACTACCTGAAAAAGAAATAAAGAAAACAATCCCATTTACAATAGTATCAAAAATGATAAAATAAAAGTAAATTTAACCAAGAAATTGAAAAATCAATATATTGAGGAAATAAATTGAAGTAGATACATAGAAATGGAAAGATATCCAGTATTCATGTATTGGAAGAGTTAATGTTAAAATGTCCATACTTCCAAAAGCCATCTATTCAATGCAATCTTTATTAAATTCCAATGACATTTTGCACAGACATAGAAAAAACATCCTAAAATTCTTGTGGAACCACAAAAGTCCTCAAATAGCCAAGCCAAACCAAACCAATCTTGAGAACAACAAAGCTGGAGGCTTTGTGTGATCACTTCCTGATTTCAAACTATATTACAAAGCTACAATAATCAAAACAGTATGGTACTGGCATAAAACAAACAGAACAATGGAACAGAATCGAGAACCCAGAAATAACCCCCCACATGTATGATTAACTAATATTTGACAAGGGAGCTAAGAATACTCATAGGAAAGAGACTATCTTTTATGTGCATGCACAAGAATGAAATTGTTATTATTTTATACCACTCACAAAAATTAGCTTGGATTAAAGGTTTAAATGTTGGGTCTAAAACCCTGTAACTCCTGGGAAAAAACATAGGGAACAAGCTCTTTGACTTTGGTCTTGGCAATCATTTTTTGGATATGACACCAGAAGCATTAGCAACAAAAACAAAAATCAACAAGTGGAACTGCATCAAACTGAAAAGCTCCTACACACCAAAGAAACAATCAACAAATTGAAAAGGCAATCTATGGAATGGGAAAACATATTTGCAAAGCCTGTATTAGATAGTTAATATCCAAAATATGTAAGGAACACACAACTCAATAACAAAAAATATTTTAAAAACCTGATTAAAAAATGGACAGAGGAATTGAATAGACATTATTCCAAAGACAAAAAAAAAGGCCAAAAAATACTTGAAAAGGTACCTGATATAACTAATCATCAGGGTGGGGCGCCTGGGTGGCTCAGTGGGTTAAAGCCTCTGCCTTCGGCTCAGGTCATGATCTCAGGGTCTTGGCATCAAGCCCCGCATCAGGCTCCCTGCCAAGCAGGAGCCTGCTTCCTCCTCTCTCTGCCTGCCTCTCTGCCTACTTGTGATCTGTCTCATCTCTCTCACTCTGTCAAATAATAAATAAATAAAATCTTTGAAAAAAAAAACCAAAATAACTAATCACCAGGGAAATGCAAATGAAAACTACAACAAGATATCACCTCACACCTGTTAGAATGGCTATTACCAAAATGACAAGAGATAACAAATGCTGGCAAGGACGTGGAGAAAAGGGAATCCTTTACTAAAGCATCTACTGTAAATTGGAGAGCCACTATGGATGGCAAACAGTATGGAGGGTCTTCAAAAAATTTAAAAAACAGAACTAGTATATATTCTAGCTATTCCACTTCTGGGTATATATCTGAAGAAGTTAAAATTGCTATTTTAAAGAGATATCTGCACTCCCATGTTCATTGCAGCATTTTTAATGATAGCCAAGACATGGAAACAACCCAAGTGCCCACCAAAAGATGAATAAAAAAAGAAAATGTGTGTGTGTGTGTAGAGAGAGATACACATGTACACAATGGATTATTATTCAGCCATAAAAAAAGAAGGAAATCCTGTTTTGTGACAAACACCAATGGACCCTGGGTGCATTATGCCAAGTGAAATAACAGACAGAGAAAGGCAAACATGTATGATCTTACTTATATGTGGAATTTTAAAACATCACGGTCATAGAAACAGTGAATAGAATGGTGATTTCCAGAGGCTGAAGGGTGGGGGAAATGGGGAGATGTTGGTCAAAAGCTACAAATTTTCTGTTATAAGATAAATAAGTTCCCAAGATTTAATGTGCAGCATGGTTACTATAGTAACAATAATGTATCGTATACTGGAAAGTTGCTATGAGACTAGAGCTTTAATATCCCCACCATAACAACAACACATGGTAATTATGTGAGATGAAGAATGTGTTAACTAATCTTTTTGTGGTAAACAGTTTGCAGTATATATGTGTATCAAGTCATCATATTGTGTACTTTAATGTACTTATGCAGTGTTATATGTCAATTATATCTCAGTGAAGCTGGAAATAAGAATCATTATGAAAACTTTGGTAGTAAGAAAAATGCAAAGCTGAAGAATTGTGTCAAAACAATACCTGTAAGTGTGATTAGTAAACTTAATTTACATGATCAAAATTCTTGAAAGACATTGTAAAAATAATTTAACGATAATAGATGAAAAGTGGAAAAAGAAGAGAAATCTAATTTTCTTTCCCTATGAAATAGGAGTGTATAGATTTATTCTTGATGTTGATAATTAAGTTTTTGAAAACTTACTTGAACTTATATTTCTCTTAAAAGAGCAAATAGAATAATTGAACTCAAACACCTTATGCTCAATTAAATCAAAATATAAACCTTGCACATAATTAAACAGGCAATGAGAAAAACAACGAATCCTTTGTCAGCATATTAACAGAGAAAACAAAAGAAAGAGCAGAAAATATATTTAATTAAATTCAAAAACAAAATGGCTAAAATATATTTGAAAATATAATTTGTGACACTGACTGTAAATAATTGAACCTCTCTGTTAAAATATAGAGACTCAAATAGGGATTTACAATATGTACTTGACAAGAACAAAAGCTAAACTGAAGTGATTCAAAATTGTTAAAATTTGCAACAACTAAACAAAACAGAACCAGGCATCATAATAGCAATGTCATAGAAAGTAGAGTTTATTATAAGAATCATTAAATAAGATAGATGGTCATTGTTTACTAATAAGGGATCAAAATACATTTACTGAAACACTTTAAAAAATCCAAAGATGAAGTGGCAAAAAAAGAAACATTAATAGAGGATTATTTAAATAAACAGTTTAAAATTAAAACATACCATTAAGAATTTAAAATATGGAGGTGTTGATACTTTAATCATTCACATTGTGTATGTAAAATTTTTGTTCGAGGGAATAAACATTCTTTTCAAGTACATAAGGAATATTTATATATTGATCATAAATTTCAAAAAGCAAAAATTGTAGTCTATATCCATCTATAAATAACACTATAAAATGTAAATCCATGTCTATAATACAATCTACTAAATAAAATGAGTAAATAATTTTTGAATCAAAGAATAAGTCAAAATTTTAATTACCAACTCATTGAGTAATAATGGGAGTTCTTTTTTTCTTCCCTTTTCCTTCTCTTCCTTTCCTTTTTTGTATTTTTCTTTCCCTTCCCTTATTTTCCCCACACTTCCTTCCCTTCCATTCCATTAACAATTCAGTCCTAAATCTACTAGGTGGAGCATAGCAAGATAGGAATAGGTGTTGATAGGTTTGTGTTGGAGGGGGGCATGGTGGATCAGTGCTGGGCATTAGGTCCTGAATGAAATGAAGAAGACATCCCTATTGAGGAGTAACTCGGCATTAAGTGTGAGAGCCCAAGTGAAACAAGGAGGGCATTCATGAGGGAGATGATCCAGGCTGTGGATCCATGTTGACTTACAGTCTAGAGGGGTTTAGAAGGGTTTCTATAAGGAGGAGGATGTGGGGTGCTAGAGTCAGAAAGAGCTAGGGATGTTGTCCATAATTGAGGTGGCACAATGTGTGGTATACAAGAGCCTAGCAGAATAAGAAAGGTATCTATGAGAGGGACTGGCCACATAAGAAAGATAGATATATATAAGATCTATACATAAGATAGATATAAATTATGTATTTGTGTTTGTATAGGTATGTTTGTATATGTATGTATGTGTATATATATATATATATATATATATATATATATATATATATATATATATCCACATAACAAAGGTGCCTACATGGGGAAAGTGAATTCAAGACATCAGAGCCAGTGTAGTGTAAGGAAGTATGAAAGTGGGGGAGCTGCCTGGGTTTAGGAGACAACCTTAACATGGTGAGGAAGATACCTGGTCAGATCAGTGGTAGAAGAGGAAAAGACAGATTGGTTACCTATAATGCAATAGATCAAATAAATAAATATTTTAAGGATAATGGAAGCCAAGCTTCTTACCAATGTAGGAAAGATTTACAAATATGGAGAGTAAGAGAATTTGAATGAACTCTCTGATGTTGGGTTGGAATTGGAGGTAGAAACTTGAATTTAGAGTTTTCCATATAGATAGATGTAAATTATGTATTTGTGTTTGTATAGGGGTGTGTGTGTGTGTGTGTGTGTGTGTGTGTATTTCACATAAATATATCCATATGTTCCACAGCTCTGAACACTAAGAGGCTGGGATCAATACCACCTAATAGCAATGAACACATCAAGTTCCCAGATCTTTCCCAGTATGTAATATTTTTTATTAAAAAATTCAGGGTTTATTTGAGAAATAGCTGATTCTATAGCTAAAAAAGAGAAGGTACAAGACAGAACTGGAACCACTTCTTCAAGGTAGAGATGCACTCAAAGAATAATAGGTTTATGTCCAAAGGACATAATAGATTTAATGGGTTTCCATTGGCCAAACTGGGGACAATCTGATATTAAAATAAATAATAATAGTAATGGAATAAAATAGGAAACCACAAGTCCACAGTGTGACTTATTTGATGTTGTATAATGAAATGTGTCAGTACTCAAACGATCTGCAAAACTCAATGAACCATTATTTTGCAAATGATTTTACAGCATCATGTATGAGTAAAGGACCCAGTCAAAGTGAAAGATGGGACAATGGATTTTAATGTAACATAGTACAAAAAGTTCACTGGTATGGAATCTGACTTGACATTTCAACTAAGCTTTAAGAAATGATCACTTATTGAATTTCAATATAATATTAAGGAAGAATATCTGTAATTATCTGAAAAGTCAGTTAAAGTTCCCCTCCCAAACATTTTGTGTAAGGACATATTTGTGTAAGGACAGATTTTCTTCATATAGTTCAACAACCAAAATAAGTCACAACATATTGGAACATAGAAAAAGATACAAGTCTAGCTATCTTTCCATAAACTAGATATTATAAAGGTTACAGAAGTTTAAAACAATGCCCTTTTTCTCACTAAATTTTTTTGTTTTGGAAAATACAGTAATTTTTAATAAAAATATGTTATTTATGTTAATGTTACAAATGAATACATTAATATTCTAAGTATTTCTCAGTTTTAATTTCAAATATTCAGATACACATAATCCACATAAACCAAACCTCTATGGGATTTTTAACTGTTTAGAATATAAAGTGATTTCTTTCTTTTTTATTTTAAAAATTTTAAAGATTTTATTTATTTATTTGAGAGAGTGAGGGAGAGAGAGAGAGCACGAGCAGGGGGAGGAACAGAGGGAGAGCGAGAAACAGACTCCCCATTGAGCAGGGATCCCTACTTGGGATTTGCCCCTGGGATTCTGGGATCATGACCTGAGCTGAAGGTAGACACCCAATGGACTGAGCCACCCAGGCACCCCTGTAAAGGGATTTCTTTTTTTTTTTTTTAAGATTTTATTTATTTATTTGACACAGAGAGAGATTACAAGTAGGCAGAGAGGCAGGTAGAGAGAGAGGAGGAAGCAGGTTCCCCACCGAGCAGAAAGCCCGATGCAGGGCTCAATTCCAGGACCCTGAGTTCATCACCTGAGCTGAAGGCAGAGGCTTTAACCCACTGAGCCACCCAGGAGCCCCTGTAAAGGGATTTCTGACACCAAAATGTTTGAGGATTATTGGACTGGGAAAGTATAGTATCCTTGCCGGACAGTCTTGAAAGCCCAGTTAAGATAGGTGGTCAATCTGTTCTCTTTTCCTTCAGCCATGTTCAGTGGCAAAAGTGTGTGCATAAGCTGGACATGATTTTTCCTTTCCTTTTTTTTTTAAGATTTTATTTATTCATTTGAGAGAGAGACAGAGATAGCAAGAGAGAGCACAAGTGAGGAGGAGAGGGAAGGCAGGCTCCCTGCTGAGCTGGGAGCCTGAGGTGGGGCTCAATCCCAGGACCCTGGGATCCAATGACCTACGCCAAAGGCAGACACTTAACCGACTGAGCCACCTAGGGCTCCAGGCATGATTTTTCTAAGCAGCAGTGTTTAAAGTGTATTAAAAAGGAGTGCTTGTAATGAGTGAATATAGAATTTAATCTGGGTAATGAGTGAAAAAAGATGATCAAAGTGGTGAGAGAGTTGGAGTTTCTAAAATGTTGAAGGCTTGCTGAAGTAAGGAAAAAGAAACTGGAAATATAGGATATGGTAGAGCATGGAATTAATTAAAATAAAATTATGAAAATGTTATAGTTCTTGGTAATTCTGTGATATGATCATGGCAGTGCCTGTTGGAGAGACAGTGAAGAACAAGATCACTGAAGAAGAGAAAGTCAAAGGGCACCTGGGTAGCTCAGTAGGTTGAGCACCTAACTCGATTTTGGCTCAGGTGTGATCTCAGGGTCCTGACATCAAGCCTCACGTCTGGCTCCCTGTGGACTCTGTTTATCCCTCTCCCTCTCCCTCTGCCCCTTCCCCAAATCCCGCACATGCACGTGTTCTCTCTCTAAAATAAATAAATAAATAAATATATAAATACATACAATCTTTTAAAAAGTAAAAAAAAAAAAGTTCAAGGAACCGAAAAACATGATAGAAGAATATCTTATATATTGAATTTACCAAAATCAAAGCAAGAATAGTATTGGAAATAGTGACAATAACACTGGCTCTAAAATCATTGAGAAATTTGTTGGGGGGCAGTGATGTAGTAATTGGTAGATGACACAAATAATAAAAGGCAAAGCATGGTATAGTGTGATGGCATAAGATTCAAAGTTGATTAATAAATAAATGATTAAGTAAAGAATGGCATATTGAAATGATGGAATATTAACCACGATTATTTTATAAAATGGTATTCAACGACATGGGGAAATATTTATGTAAGTAGAGAAAAGATTATGTAACAGTTTTCATTGAATGATTCTAGTTTAGTAACATACACAAAATAACTACACTAGAGTGCATATACATACACTTGTGAGAATTGACAGAAAGTAAAATAAGACTAAAAAGCTGCACACCAAAATGCACATGTCAGTTAAGTCTAGATTGTGGCATGAAAAGGAATTATAATTTCTTTGTACTTTGCTATATTTTCCTATTTTTCTATAATGATTATAAATTACTTTTATAATTAGGAAAAAATTAAAATTTTATTTAAGTAAGAGAAAGTAGTTTGGAGCCTAAAGCTGACAATCTTCATGTAATACATTTACTTTTTCATTAATGGGCAGAATAGATTAGTATTTTTCTCAAATAGTTTTGCAAAATTCTCTTTAAAATTATTAAATGTCCAATCAGATTATTTGGCCAATCCTAGAAATAGACAAAGCCATTCAAATATGCTCCTTCCCCATCATTTTATGGCAACTAGAATTTCCAGTATTAGCATATCATCCTAAGAACTTTCTATACACAAATATACTTCTTAGAAAAGGTAAAATGTTCTTTAATTAACACACAAGTGATGCTATTTAGAATCTATGCTATTTAGATTTAGTAGAATCTTAGGTCAGTGTTTCTCTAACTGTGATCATGCTCCTTGAACCACCAGCATCTAATTGGGAAGTTTGTTAAAATATGGAAGGCTGTGTCCCATCATAGACTTATAATTATGCCTTAGAATCCATAATTTTACATCTTTTCACATGATTCTGATGTACACAACAGTTTGCCATTCAGTGTCTCAAATGCTCACTTCCATTTAATTGGCAACAAAAGTGTATACATTTGGCAACTGAAATAGCAAAAGCTATTGAGGTATAATCCTCCCAAAAAGTAGACTTGTGAGTTACTACCATATCTCTAAAATGTCTATCTGCATCAAAAATTAATGAAAACATTCAACTATCTACTTTATCTCCCATTTATACTTGAGTTAGAATCAGTCTCCTTGCATTAGTTTGTTAGGGCTACCATAATGAAGTACTACAGACTGAGTACTTAAATAATAAAAATTTATTTTCTCACAGTTCTGGAGGCTAAAGTCCAAGACTGATGTGTCAGCAGTGTTGGTTTCATCTTGAGACCTCTCTTCTTGGTTTGTAGATGGCCATCTTTTCCCTCTGTCTTCACATGGTCTTCACTTTATGTGTGTCTGTGTCCTGATCTCTTCTTATAAGGAGACCAATCATATTGAATTAAGGCCCTCTCTGTTGACCAAATGCTTAACCAACTGAGCCACCCAGCTGTCCCCCTTTCAGTATTTTAAATAACTTACTTTGGTTGAAACATATTATAAATTACTAGATTAAATATCACATGACTTTCTTTTTTTTTTAATTCCTTCTTTTATTTATTTATTTATTTGACACAGAGAGAGATCAGATCACAAGTAGGCAAAGAGGCAGGCAGAGAGAGAGGAGGAGGCAGACTCCCCGCGGAGCAGGGAGCCTGATGCGGGCCTCGATCCCAGGACCCTGAGATCATGACCTGAGCCGAAGGCAGAGGCTTTAACCCACTGAGCCACCCAGGCGCCCATGACTTTCAACTTAGCTGAAAATACTATAGAATTATGGATTTGTGTTCTGTTTGCTGATTTTTTCAACGTCTGTAAATGTGGTATCTTCCCACTAACATTAACTAATAAACATTTAGGACATCTATGTCATTACATTTGGGACAATGTTATCATTAAGACTAGTGGATATATGTTCATTTTTTTTTAAATCTTGTCGACATTTCTAACAATTTGGCTGACTTATAAGAGCTGATCAGATTTTCATTACTTTTCACCACATAACTGGCTGATGAAGAGGTTCTATTAGCAATAGGAAAGTTGTCATTTTCTGTGTTTCAGTTATGTTTGCATTATTAATATTATCTTTAGCTTGCAGTTTTTTGGGTATTTTTGGTCATAATCCAGTAACTACATTGCATTGAAGACAAATGAGAGAGTATCACTGTCAATTCTCTGCCCTATAAAGAAGGATGAAGTGCATTCCTGGCCAAGAGAGTATATGCAAAGTCCCTAGGTTAGAAAAGCATAGTGTGTTCTATGCAATAAGCAGAAGTTAATGTGTAAAGAATGAAGGAAAAAAAATGTTCTCAGGAATGGTGTGAGGAGCAAGTCTTTTCTCCTAATTAGGATATATTTATCCTCAGGGTCTCCTACTACTGTTGGGCAAAAGCTCTGAGAGGATATTTTGATCTACAGTCTTACTAATCATCACCTTAGTGATGCCATGTATATCCCATTCCTTTGCAAATTTGGGAAACAAGGTACATAAATCTTATCTAGCAACTTATAAAATAGAATACTAAATTTTTCCTGATTCTTATATTCCTTGATATGGAAATTAACATTTTAAGTGGCTGTAATAATCCCCAGTCTGTAGAACAAAATGGGGGAATAATTAGCTAAGGTAGGTTTTCCCATAGTGATCACTACCTCATAATGGACCTAAAATAATCCATCAAAAATCTGAACATCTTCCTTTCAAAACTTCTCAACAATGACATCTGCAAGGAAGGGTTTTAGTATGAGTAATTTCTTGGCAGTATTTAATATAGATTGAAGTAGCAGAAATAGAAAGCATGAAAATTGAGTAGGATATAGATATAATAGTCTGGAAAGATGATAATGAAGGTTGTAGTAGCTAGAGACAATAAGACTGCTAAGGAAAAAGCAAAGAATCAGATCTGTGACAGAATGGTATACTACCATCAGTTGCTGACTTCCTACCATGAAATAATAGAAACCCCAAAACAAAAATCAAAACCTAAAAATACCAGAGGTGGCTTGATGAATATATTAAATTAATACCACCTGTGAAAATTCTGTAGCAGGGTAGAAATTGACTGTGTCATAGGTTGGAGGGGATGGGTAAAGGAGAAGTAGCTCATTAATAGTTGAGGCTGAAACCATAGGTACTAGATAAAATAGGAAAGGGAGTTTTTGTTTATCTTTGTTTTTTAATGTCTGCCTTTTTTTTTCTCTCCACATATACCTAGGTAGACAGTTAGCCCCCCCGTTGTCATTGCAAGGAAGAAAAATGGTCAATAGGGAGGTAGTATTTCCCCTACAGTAGCTTAAAAGTTTGATAAATTCTCCCCACAGAAAGCATCAATTAAACTGGACAAAATCGTGAGGAACAACCATTTCAGAGCTCTGTAAATAAACAAAAGCATAAGATAAATTTAGAACTGTTTATTCAAGAACGAAACACCAAATCTTGGGTAAGAACTGTGAGTAGGATTATGTGACATTCTTGTCTGTGTTGCTCCTATACCCTGCCCATAGCTCAGTTGACTCCATAGTTCTACCAAAGCTCTCTCTGAGAGCAAAGTTGCTGGGATTCATGACTTACCCTGACTTCTCATCAGAAACAATGAATGCTAGAAGGCAGCAAAATGACATAGCCAAAGGGCTAAAGGAGTAAGACTGTCAATGAACAAAAATATCTATACAGTATTACAGGGTGTGTGTGTGTGTGTGTGCATGTGTGTGTGTGTGTGTGTGTGTGTATGTAATACATTCTGAACAAATGGGAGTTTATTGTAAGAATGAAGACTGTTGGGTTGGTTTAACATTCAGGTATAAATCAAGGAAATTAAACACATTAATAAACAAAAAGAAAAACCATAGGGTCATTCTCAATAGATGCAGGAAAAAAAAACTGGACAATATAGAAAAATATAGAAAAAAACTTACAGCATATTAAGAATAGAAGGGAACTTCCTCAACTTGTCAAGGATCCTTTATGAAAAATTTTCATCTAACATAGTACTTAATGGTGAAAGAATGCTTTCACCCCAAGATTAGGAATAAGACAAGGATATTTGCTCTTACCATTTCTATTTGACATTGTACTGAAGGTTATAGATAGTGCAATCAAGCAAGAAAAAGAAAAGTCATGCACCTTGGAAAGGAAAATAAAAATGCCTATTTGCAGATGACATGGTCACCTGTGTAGAAAATCTAATATAATTTACAGAAAAGATATTAGAACAAGTGAGTGAGCTTAGCAGGGTTGAAGGATGAAAGGTCAAATACAAAAATCTTATTTTTCTGTAGAATTGCAAAAAAATAAGTGGCTATTAATATTAAAAATAGAACATTTACAATTGCATCAAAATTAAATATTTATCAATAAATCTGACAAAAGATGTGAAATAGTTGTACACTGAAAAACAAAAATACCATTATTGAGATAAAGAATGCCTTAATAAATGGAAATACACCTTATTTATGGTTTGGAAGACTTAACATTGTTAAGATGTTAATTCTCTCCAAATTCCTCTATAGATTTCTCACATTCCCAAACAAAATATCAATAGGTTTTTATCATAAAAATTGTCAAGTTCATTCTAAACTGTGTAGAGAAATGTGAAGGAACTAGAGTAACCCTCTCCCCCCCAAAAAAGTGGAATAGAACAAAGTTTGAGGACTAATATGAGCTTATTTAAAGATTTATTATAAAGCTATGGTAACCACTATAGTATATGTAACTAAATATTGACAGTGGAACAGAATAGAGAGACATAGACTCACACACACACACATATTCATGAACACATATGCATGAACTTCTATCCATAACTCATACCATATACAAAAGTTAACCAAAAATGGATCATAGACCCAAATGTAAAAATTAAAACTGTAAGACTTAGAAAAATCATGGAAGAAAATCTTTGTGGTCTTGAGTTAGGTAAAGATTTCCTAGACATGAGATCTAAAGCATAATCCATAAAAGAGAAATTGATAAATCAGAATTCATTAAAGTTAAAAACTTTTGCTCTGGAAAGTACACCTTTAAGAGAATTAAAAATAAGCCCTAGACAGGGGGAAATATTTGCATATCAATAAACTTAATACCCAACATTATCTGCTACACAGACCCAGAAATGTCTCACACAAAGATATATATCACAGCATTAGTTGTGGAAGCAGAGTGAATAGCACCTTATGTTTCCATTATCTGAGGAAATAAGTAAAATTTACTTATTCAGCAAGTACCATAGAATACTATGCATCAATCACAAATAACAAACTAAAGGTCGAATAGCAACTTAATTGATCCTTAAAATACACTATTGGTTTAAAAAAATATGAAACAATGATATTGTAAATAATATTTAAGTGTAAAGCATGCAAATATGAATGAGTTACAGAGAAAGAGTGGCATTAAAGTAAGTGCCTATAGGAGGAAAGAAGGTGAAATCAAAGAAGACAGGAAGAAAGAGAAAAAGAAAACAGCAGTGTAATAAAACCAAAGAAGAGTCTAACAGTGGTGATTGTGTGCCCTGGACTGAAACATATGATTGAGTTAACCTTCTGTATTTGATACCCAAAAGCCCCATTCAAAAACGTATAAATGAAAGTACAAATATGAAAACTTACACGAAGAAAGAATAGACAGAATTTGAATATTCCTTGTGTATAAAAAAATCCAGTTGCCACAGATGAAACTCAAGATTTGAGCCTGGGGAGCAGAACAGGTGACTGATTTATGCTAAGAAAAATAACTGGAATCCATTATAATACTTGCATTGGATAACAAGAACTCACCAAAGGTGAATTTTCTGTATTACAAGTGAGGAAAACACCTTTATTATTATGTTCATCACTGACAATGAAATAGTTTTACTAAATGGAACTTCCTCAAAAGTAAGAAACCATTATTTTTCTTTGCATCTCAAGTGCCTAGTATGGTGTCTGGAAGTATAAATCACTCAAGAAGTGTTTGTTGAACTCAGTATAGTTTCAGAGTCATTTATTGTGCTTATTTTCTCTGTTAGTATGACACTCAAATAGCCAATCAATATTTGTGCACAAAGCAATAGCAATAGTTTGTCCATACCCACACAAAATGCAAAGAAACTGCCACATAGCTTGTTTTTGTTTTGGGGGTTTTTCTTTCATTGTTTTTCAGTGTAATTATCTAAACTAAGTGATGACTGTGACTAGAGCCTAGATTTTCTGAATATTGTTGCCTGCTGAGATTGTGTCAGATCAGTATGTACTTGAATAGGGATTCCAACACTGCAAAGTTGAAGAACTCCTTTGCAAAACCCCTTCCTGTTTACTTTCCTGAAATATGAGAGTGATTGATAGTAAATAAGAAAATTGACCAAATAAAAGCAATAAGCCCCTCCTGAGCTAGAGGATGACTTTTATACTTGGCTCAGTCCTTTGCATTTCAGGGGCTGAATGCTGTCCAGCTTCTAGGTGCTCTGAACTGAAAACAAACCATCATAAAGGTGATAAGAGTTTTCTATTCCGCCTGACTGCTGGATTTTATCTATGACCTTCAAGTATACAGGAAACATAATTGTTATGGACTGTTAATAACCACAGACATCTGACTACACAGAGCAAAAGAATTAAAAATTTTGTCATCTTATGCTAATATTAAAGAGATATCATGCATTTGTTTAAAGTTTTAATGTGTTACAATAGACATTCACACTTATAATCTCCTTTCTTTTTACAGTAAACTTATTATTTTTTTTAAAAAGTCATTATTATACCCACTAGCTAAATGGGTAAACTAAGTGATAAAGAAGTTAAATTGCTTTCTCCAAGTCACACAACCAATTTGTGATGTGCTTTGGCTGGAACCTGGATTTTCTGGTATAGTTCCCTACCTGTAAAACATCATCTAACCATGCTTTCTCTCTGAATTGAGTATGAGGGCAAAGTAAAATAGGATTTTTCCTATATGTTTGCATCAGCTTCTGGTTTTCTTAGGGCCTCCAAACTGCTTCAGTGTGGATACCTGTTCTTCTGAAATGGATACATTTTCAATCTCATTCTGAGTTGTTTTTTTCTAAATCTGTTGCATGCTCATGGAACTCAATCTGTTCTTTTTAAGAATCTCTTTATTATGGTATGATTGACTTACACAAACTTGTACATGTTTATGTATACAACTTGATAAGTTTAGATACAAATATGCATCCATGAAACCATCATCACAATCTATACCATAAACATATCCATCACCTCTAAAAGTTTCTTCCCACCCTCCTTATTTATTATTATTTTTGTGATGAGAACACCCGACAAAAGATTGACCATCTTAGCAAATTTTTAAATATATAATACAATATTTTTAATTCCAGGCACTATGCTGTGTGTTAGATCTCTAGGACTTAGCCATTTTACATAACTGAAATTTTATACTTGTGACTAATACCTCTTCATTTCCTCCTTGCCTCACAACCTGGCAAACATCATTCTACTCTATGCTTCTCTAAATATGAATATTTTAGGTTGCTCATGTAAGTAGTATTGTACAGTATTTATAATTTTGCATTTCACTTATTTAATTTAGCATAATGTTCTCCAGGTTTTATCTATATTGTCACAAATGGCAGGATTTCCTCCTTTACAAGACTGGATAATATTTATATCACTTTTCTTTATCCATTTATCCATCAATGGACATTTAGGTTGCTTCCATGTCTTGTCTATTTTGAAAAATGCTGCAATGGACATAGAAGTAGAGGTATATCTTCAAGATCCTGATCTCAATTCCTTTGGATGTATACACATTGCTGGATTATATAGTAGTTTAATTTTTTTAGGTTTTCATTTTAATCACCCACTGCTTGTCACAAGTCATTCCTTAATGCTCATCACCTATTTAACCCTCCTTCACTCACCTTCTGTCTAGAAATGATCAATTTGTTCTCTATAGTTAAGACACTGTTTCTCGGTCTCTTTCTCTTCTTTTCGCCTTTGTACATTAGTTTTGTTTCTTAAATTCAATATATGAGTGAAATCATGTGGTATTTGTCTTTCTCTGAGTTATTTCACTTAGCATTATGCTCTCTAGATCCATCCATGTCATTGTAAATGGCAAGATTTCATTCTTTTTATGACTCAGTAATATTCCATTATTTATATAAATAACACATCTTCTTTATCCATTCATTAATCAGTAGATGCTTGGGCTCTTTCCATATCTTGGCTATTATAAATAATGCTGCTGTGAACATAGGGGTACCTATATCCTTTTGATTAGTCTTTTTGTATTCTTTGGATGAATACCCAGTAGTATGATTATTGGATCATAGGGTAGTTCTATTTTTAACTTTTTGAAGAACCTCCACATTCTTTTCCAGAGTGGCTATAGTAGTTTGCATTCCTGCCAATGGTGCAAGAGGGTTCCTTTTTCTTCACATCCTCACCAACACCTGTTGTTTGTTGTGTTTAGCCATTCTTACAGGTGTGAGATAACATCTCATTGTAGTCTTGATTTGCATTTTCCTGAAGGCAAATGATGATGAATATCTTTTTTTCTAAGACTTTATTTATTTGACAGAGAGAGAGAGACAGCAAGAGAGGGAACACAAGCTGGGGGAGTAGGAGAGGGAGAGGCAAGCCCACTGAGCAGGGAGCCTGATGTGGGGCTCAATCCCAGGACCTTGGGATCATGACCTGAGCCAAAGGGAGACGCTAATGACTGAGCCACCCAGGCACCCCAATGAATATCTTTTCATGTGTCTGTTGGCCATCTGGATGTTTCCTTTGGAGAAATGTCTGTTCATGTCTTCTGCCCGTTTTTTAATTCAATTGGTTTTTTTTGGGGGGGGTTGATTTGTATAAGTTCTTTATATTTTTGAATATTAACCTTTTATAGGATATGTCATTTGCATATATCTTCTCCTGTTCTGTAGGTTGCCATTTAGTTTTGTTGATTGTTTCCTTCACTGTGCAATAGCTTTTTATTTTGATATAGTCCCAATAGTTTATTTTTGCTTTTTTTCCCCTTGCCTCAGGGGAGCCTATCTATATAAAAGTTGCTACAGCACATGTCAGAGAAATTACTGCCTATGCTCTGTTCTAGGATTTTTGTGGTTTCAGGTCTCACATTTAGGTCTTTCATCCATTTGGAATTTGTGTGTGTGTGTGTGTGTGTGTGTGTGTGTGTGTGTGTGTGTGTAAGAAAGTGGTCCAGTTTCATTGTTTCCCATGTTGCTGTCCAGTTTTCCCAAAATCATTTTTTGGAGAGTCTATCTTTTTCCCATTGGATATTCTTTCCTGCTTTGTCGAAGATTAATTGACCATATAATTGTGGGGTTCTTTCTAGATTTTTTAATCTGTTCCATTGATCTATGTGTCTATGTGCTAGTACCATACTGTTTTAATTACTACACCTTTGTAATACAGCGTGAAGTACAGAATTGTGATGCCTTCAGCTTTGCTTTTCTTTTTCAACATTGCTTTGGCTCTTCAGGGTCTTTTGTGGTTCCATACAAATTTTAGGATTGTTTGTTCTAGTTCTGTGAAAAATGCCATTGGTATTTTAATAAGGATTGCATTAAATGTGCAGATTGCTTTGGGTAGTGTAGACATTTTAAAATTTATTCTTCCAATCCATGAGCATGGAATGTCTGTCCATTTCTGTGTCTTCTTCAGTTTCTTTTCTTGGTTTTTCATAGTTTTCAGAGTACAGGTCTTTCACCTCTTTGGTTAGGCTTATTCGTAGATATCTTAATATTTTTGGTGGAATTTTAAATGTTATTTTTTTCCTTAATTTCTCTTTCTGTGCTTCATTTTTGGTATATAGAAATGCTATGGATTTTATGCATTAATTGTATATCCTGTGACTTTACTGAATTCATTTATCAATTCTAGCTTGGTGGAGTCTTTAGGATGTTCTATATAGAGTACCATGTCATCTGCAAATAGTTAAGTTTTACTTCTTCCTTGCCAATTTGGATACTTTTTATTGCTTTTTGCTGTCTGATTGCTGTAGCTAGGACTTCCAGTACTATGTTAAATAGGAGTAGTGAGAGTAGACTTCCCTGTCTTGTTCCTGACCTAAAGGGAAAGCTCTGAGTGTTCCCCGTTGAGAATGATATTAGCGATGGATATATGGACTTTATTATGTTGAGGTATGTTCCCTATACACCTACTTTGTTAAGAGTTTTTATCATGAATGCATATTGCACTTTGTCAAATGCATTTTCTACATCTTTTGAAATGATTGTGTGGTTATCCTTTCTCTTATTGATGTGATGTAACACATTGATTTGTGAATATTGAACCACACTTACAACACAGGAATAAATCCCACTTGATCATTGTGAATGATTTTTGTAATGTATTGTTGAACTCAGTTTGCTATTATTGTGTTGTGGAAATTTGCATCCATGTTCATTAGGGTTATTGGCCACAGTGTTTTTTGTTGTTGTTTTTGCATATTTTTTTTATGATGTCTTTATCTGCTTTTGGTATCAGGGGAATGCTGGTCTCATTGAATTAATTTGAGGGAGAAGGACAAGCAGACTCCCTGCTAAACAGGGAGCCCAACACAGGGCTCGATTCTAGGACCCTGAGATCATATCCTGAACTAAAGTCAGACACTTAACTGAGTCACCCAAATGCCCCCTTCTTTGTTTCTTGTCACGCTTTTTGTTTTAAAGTCTATTTTGTCCAAAAAAGAAAAAAAGTAAATAAAGTCTATTTTGTCTAATGTAAATATTGCTACCCCAGATTTTTTTTTGAAATCCATTTGCATGATAAATATTTCTCCATCCCCTCTTTTTCATTCTGCATGTTTCTTTGGTCCGAAATGAGGCTCCTATAGGCAACATATAGATGGGTCTTATTTTTTAATCTACTCTGTCACCCTGTCTTTTGATAAGAGTGTTTAGTCCTTTTATATTCATAGTAATCATTGATAGATATGTGTTTATTGCCATTTTGTTACTTGTTCTATGGTTGTTTTTTAGTTTTTCTCTGACCCTTTCTTCTCTTGCTGTCTTTCATGGTTTGTTGGCTTTCTTTAGCATTGCACTTGGATTCCTTTCCCTTTATTCTTTGCATATCTATTACTGGTTTTTGATTTGTGGTTACATGAGGTTTGTATATAACATCTTTTGCATATAGTAGTCTATATTAAATTGATGGTCACTTAAGTTTGAACCCCTTCTTTACTCCTCCATTTTTTAGGGATATGGTGTCATATTTTACATCCTTTTATTTTATGAATTTCTTCACTGATTTTTATGGAAATACTTATTTTTGCTGCTTTTTTTTTTTTTTTTACTTTTCATACTCTCACTTATGGTCTTTCCTTTCCATTTTAAGAGTCCTCTTTAATATTTCTTGTAGAGCTGATTTAGTCATCATGAGCTCCTTCAGTTTTTGTTTGTCTAAGGGACTCTTTATTTCTTCTATCCTGAATGATAGCCATGCTGGATAGAGTATTCTTGGCTGTAGGTTTTTTACTTTCAGCACTTTGAATATATCATGCCATTTTCTTTGACCTGCAAAGTTTCTGCTGAAAAATATGCTCATAGCCTTATGGGTTTCTCTTATGTGTAACTTATTGTTCTTTTGCTGCTTTTAAAATTATTTCCTTATCACTACTTTTTACCATTTTAATTACTATGTGTCTTCATGTAGAACCCTGTGGCTTGATTTTTGGAGGGGATCTCTGTACCTCCTGGATCTGGATATCAGTTTCCTTCCTCAGATTAGCATATTTTCCACTATTATTTATGCAAATAAATTTTCTACCCCCTTTTCTCTCTCTTCTAGGATCCCTATAATGCGAGTGTTGATACAGCACTGAGTTCCCTAAGACTATTCTCAGTTTGCATAATTTTTCCTCTCAGTTTGATTACTTTCCATTATTCTGTCCTCCAAGTCACTAATTAGTCTGCTAGACTGCTACTTACTCAATCTAATGTATTTTTAATTTTATTTATTGTGTTCCTCATCTCTGGAACTTTTTTATGTTTTCTCTCTCTTTGTTAAGATTTCTCTGATGATCTCTACTCTTTTTTCAAGTCCACTGAATATCCTTATGATCATTACTTTAAATCCTCTATCAGGTGTATTACTTAAATTTGTTTCACTTAGGTCTCTTGCTGTGGTTTTGTCCTATTCTTTCATTTGGGTCCTATTCCCCTGTCTCCTCATTAATCTAACTCTCTGTGTCTCTTTCTCTGTGTTAGGGAAATTAGCTATGTTTCTTGCTCCTTATGAAGAATACGTCCTGTAGTGCTGTATAGTGCAGTGTACCATGTTCCCAGGACCTGGCATTTTGGGGAGTGTCTCCTACATATATTGTGTGTGTTCTGCTGTTGACTATTATAGTGTGTCAACTCTGGGATCAAATTCTTCCCCCTTGTTATGGATTGTTCTTGTTTTCTTGTCTAATGAGTTTTCTAAACTATATTCTTTTTTTTTCCTTTCCTGGGTGTGCCCTGCTGCTTGTTTTTTTAAATACAGATGTTTAAAATTAACATAGAGTGTATTACTTCACCCAGGGGTACAGGGCTATGAATCATCAGGCTTACACATTTCATAGCACTCACCACACCACATACCCTCCCCAATGTCCATAACGCAGCCACCTTATCCTCCCCCCACCCCCAGCAACCCTGTTTGTTTTGTGAGATTAAGAGTCTCTTATGGTTTGTCTCCCTCCCAATCCCATCTTGTTTCACTTTTCCCTCTCGAATTCCTCATATCAGCGAGATCATCTGATAATTGTCTTTCTCTGATTGACTTATTTTGGTTAGCATAATACCCTCTAGTTCCAGCCACATCATTGCAAATGGCAAGTTTTCGTTTCTTTTGATGGCTGCATAGATTCCATTGTGTTCCATTCCACACACACACACACACACACACACACACACACATATGTCTCATACCTTTATCTATTCATCTGTTGATGGACATCTAGGTTCTTTCCATAGTTTGACTATTGTGGACATTGCTGGTATAAACATTTGGGTGTACGTACCCCTTCAGATCACTACATTTGTATCTTTAGGGTAAATGCCAGTAGTGCGATTGTGATAATAGTCAAAAGATGCATTTTTCACTTGAGGCTGGGAAGATGGCAGAGTAGGAGGACCATAAGTTTGCCTTGCCCCATTATACAACTAGATAATACTCACATTTTCCTGGTGCTGAGTGATGATGAGCACTTTTTCATGTGTCTTGGCCATTTGGATGTCTTCTTTGCAGAAATGTCTGTTCATGTCTTCTGTCCATTTCTTGATTGGATTATTTGTTTTTTGGGTGTTGAGTTTGAGAAGTTCTTTATAGATTTTGGATACTAGCCCTTTATCTGATATGTCATTTGCAAATATCTTTTCCCATTCTATCAGTTGTCTTTTGATTTTTGTTCACTGTTTCATTTATGGTGCAAAAGCTTTTAATCTTGATGAAGTCCCAATAGTTCATTTTTGCCCTTGCTTCCCTTGCTTTTGGTGATGTTCCTAGGAAGAAGTTGCTGCAGCCAAGGTCGAAGAGGTTGCTGCCTGTTTGCTTCTCAAGGATTTTGATGGATTCCTGTCCACATTGAGGTCTTTCATCCATTTTGAGTCTGTTTTTGTGTGTGGTGTAAAGACATGGTCCAGTTTCATTCTTCTGCATGTGGCTGTCCAATTTTCCCAGCACCATTTTTTGGAGAGACTGTCTCTTTTTTCCACTGGACATTTTTTCCTGCTTTGTCGAAGAGTAGTCGACCATAGAGTTGAGGGTCCATTTCTGGGCTCTCTAGCCTGTTCCATTAATCTATGTGTCTGTTTTTGTACCAGTACCATACTGTCTTGATGATGACAAGTTTGTAATAGAGCTTTAAGCCTGGAATTGTGATGCCACCAACTTTGGTTTTCTTTTTCAACACTCCTCTGGCTCTTTGGGGTCTTTTCTTGTTCCGTATAAATTTTAGGATTATTTGTTCCATTTCTTTGAAAAAATTGATGGTATTCTGATAGGGATTGCATTAAATGTATAGATTTCTTTAGGTAGCATAAACATTTTCACAATATTTGTTCTCCCAATCTGTGAGCATGGGACGTTTTTCCATTTCTTTGTGTCTTCCTCAATTTCTTTCACAAGTACTTTATAGTTTTCTGAGTACAGATTCTTTGCCTCTTTGGTTAGGTTTATTCCTACATATCTTATGGTTTTGGGTACAATTACAAATGGGATTTACTCCTTAATTTCTTTCTTCTGTGTTGCTATTGGTGTATAGAAATGCAACTGATTTCTGTGCATTGATTTTATATCCTGACACTTTACTGAATTCCTGTATGATTTCCAGCAGTTTTGGAGTGGAGTCTTTTGGGTTTTCCACATAAAGTATCATATCATCTGCAAAAAGTGAGCATTTGACTTCTTTGCTGATTCGGATGCCTTTTATTTCTTTTTGTTGTCTGATTGCTGAGGCTAGGACTTCTAGTACTATGTTGAATAGCAGTGGTGATAGTGGACAACCCTGCCGTGTTCCTGACTTTAGGGGAAAAGTTCTCAGTTTTTCTCCATTGAGAATGATATTCGCTGTGGGTTTTTCATAGATGGTTTTGATGATATTGAGATATGTACCCTCTATCCCTACACTTTTAAGAGCTTTGATCAAGAAAGGATGCTGTACTTTGTCAAATGCTTTTTCAGCATCTATTGAGAGTATCATATGGTTCTTGTTCTTTTTTTTTTAATGTATCATATCACATTGATTGATTTGTGGATGTTGAACCCACCTTGCAGCCCAGGAATAAATCCCATTTGGTTGTGGTGAATAATCCTTTTAATGTGCTGTTGGATCCTATTGGCTAGGATTTTGGTGAGAATTTTTCATCCATGTTCATCAAGGATATTGGTCTGTAATCCTGCTTTTTGGTGGGGTCTTTGCCTGGTTTTGGGATCAAGGTAATGCTGGCCTCATAAAATGAATTTGGAAGTTTCCCTTCCATTTCTATTTTTTTGGAGCAGTTTCAGGAGAATAGGTATTCATTCTTCTTTACATGTTTGGTAGAATTCCCCTGGGAAGACATCTGGCCCTGGGCTCTTGTTTGTTGGGAGATTTTTAAAGACTGCTTCAATCTGCTTACTGGTTATAGGTCTGTTCATGTTTTCTATTTCTTCCTGGTTCAGTTTTGGTAGTTTATATGTCTCTAGGAATGCATCCATTTCTTCCAGATTATCAAATTTGCTGGTGTAGAGTTGCTCATAATATGTTCTTAGAATTGTTTGTATTTCCTTGGTGTTGGTTATGATCTCTCCTCTTTCATTCATGATTTTATTAATTTAGACCCATTCTCTTTTCTTTTTGATAAGTCTGGCCAGGTGTCTATCAATCTCATTAATTCTTTCAAAGAATTAGCTCTGAGTTTTGTCGATTTGTTCTGCTGTTCTTTTGGTTTCTATTTCATTGGTTGCTGCTCTGATCTTTATGATTTCTCTTCTCCTGCTGGGTTTAGGCTTTCTTTGCTGTTTTTTGTCCAGCTCTTTTAGGTGTAGGGTTAGGTTGTGTACTTGAAACCTTTCTTATTTCTTGAGAAAGTCTTGTATTGCTATATACTTTCCTCTCAGGACCACCTGTGCTGTGCCCTAAAGATTTTGAACAGTTGTGTTTTCATTTTCATTTGTTTCCATGAATTTTTTAAATTCCTGTTTAATTTCCTTGTTGACCCATTCATTCTTATTTTTTAAGATTTTTTTTATTTGACAGAGAGAGAGAGATTACAAGCAGGCAGAGAGGCAGGCAGAGAGAGGAGGAAGCAGGCTCCCTGCTGAGCAGGGAGCCTGATGCGGGGCTCGATCCCAGGAGCCTGAGATCATGACCTGAGCTGAAGGCAGAGGCTTTAACCCACCGAGCTACCCAGGCACCCCCCATTCATTCTTTAGGATGCTCTTTAGCTTCCATATATTTGAGTTCTTTCCAACTTTCCTCTTGTGACTGAGTTCTAGTTTCAGAGCACTGTTGTCTGAAACTATGCAGGGAATGATCCCAATCTTTTGATGCCAGTTGAGACCTAGTTTGTGACCGAGGATGTGATGTATTCTGGAGAATGTTCCATGTGTACCAGAGAAGAATGTGTTTTTTGTTATTTTGGGATGGAATGTTCTAAATATATCTGTGATGTCCATCTCATTCGGTGTGTCTTTTAAAGCCTTTATTTTCTTCTTGATCTTTTGCTTAGTTGATCTGTCCATTTCAGTGAGAGGGGTGTTATAGTTCCCTACTATTATTGTTATTGTTGATGTGTTTCTTTGATTTTGTTATTTATTGTTTTATATAAGGCTGCTCCCATGTTAGGGGCATAGATTTTTAAAATTATTAGATCTTATTGGGCGCCTGGGTGGCTCAGTGGGTTAAAACCTCTGCCTTCGGCTCAGGTCATGATCTCAGGGTCCTGGGATCGAGGCCCGCATCGGGCTCTCTGCTCGGCAGGGAGCCTGCTTCCTCCTCTCTGTCTGCCTGCCTCTCTGCCTACTTGTAATCTCTCTTTGTGTGTCAAATAAATAAATAAAAAATCTTCAAAAAAAAATATTAGATCTTCTTGTTGGACAGACCCTTTAAGTATGATATAGTGTCCTTCCTCATCACTTATCATAGTCTTTAGCTTAAAATTTAATTTATCTGATAAAAGGATTGCCACCCCAGCCTTCTTTTGATGTCCATTAGCATGGTAAATTGTTTTCCATCCCCTCACTTTAAATCTGGAAGTGACTCTGGGTCTAAAATGAGTTTCTTATAGATAGCATATTGATGGGTCTTATTTTTTTATCCATTCTGATACCCTCTGTCTTTGACTGGGGCATTTACCCCATTTACATTCAGGGTAACTATTGAAAGATATGAATGTAGTGTCATTGTATTCCCTGTAAGGTGACTGTTACTGTATATCATCTCTGTTCCTTTCTGGTCTATTACTTTTAGGCTCTCTCTTTGCTTAGAGGACCCCTTTCAATATTTCCTGTATGGCTGGTTTAGTGTTTGCAAATTCTTTTAGTTTTTGTTTCTCCTGGAAGTTTGTTTTTGTTTTTTTGTTTTTGTTTTTGTTTTAATCTCTCCTTCTATTTTCAATGACAGCCTTGCTGGATATGGTATTCTTGGCTGCATATTTTTCTCATTTAGTGCTCTGAATATATCGTACCAGTCCTTTCTGGCCTGCCCGGTATTTGCGGATAGGTCTTCTGCCAGTCTAATATTTCTACTCTTATATGTTACAGACCTCTTGTCCCAAGCTGCTTCCAGAATTTTCTCTTTGTCACTGAGACATCTAAGTTTTACTATTAGATGATGGGGTATAGACCTATTTTTATTAATTTGGGGGGGTTCTCTGTGCCTCTTAGATTTTGATGCTTGTTCCCTTCACCAAATTAGGGAAATTCCCTGCTATAATTTGCTCTAATATACCTTCTTCCCCTCTCTCTCTTTCTTCTTCTTCTGGGATCCCAATTATTCTAATACTGTTTCATCTTATGGTTTCACTTATCTCTCAAATTCTCCCCTCATGGCCCAGTAGTTGTTTGTCTCTCTTTTCCTCAGCTTCTTTATTCTCCATTATTTGGTCTTCTATATCACTAATTCTCTCTTCTGCTTCATTTATCCTAGCAGCAAGAGCCTCCATTTTTGATTACACCTCATTAATAGCTTTTTTGATTTCAACTTGGTTAGATTTTAGTTCTTTTATTTCCCCAGAAATGGATTTTTTTTCTCCAGAAAGGGATACTCTAATATCTTCCATGCTTTTTTTAAGCCCAGCTAGCACCTTGGTAATCGTCATTCTGAACTCTAGTTCTGACATATTACTAATGTCCATATTGATTAGGTCCCTAGCTGTCAGTATTGCCTCTTGTTCTTTTTTTTTTTTTTGGTGAGTTTTTCCCCCTTGTCCCTTTATCCAGATAAGAATAGATGAATGAGAGAACAAAATACTAAAAGGGTAGCAATTACCCCAGAAAAATATACACTAATTGGGTGTATTTTGGTCTGTTAGAAGAAACTAAGTCCCAAAATTTTAAAGAAGGAACAATATATGTATATATGCAAAAATAAGCACAATGAAGGGATGGAATATGATTGTAAGGATGAAAATTACAAAAGATTCTAAAAAAGGAATTAATAAGAAATTCATTGAAAAAAGAATAGAAAAAAAAGGAAGGAATGTGATCAGGCTGGAGACTAGAACAAAGCCATGAGCTAGATTTAGGGTATATTTTGATCTATTAGAAGAAACTGTATCCCAAAATTTTAAAGAAAAAAAAAACCTATATGTTGCAAAAAATAAGGTTAAATACAATGAAGGGATAAAGTATGACTATAACAATGAAAATTCAAAAAGAGTTTTTAAAAAGTATCGATAAGATATAATAGTTAAAAAACATTAAATAAGAGGAAAAATTTAAAAAATAGAATAAGGAAAAAATAAAGTTTTAAAAATTTAACTTTGAAAGACTAATGGATTATGGAAAAAAAGCCATGCATTCTATGTGTCGCTTTCCCCTAGCTGCCAGGGGCCAGGCTAAGTAATCTGCTCAGGTTTGCTCTCAGAGCTTTTTTCCCCGAATGCTTTCCACACAGCTTTGGAGGACAGAAATGAAAATAGCGGCCTCCCAATCTCTGGCCCTGTGGGAGCGAAGAGCTCAGGGCCCCACCCCCCAGTGCGCCCTCAGAGAAAAGCAGTCAGTCCCTCCCGTCTCCCTGGTCTCCGGCTGCCCTCCGAGTGCACCCATCCTGTGACTGAGCATTTCTGTCTCTGGTGCAGGGCCCCGTTCAGAGTCTCCAAACCTAAATTCCTGCCACGCTGCTCCTCCCAAAGGAGGAAAGGAGAGGGTCTCCCTGGATCTGCCACTTGTGGGTTCCCTGCTTGAAGAGCAGTGGCCCGACTGTGCCTTGAATCATGGTTTAGGGTAACCCCGAGCTGAGAGCCAACTCCTTGGCTCTGTCTCTGCAGCCAGCTTCCCCACTCCAATAACTGGGAACTCTCCCACACTCAGACACCCCTGGTCTTTTTGTGACCCTGCAGGTCCTGAGACCACACTCTCTGCAAGGGCTCCACCCCCGCTTAGCCTCTGTAGTGGCGTCCCTCAGTGGGAACTTTTAAAAGTTCCAATTTTGTGCTCTGCTGCTCTCTCACTTGCCTGGAGCCATCCCCTCCCCCTGCCGTCTATCTTCCCGAATGTTACCTCAGACTCACTTCTCTGCACGTTCTACCTTCTGGAAAGTGGTCGATTTTTTTGTTCCTAGAATTGCTGCTCTTCTTCTCTTCTATCTCCTGTTGAGTTTGTAGGTGTTCAGAATGATTTGATGACTATCTAGCTGAACTCCTGGGACCGGATGATATTTAGGTCTCCTACTCCTCCACCATCTTGCTCCTTAAACTATATTCTTTGTCATGCATGGTCACTAAAGTCTTTCTTCTATTAGCTAAGTGGTCAGCTGATACTTTGACAGTCAACCCATATGCCTGGAGCCAAAAAATGAACAAAAAATGAAAAGAAAAGAAAAAATACTCTTCCAGTCTTTGCTTTATGGTGGAGCACTTCTGCAACACTTAGGCAGTTCACTTACAACTTTGCCTTAAGGTAGTCTGTTTACATCTCTGCCTTACCATTCATTTCCTACTTGTGTGCAACTTGAAGTTCAGCCAATGGTGAAGGATTAGGGTTTCTCAAGCCTTTTCTAATCATTCATCTGCCCTGAGCATGTGTGTGGCTTTTTCAACTCCCCCATATACATGGAAACTTCTAAAAAGCCCTTGTTTCTACATATATCTCCTTTCGCAACCTGTTTCTTCAACCCAGGCTTGTTGATCTGTCTATTGCTTGTCCCAATTGTCTCTTGCTGCAGTGTTCTTTAGCCAATACTGATGTCTTGAAAATATTTTAACAAAGCCATTTGGATAACTGTCCCAAGTCAAGTGAAGTAGCAGGAATCTTTTGTCTCAGTCTTTGTCCAAGTCTCCAGATAGGCTGAGACCCACAATTACAATTATTTAAAATTAAGCTTCAATCAAATACTCCCTGTGGTATGAGGGTTGTCATCTCATGGCTGCTGATGATCTGGAGTTTTGGGGATGGTAGGTGGACAATTTAAAATGCTACAAAATTCTCTTACCACAAATCAACAGCTTCTTCCTTCACCATGTTTTCCCTTGGTTAGTATAAGTTTTTGACTAGATTCTAAGGTTGTTGAAAAGTTTACTCTGTCAGGTTTTGCCTGCTTATCAGTTACTTTTGGAGGAGATGGAGCTAAGCAGTTTCTGCTCTGCTATTTTCAGTGATATCCTCATTTTTTAAATTATATCCTCATTTTTTTGAATGACTAATCAATTTAAAATAAAATAGCTAGAATTTCCAAGGAATCCAACTAAAAACCTAAGCCCTATGTAAAAAAAAATTCTGATTATTCTGAAAGATAACTCATACAACAACCTCTGAGTTGTTCCAATCATCCTTTCGGCAACCCCTCAAAAAATCATTTCTATTCCTCATTTGATTAGTGCTATTCTCTTGTTCAGTTACAATGAATTTCACTATCGATTTGGGAGGTGAAGTATATGGAATTAAAAATAAATATATCTTCTTCATAAATATCATCTGTTCTTTTGCTCCTTTTCTACAACTCTTATGCACATCTACCTTCAGATTTTCCTTCTTTCCTCTTTGACAATGACTACATTTCCCCTCATGGTTAATTATGTGTACTCTCTTCCTATGCTCTGCCTTTATGTTTTCCAAAATCACTGTGCTGTTATCAAAAGACCAAGGCTAACTTTGTTCTCTAGGCTGATTGATGACAAGTGTGAATGATACTGGTGATTCAATTCTGTCATCACTTTGGTGTTTGAGTGTACACAGCTTGAGGCAGCATTATAGAGGAGGGAAGAACACAGGAAACAGTGTGGTGGTACAAAATGAGCTTGATTCTTTCCAAATCAGCTACTGACTGGTCATAAATCATCTATCACAATTCTTTCTGGGACCTTGAGTATCATTTGGAACCACAACTTATAGGTGTCTATGCTGCCTATTCATGCTGGAATTCTCATCTTTAATCAGAATAAATACTGAGGATATGTAGTGGTGAGAACAGACACTGAGAGGGAAACTTATCATGTTTTTGGATAGATATTCCCTCACATAAAAGTACATGCCCTATTTGTTAACTTTCATGCATTATATTTTTTTCTCAAAATTTAATTCCCAGAACACTATATATTATGTTAGAATTGTGACTTGGACTCTCATTTATAGCTTAAGAAATTGAGTCCCAAGAATATCACTGTATAACTTATTGATACTCATAATTAGAAGCCAAAGTATTTACATGTTCATTACATTCTTCCAATATAAGTCATTTTTTGCAAAGAATTGGTAAATGGTAGTTTTATTGAGATTTACTAAAGAGAAGAAAGGCATATAGAAGCTACTGAAATGTGGGGAATAAATTGGGGAGCAGGGCATTTTCATTTTCCTGAGAAGGAAACCTATTTTTTTTTAATTTTCTTAAAGACTATTTATTTATTTGACAGAAAGGGAGAGAGAGAACACATTCAGGGGTAGCAGTAGAGGGAAAGGGAGAAGCAGGCTCCCCACTGAGTAGGAAGCCCCTTGAGGGCCTCCACCTCAGGACCCTGGGATCACCACCCAAGCAGAAGGCAGATGCTTAACCATCTGAGCCACCCAGGCACCCTGGAAACCTAACTGTTACAATCAAAGTCATTACAGCTTTTTGGCAATGCGAAAGTCATTTATGCCCTATAGAAGACCCAACCCAACTGGGCAAAGTAGCCTCAAACTGCTTATTCAATCACCAATATAGTAATAGAATCTAAACATCAGCACCATAACACCTATCAACAATCATCTGGAGGCATGAAGTGTAGTCCATAATGCATGTGGCACTTGAGTGATTTTGGAAACTCTAAAATCTCTATCATTACACATGCTTCTGGCAACAGAGGTGTATCAAACAAACCTCTCAAGTTATATGTACAAATTGCCTAGGAAAACTTTTGCTGTCCTGATTATTACTTTACTAAATATTCCACATTTGTCCAAGATCTAACTCAAATTTCACCTGGTATGTAACAGCTCCAGGGGCAAGATGCCACAGAATCTCTTGCTTTTACTGTGTACTTATACAGATGAGTAATACCCAATTGGGAAATCCTCAGAAACTGCCTTAATTTATTCTCCAGTTTTACCATGTATACAAGTCTTGCTTCTTAAATCAGATTACAAGGTGGAAATACTCCCAAATTCTGTTACATCCACATAGAATGTAGAAATTAGTTGGAAACTTACATGCCTACAAAAAAAATCTCCCAATTTATTTATTAAAACCCATTCTTGCAACCGAGGTAACACAGCTCTCAGGCATGGTGAAAACACCTCTGTTTTTTTTTTTAAATTTTTTTTTATTATTTGCCCCAGGGGTACAGGTCTGTGAATCATCAGGCTTACACCTTTCACAGAACTCACCATAGCACAAACCCTCCCCAATGTCCATAATATCCACCCTATCCCTACCTTCCCACCCCCCAGTAACCCTCAGTTGAAAACACCTCTCTTAAGTGAGTAATGTGTTACACTTATGGGACTTAGGCCCTAGAGAAAATAAATAAAGCTGGTCATAACTATCTATAGCAGTTGTCCTTGTCCTTGGCTACATACTGGAAGCAGGTAGGAAGCTTTAAAAAGTACTGATAACTGGCTCCTTCCCCTAGAGATTCTGAATTAATTTGTCTTATGTGCATTCTGAGCACTGGAATTTTTAAAAATGTTCTAGGTGATTTCAAGTGTGTAGCCAAAGTTGAGAAGCAACAGTCTACAGCAATATGGGCTTTAACTTAATCTTGAATAGTTGTTGTTTTTGTGACTAGAATTGTTCTCCCACAACCAAAACTCTAGTTCAGGAAAACTATTATTTGCAAGTATATATTTTCTTTGGTTAAAAAATTGTAATTTCAACGTAGAGTGTAAAAGCACAAATCTCTTTTGAGGAAAATAGTGAAAATCTATGATCACCTGAAATTATGTTATAGATGGAGTTCCACATTCTATAATATATGTTCTACAGAATAAGTTTTGTATGGATGACCCCTACACCACAGTTCTTAATTAAGACATGATAACTACTATTCTAATTAATACGTTATTTTTATCCTAATGATACAATAAACTTTCTTTCCAATTTTTTTTCCCCTGAAAGACTCTTGCCTTAAAAGTTGTGGCAACAATTATCCTGCTAGGTATGAAATTGATTTGCTTCTATAATTCAGGCTGCTTTCAGTCATCAACCAAACCTGAAGCTGAATTTAATTTTTTTCTTATACCTTACTGCGGTGTTGGTATAGGGGAACTTGTTTTAAACATGTTCCTTCAGACTTCCTTTTTCTTTTTTTTAGCACCTCGTTAATTTAAGATCTTCTGCCAAAGGAAACCCCCCCAAAAAAGACAAAAATAACCTCAGTTCTCCAAAGGGTCTTCTTTCATAAGCATCATGATTTTTCAACCATTTTTTATTACAAAATAAATTATTAAAGATTTTCACTGAGTGGACATTCTGTCCTTTACTCCAGTGACCTTTGCCTAGAAAGACTTCATACTATAAAAGTGGAAATTTAATCAACAATGAGGTTAAAATCATTGAGTATTGAATCTAGATGACATTTTTATTAGTATTGTTGACCTTTTAAAAATGGTAAAATTGATAAATCAGCTACATCCTAAAGAAGCACATTACAGGAGTAAGAACCAACTACTCTAGTAGTGTGATGGAACTGGCGTGAACACAAACCCTAACATCCTTTTAAGTTTATTTACTCAAAGCGAGTTGTAGACTTTTTCCTAATAGGCTTTTAAATAAAAATTTAGAGATGTTAGAGTACTTAACTACAAAATATCTGTTGCCTTACATGTAAAATGAGGATGGTAATTCTTACCTCATTGAGTTATAGAGAAGAATAAATGAAATGATTTGTGCAATAGCTTCTAGCGCACTACTTGCCACATGGTTGATTCTCAATAAATATTAGAAGAAAAGGGATAAAAACTAATCCCCTTACTTTAAAGTTGAAGAAAGTTATTCCAAGAGAGACTAACTTTTTTGAAGTTTCAAAGTTAGTAAGGGGGCAGGCTTAGAGCTGGGGGCCAATCAGCCAATAAATATTAATGAGTCAAAGTATCCTTTCCTGCATGAAAAACTTCATCCACAAAATTTATTTCTAAATTTAGATGAATCATGTATTGTTCACATTTGTGAAAGGACTGCCATGGGTGTTCATTTATATTTTATTTTTTAAAATTATTTTCTTTAAATTTAACTAGTTAACATATAGTGCATTATTAATTTCAGATGTAGAGTCCAATAAAAAATCATCAGTTTTATATAACACCCAGTGCTCATTACATCATGTGCCCTCCTTAATGCCCATCACCCAGTTACCCCATCCCCCACCCACCTCCCTTCCAGTAACCCTCAGTTTCCTATAGTTAAGAGTCTCCTATGGTTTGTCTCCTTCTATGATTTCCTCTTATTTTATTTTCCCCTCCCTTCTCCTATGCTCCTCTGTTTTGTTTCTTAAATTCCACATATGAGTGAAACCATATGGTAATTGTCTTTCTCTGACTGACTTATTTCACTCATCATAATACCCTCCAGTTCTATCCATGTTGATGTAAATGGTAAGATTTCATCCTTTTTGATGGCTGAGTAACATTCCCTTATATATAACACATCTTCTTTATGCATTCATCTGCCGATGGGACATCTCAGCTCTTTCCATAGTTTGGCTCTTGTGGACATTGCCACTATAAACATTGGGGTACAGGTATCCCATTGGATCAAAACATTTGTATCTTTGGGTAAATACCTAGTAGTGTAATTGCTGGGTCACCAGGAAGCTCTATTTTTAGTGTCTTGAGGAACCTCCATACTGTTTTCCAGACCGGCTGTCAGCTTGCATTCCCATCAACAGTGTAGGAGGGTTCTCCTTTCTCTGCATCCTCACCAACATCTGTCATTTCCTGACTTGTTAACTTTAGCCATTCTGACTGGTGTGAGGTGGTATCTCATTGTGGTTTTGATTTGTATTTCCCTGATGCCAAGTGATGTGGAGCATTTTTATGTGTCTGTTGGCCATTTGTATGTCTTCTTGGGAGAAATGTCTGTTCATGTCTTCTGTCCATTTCTTGACTGGATTATTTGTTTTTTGGGTGTTGAGTTTGAGAAGTTCTTTGTAGATCTTGGATACTAGCCCTTGATCAGATAAGACATTTGTAAATATCTTCTCCCATTCTGTTAGTTCTCCTTTGGTTTTGTTGACTATTTCCTTTGCTGTGCAGAAGCTTTTTATCTTGATGCAGTCCTAATAGTTCATTTTTTCTTTTGTTTCCCTTCCCTTTGGAGACCTGTCTAGCAAGAAGTTGCTGCAGCTGAAGTTGAAGAGGTTGCTGCCTGTATTTTCCTCTAGGATTTTGATGGATTCCTGTCTCACATTGAGGTCTTTCATCCATTTCGAGTTTATCTTTATGTATGGTATAAGAAAATGGTCCACTTTCATTCTTTTACCTCTGGCTGTCCAATTTTCCCAGTACCATTTTTTGAAGAGACTGTTTTTTTTTCCATTGGATATTCTTCCCTGCTTTGTTGAAGATTAGTTGACCATAGAGTTGAGGGTCCATTTCTGGGTTTTCTATTCTGTTCCATTGATCTATTTGTCTGTTTTTATGCCAGTGCAATACTGTCTTGATGACTACACCTTTGTAATAGAGCTTAAAGTCTGGAACTGTGATGCTAGGCTTTGGTTTTCTTTTTCAATATTCCTCTGGCTATTTGGGGTATTTTCTGGTTCTATATAAATTTTAGGATTATTTCTTCCAGTTCTGTGAAAAATGTTGGTGGTATTTTGATAAGGATTACATTGAATGTATTTATGCTCTGGATAGCATAGACATTTTTTTAATTAACATATAAGGTATTATTTGCTTCAGGAGTACAGGTCTGTGAATCATCAGTCTTACACAATTCACAGCACTCACCATAGCACATACCCTCCCCAATGTCCATAACCCAGCCACCCTGTCTCCCCACCCCCCAGCAACCCTGTTTGTTTCCTGAGATTAAAAGTCTCTTATGGTTTGTCTCCCTCCCCAGTCCCATCCTGTTTCATTTTTTCCCTCCCTATCCCCCACAACTCCCTGCCCTGCCTCTCAAATTCTTCATATCAGAGAGATTATCTGATAATTGTCTTTCTCTGATTGACTTATTTCGCTTAGCATAATACCCTCTGGTTCCATCCACATCATTGCAAATGGCAAGATTTCATGTTTTCTGATGACTGCATAGTATTCCATTGTATAATATATACCACATCTTCTCTATCCATTCATCTGTTGATGGACATCTAGGTTCATTCCATAGGTTGGCTATTGTGGACATTGCTGCTATAAACATTCAGGTGCACGTGCCCCTTTGGATCACTACCTTTGTATATTTAGGGTAAACACCCAGTAGTGCAATTGCTGGGTTATAGGGTAGCTCTATTTTCAACTTTTTCAAGGAACCTCCATACTGTTTTCCAGAGTGGTTGCACCAGCTTGCATTCCCACCAACAGTGTAGGAGGGTTCCCCTTTCTCTGCATCCTCACCAACATCTGTTGTTTCCTGACTTGTTAATTTTAACCATTCTGACTGGTGTGAGGTGGTATCTCATTGTGGTTTTGATTTGTATTTCCCTGATGCTGAGTGATGTTGAGCACTTTTTCATGTGTCTGTTGGTCATTTGGATATCTTCTTTGCAGAAATGTCCGTTCATACCATAGACATTTTAACAATATTTGTTCTTCCAATCCATAAGCATAGAATGTTTTTCTGTTTCTTTGTGTCTTCCTCAATTTCATTCATAAGTGTTCTGTAGTTTTCAGAATATAGGTCCTCTACTCCTTTGGTTAGGTTTATTCCTAGGTATCTTAACAGTGTTTGGTGCTATTGTAAATGGGATTGATTCCTTAATTTCTCTTTCTTCTGCCTCATTGTTAGTGTGTAGAAATGCAACTGATTTCTGTGCATTGATTTTTATCCTGCCACACTGCTGAATTACCATATGAAATCTAGCAATTTTGGGGTGGAACCTTTTGGGTTTTCTACATAACGTATCATGTCATCTGCAAAGAACGAGAATTTGACTTCTTCTTTGCCAATTTGAATGCTTTTTATTTCTTTTTGTTGTCTGATTGCTGAGGCTAGGACTTCTAGTACCATGTTGAAAAATAGCGCTCAGAATGGACATCTGTGTCATGTTCCTGACGTTAGGGAAAAAGCTCCTAGTTTCCCCCATTGAGAATTATATTTGCTGTGGGCTTTTAATATATGGCTTTTATGATATTGAGGTATGTTTTCTCTATCCCTACCCTGTGGAGAGTTTTAATCAAGCAAGAATGCTGTATTTTGTCAGATACTATGATTCTTGTCCTTTCTTTAAGTTCATTTACATTTTAATCTCTTTATCTCTAGGGTAGAATTGAAACACCAACAGAAACTTACTATAGTTTTTGTCCCATTACTATCCTGTACAAGGCTGCCTAATATTTTAACCTAAGTTTTAAAAAGATATTTCACTCATAATTAATCATTTCCAAAATATTTATTAAAAGAATTTGAGTTTTTTATGATACATTCTTCTTTAATGAAAATAAATGACTAATTTCTTGCATTTTCCCCATGTACACATCCTATGTACATGACTATGAGTATGCATGGAAGGGACACATTGTTTTGTTAATTTTTGTTAATTTTATTCATTCATTCATCCTTTCTTGCTGCTTTATTATTCTAATCCTTTGTTTATTCTTTGCTTTTAAAAACTTTTTCATGATTGTAAAATTAATAAAAGGGATAAGCAAAGGAACTCTTCTATGTTCATTATTCAATACTGAAATAAAACTACAAGAAAAATCAGTAAGATATCTGGTTTCAAGTTTGATATGGAAGGAGCTTGGAAGTAGCCACTCCATCCTTACAAGCAAAGAGCTGAACCAATTAAGGGAAATCTGGGTAGCTCAGTTGGTTAAGCATCTGCCTTTGGCTCAGGTCATGATCCCAGGGTCCTGGGATTGAGTTCTGCATCAGGCTCCTTGCTCAGTAGAAACCTGCTTTTCCCTCTGCCTGCCATTCCCCCTGCTTGTGTGCTCTCTCTCTCTGTCTCTCTGACAAAATCTTAAAAAAGAAAGCTGAACAACTGAAAAATCAACAACTCTTCTTAGATCTCTAAGAGAAGTGCGGTCATAGGACAAACTAAGGCACCCCAAATTGAAGAGACAGACAAGTGAACCCAGAGAATTACAACTTACTAGTGCAAAGCTTATAAGCAGAAACACTTGTGGAAATCAGTCTTGGAGTAGGAAAAACTAAACTGTAATTTAAAAATTGCTGGAAGGGCACCTGGGTGGCTCATATGGTTAAGCATCTGCCTTTGGCTTGCATCATGATCTTCAGGTCCTGGGATCGAGCCCCATGTTGGGCTCCCAGCTCAGTGGGAAGTCTGCTTCTCCCTCTGCCTCTCCCCCCTGCTTGTGTTCTCTCTCTCTCTCAAATGAATAAATAAAATATTAAAAATAATTGCCAGAGACCCAGTGTAGACCAGTCAGAGTAATAAAAATTCCAGGAAGATCCAGACATTGGAAGAGGAGCACACTTGTGAGTTGTACCTCCAAGAGGTGGTCTGGATTCTCACAGTGAATATCAGTGAAAGATCCCTGTGCCATTTTCAGGGAGGTGGGGAAAGGAGCCAGTTTAAACCACAACATAGTATTCTGTTCTTCCAAAAAGTTTCTGTCCTCAGGAGAAACTACTTAAGAACTCTTTGGAGTTCTTTCTGGAATTTTAACCTAGCTTAATTGACCTGGGGGAAGGGTAATATCCAACTCCAGCCATTTCTATCCTTCCATGTGGGGGAAGGGAAATACTCAACTTCAGGATCGTCTAACGAACCTGCCTCAACTAAGGGAAAGAGAAACCTGAGAAGCACACGTGAAGTTCACAGTATAAAGGAGCAGGCTCAGTGAAAGATTGAGAACTAATCATAGAACTATAGAATGTTTCCCTGCCCCCCACACCTTACCACCACATTACTAAAGATTTATATACAGCAGTTCATTTTACCCAGTACATCATGTCCAGATAGCAAGGCAAAAAACACAGTTTGGAAGGAGAGAACAAGCACTGGGCTTAAAATCAGATATGGCAAGGATGTTGGAATTATCAAACTGGGGGTTTGAAGCAACTATGATTAATATGCTAAGGGTTATAATGGATAAATACACAACATGTCAGAACAAACGGTCAATGTAAGCAGAAAGAAGGAAATTCTAAAAAAAGAACCAAAAAAGAAATGGTGGGCACACAAAAAATTACTATAACAGAAATGAAGATTGCTTTTTATGGGCTTATTAGCAGACTGGACCTGGCTGAAGAAAGAATCTCTGTGTGTGAGGATATCTCAGTAGAAAACTCCCAAACTGAAAATTAAGATGGAAAGAGACTGAAAGACACAGCAAGGAATATCTAAGTACTGTGAGACAACTAAAAAAGGTATAACATACATGTAATGGGAATATCTATCATAAGGAGAGGAGAGAAAGGAACAGAGGAAATATTTGAAATGATAATGACAGAATTTCCTGAAAGTAATGTCAGATATTTAACCATAGATTCAAGAAGCTCAGAGAACATCAAGCAGGAAACAATTTTTTTAAAACTATACCAAAACTATATCATATTCAAACTTCAGAAAATCAAAAGTAAAAAAAAGAAATCTGAAAAAAGCCTGAAGAAAAAAAAGAACTTTACTTATGGAAGAGTAAAGATAAGAATTCTACATGACTTCTTCTCAGAAGCTATGCAAGTAAGAGATTAGAGTGAAACATTGAAAGTGTTGAGAGAGAAGAAACAACAGCAATCAAGAATCCTGTGCCCTGTGAAATTATCCTTCAAAGGGGAAAGAGAGAACAAGCCATTCTGAAACAAAAGTGAAAGAACTTGTTGCCGGTACACCTGCCTTGCAAGACATGTTAAAAGTTATTTGGAAGAGGGCGCCTGGGTGGCTCAGTGGGTTAATGCCTCTGCTTTCGGCTCAGGTCATGATCCCAGGGTCCTGGGATCGAGGCCCGCATCCGGCTCCCTGCTCAGCAGGGAGCCTGCTTCCCCATCTCTCTCCCTGTCTGCCTCTCTGCCTACTTGTAATCTCTCTCCCTCTGTGAAATAAATAAAAATAAAATCTTTAAAAAAAAA